>JANXJC010000013.1:723084-745172 GCA_027564655.1 Leptodon cayanensis
GGGGGGGGGGAAGGAAGAAAATCTAGTACTTCTAGTACAAAATTGCATTTGCTGTTCACAGTCATCTTGCCTTGAGATAATAAAACGTAATTTTCATTATTTCCTCTAGCAGAAGAAACATAAGACTTGGTTTCCTTTGCTCCCCATGGAGTTTTGCTGAACTAAATCCAGCCTTGCTGACTTCCACCTGAAACTTCACCATAAAATCCCCACGGGAGCACTCCCACACCCTGGGACCCAGAGTCTCCTGTTCGCCACCCTTCCCCAACATGCTGGATGCATCCCTTAGGATCCCTCCCAGGCCATCAGCCTACGTCCTACCCAGCTCGCTCCTGTACTGCAAACGTGAGTCAAGAGCCTTGACTATTTGGCTCATAAGACAGCATGATGGATTTACGACCGCTACATGATGCTGTTTGGGAAGCTAAAAAATGCATAAACAGGAATGTTTATCTCAAAAAGTTAAAGTTTTGCTTTCTTTGATGAAGGTACTATTTTGATGCTCCTCTTGACCAAGAAACCAGTTTTCATATAGCTTGTAGACAACATCTTTAAAGCCTGTACTCCTCCAATTTCTTTCAAATTTTTTGATTTTCAAATTTTCTAATACACAGATGCCAAAGCTGTGTTAGTCTCATTTCTTTAAGGAAATAGGTGAAAAATACATTTCTTATGATTTTTTCCCCTTACTATATCATAGCAGAATGCTTCATTTACAATTTAGAAAAAAAAAATTAAGAAAGATAAAGATTTAATGGTAAATTAGGCAAGATTTCGCATAAACTCCATCTTTACCTGGAGTGTATGAACTAACAATGGAAAGTCAGAGAGAAAAACGGTAAAGCAATCACCAAGTATCTGAAAATTAATACACTGCAATGTGTATTTATCACACTAAAGAAAATAATGGAATAATTAAGAGTAAACATTCAATATTTAATCAATGTTAGAATCTAGTTAAAAAGACAATCATTACCTCTTATTTGATTCACGAATAACCTGCTGCTGATACACAATTTTAAAATATCGACAACTGTAAACATCCCTATACATGAAGGGAAATACTATTTTTACAATGTTCATTTCTTTGGGACATTTGTGTAATTTGGACAATTCTGTATGGGCCAGTCATCAGCTAGCAGATGTTTCCTACATTCCTTTGGTAAGTGTAGTCCTACAATTCGAGCTAGTGCATTATTATGCCATTGTCTGGCTCTGTCAGTTCAAGATCTAAGTCTTTCAAAAAAGGAACCATATAGACTATTACAGAGTTGGGGGATGTGTACGTGGGAGGGGTTTACACTTCCATTCCTATAAAGTACCCTATTTCTTTGCAGGGACCTTTTTGGGAAGGAAGGAAATGGGATTCTGTTCCCAACCCCAGTCACATGAACTTCATGAAAATGAAATGTCATTAGTAGCACTCTCAGAAATCTCCAAGTCATGCTTTTTAACTGGGAAAGATACTGTTCAGTTGTTCACTAATTTATATTTACGGCCTTGCAATGTATAAAATTAACTAGCAATTTTACAAAAGGAGAACATACCTAAGCAAACCCTATTAAAGTAATGAGACAAAAAGAGTGCTTTTTATTAACATCAATGCTTTATGGCAATATCAGGCTCCATCTTTTCTAACTTAACCTTGAAGAAAATAAATTGCTTCTCTGATTTTAATTCACCTAGTAACTCTCCACTAAAATATCTCAGCCCTACAATTTGTAAAGCCTTGCAGATCTATTCTTTGTAATGTTGACTGCTTCTCTGAGCACAATGAGTGCTCTTCAAAGCATGAAGAAATTATTGTAATAGATCCCTGACTTCTGGGCTGTTTATCAGTGCTATGACATCTGTCCATGGACACAATGCAGTCACCTTTATCCCTTATTCATACACATAAACCTGGAAAGCCTTTCCTGCTATACACAGCCCACGGTAAAGATCCAACACAAAAGAAAGCAAGTCTTGTGTTTCCCTGGGACGTAATCCCAGGGTCTCGCTCTGTTAACACTGTTACCAGAGGAATTTGTACTCAGCGGAACTCTACACTGACCAATTGCAACAAAAACTTTGGCATGATCCCAGGCCAAAATTAAATTTAGTTATTCTCCTTCTTGTCCAGCTTCAATTATTTCCCACAAACTACATGTATCACAAGGTAGCTTTAAACTGCATTACACTGCTTGGAATTGCATAGTTTTTGTACTATTCTCCCCAGGCCAACAAAAGAAGTCAGAATTACTGTTCCAAAAATGTGATGAGACCCTAGTCTGAAGACCTTTCAAATCCTCTCTTTTTCTCCAAAAAAGCAAAAGACCCCTATGGAAGACGTGGGTAAGAATGAATATATAGGAAAACACATCAGAAATGATCAGTGAACTTCTGAAAAGACCTTGTAGTCAAACTGTCATTCCCAGGAGAAGGAGTCCCAACTGAAGCAGTTCCAGGAGACTGATAAAGACAGCCACACTAACTCACAACAGAGGTTCATCTCTGGTTCTCCAAACCCAAGCAAACAGCAACATTATTAAGGGCTGTGTCTGCTGATATGTACTCATTGTAACTTCCTTGATTATCTACCTAAGCATTCCCGAATCATGCTAGCAAAACTGTTGCAGAGATGTTTTGAACCAGGAATCTCTAGCAACTATATCCTGCTATTTTCTCCTTTCCTCTGGCAAGTACGAATGCATCCTGCCTTGCCTTTCACCCATCCACTGCATGGGAAGCTCATTCCAACACTCTCCTTTGACACTGAAAGCGTTTCTTTTCCACCTTTTCGCGGTTTAACCCCAGCTGGCAACTAAGCCCCACAGAGCCGCTTGCTCACTACCCCTCCACCCCTGTTTACACGCCAAGCATGACATCCTGTGGTGTGGGATATCCCTCGGGGGATATCAGTTGGGGTCAGCTGTCCCGCCTGTGCCCCCTCCTGACTCCTTGTGCCCCCCCAGCCTCCTCGCTGCTGGGGTGGGCTGGGCTGGGGGGAGAAGCAGAACAGCCCTTGGCTCTGGGCAAGCGCTGCTCAGCAGGAACCAAAACGTCCCTGGGTTATCAATACTGTTTCCAGCACAAATCCAAACCACAGCCCCATACCAGCTACTATGAAGAAAATTAACTCTATCCCAGCCAAAGCCAGCACATTCTCCACCCCTCATTTCACACCATTTACATCATGCTCAGGTCCCACATTATCCATTACATCCTCATTAACCACCCCCTCTTCCCATCCTTTGATACAACACACAGATATCATTCCCATAGTCTATGGACCACCCTTGCAAAATGTCTGTAAAATGTCCATAAATGTCCACAAATGTCTACAAAATGTCCATTGAGTTCATTTAGCCCGTGACTTTGGGCTCCATCTGTTAGGGTGGTCACTCAGGACAGCAGAGGTGGTGTGTTGCATGGAGTTACTGGGAGCCAAAGCCAGCTCAGGTCGGGTTGCTGCTGCACTGGCATTGCTTCTTGTAAGGCTTGTGCTCCATTGGTTCAGATGGTTCCTGCTCTAGTAATTCCTATAACGTGCAACTCAAATCATGGGTTACAACAATCTAAAGGTATTTCCATTACAATCTCCACCCCTGGTCCCTTTGGACCAGACCACAGGGTTTAACATTGCAATGAACTCCTCACCTTGCCCCTGCTCCGGCTTGGACTTATCCACAGCCTGCAGTCCCTTAGGGTTGTACCTGCTCCGAGTGGAGCCTTATCTGTGAGCCACAGTCTCTCCAGGGGTATACCTGCTGTGGCAGAGACTTATCCACAGCCACGGTCACTTTGAGGTGCGCCTGTTCCAGCATGGAACAGGTGTTTTAAAATTTTATATCCGTGATCTCCCCAGCCTGCAATGCCTGGAAGTCTCTCAAGCAATTCTGCAATGGTGAGTAATGGTAGGAATTGCTTATTTGCAGATATCCTAAAAAGATGTAAGTAGAGGTCAGCAGGCTTCTCTTGCCAATACCCACCTTCCAACTGGGGTGCATAAAACTTCCGAGCTATCTCTCCCTCCATTGTATGCTCTTAGTGTTCAGAATTGCAAACACGTAACTTAGTCAATGAATATTTCATTTCCAATAACATTTGTCAAAAGTTCCTGCTCCTTGAGTTTGACTTAGACGAAGCAATGATCAGGGGATGCTCTACCCTGTGCCCAAGTATCGCACAACCTTTTGCAAATAAATACTTTGGATAACTGACTACCCGATTGCCACCCCGCCAACACCCTGTAATCCTGACACCCCAGAGGGAAGTAGATTTCATTAGCATTAGAGTTCTGAGATTTTCTTCTACTCTTTTAGTTGGTAGAATTAAAGAAATAAATCTTACCATAAGACAAATGTTATTATAAAACCATCAGCTTGCATAGCAAGGTCTTTTGTTTTGAATCATCAGAGTCATAGGTCTCCAAATTATGGAAGTGCATCACTGTGAGAAGAAAGCCACAGGCTCTGCTCCTCATTACAAGGACTGCATATTGAGCTTCTGTTTAAGTGTCATGGGAAAAACCGCAGAAACAGCCCTGGGAACAGGGACTCTAAGCTAGGAATTCTTCCTGTAGCAATGTGCCCTTTTTATCGGGTTACAGCATCAGCCCCTTTGCGGTCATTTTGCCTTTGCCCTCTCAGATCCTGCATTCAGAGTTACAGTGTTGTCTCATTTGAACAGGACAGAAGGGGAACGGCTTAAATTTCAATCTTCCCTGCAGGATGGTGGCTACAGTTGGGCACTAAGACCTGACAGCTCCGAGAGCCCCACATTCTGCCTGCTCATTTGCAAACTTTTCATCACTCCAGAATAAATGATCTAGTCTTTCTCAATGGCTAAATCTGTGAAAATTCTTACCTATGATTTCCTACCATCCTCACGCAACTGCTCACATACCAGATCCACCGTTATTGTTTCCTGGGGCAGATTTTGGCCACGAACTTGGTGATTATTTTTTATATTATTTTTCTGTTGTTACCCTGCTGAGATAATTACAGCGACGATATTTAAGTGCATAATGGTATGTACTTAATCTTGTACAGGTTCACCCAGGTTATCAATGGAAGTATTCTGGAGTGGATAGTTGATGATGAGTTACCTCAGAAGAATTAATGCATTTGTAATGGCTAAATCTGCAGGCTCTCCACATTTTTGTTCTGGAGCATAAAATAGTGGGAAGAGCCCAGACCAGCTCATGTGACTTTATGTTCGTGTTGCATAGGTGCCAGCTCTGTATATAAATGTGTGCCCACAAGGCTAACACTGCTCTTCAAGAAAGAAGTATTTTCAGCAGAACTTTTATGGTTTTCTACTCTTGGACAGCCGTCAGCAGTCCCTTACCCAAGTCTTCTAGTAATACGGTTTCAAATCTTAACTGCAAGAGGAATAAATGTTAATTTTTGGATTGTTAACACATTATGAGATGAATTGATGAAAAAAAAAAGGTACTAGCATTGTGGTGAGTAAAATTCAGATTTATTTCCTACACAAACTACAAAGTATTTGTATACATGACTAACTTTGGTCCCCCTGAAAGCTTTGGTCATGACTGAAGTCCCATCTTATTTCTGATTAAGTACTCTGTGACTTCACTACAGAATTTTCTTTAAAGTAAAACTGATCTGATTCCATTTAATATTGATGTCTATGGAAAGAAGGAAAAAAGTGCCATTTAGTGACTTTTTCTCTGAGTCATCTGGTATTTTCTATTATGTGTTTGATCTTTCCTGCCAGCTGTGCTTATTCCTGACTTTTCACCATCCCTGCTGTTCTAACCCTCCCGCAAAATCCCTGACCTTGCTCAAGAAAATATGGCAATTACTGTGTGTTGGTTTGCAGTTTTTTGGGGGTATTTTGTTTGTCTGTTTGTTTGTTTTTTAAATTTTACAGTTAACAGTTACTTCTCAACCTACATACATCAAAAGGTGATGTCATCACGCTGTCCTTCTCACAACATCTTTGCAGCTATTGTGACGTTTTAAATAGTTTTTTTAATAGCAATGAGCAAAAACTCAAATGGGAAATTGGACCCTAGTTGGTCTGTCAATCTCAATGAAATTAAAGCTATTAATATTCCATCAAAAGTGTGAGCATGCTGTAATAATTGATTGTAATTTCTCTTTGAAATAAAGAGCATACAAGGCTTAATATATTAATGGCCATGTGTAATTTTTATGTGGCGTTTACCAATTGTTGCATATGCTCTCCTATGAAATGCTTCCATCACAGATAAAATGAAAAATATAAAACTAAATAATATAAAAAAGTATTGTTTTCTCATAGATGTTGGAATTCATTTTTCATAACTAAAATAATTACAATAGTTATGCTACAGTTCATTTAAAAGCATGTAATGGTACCCACAACAAAGTGCAGAAAAGATCCCCCTTTTTTAAGCGCTATCTAGCGGGGAAAGAGGAGACAGGAAGATGGTACTTTACTGCAAGGACAATGTTCACAAGAGAAGATTCAGGCCCTCAGATAATAGAAGTTAGAGCTTTCTTCAGGCAAAGGATGGAGTGTAGCTGCGCATGTGTTACAGACCACTTCATCTGCGCAAGAAAACAAAATGTTCCTTAAACTTCTGCTCTTACGACATAGGAAGAAAAATTGCATAATAGGACTGACTTAATCTTGAGGATATCTGCTAGATATCATAACACGGAACTGAAACAAAACTATAATCTTGCTAAAAGAGGCTAGGTTGTAATTGTTTAAAGAAAAGACTGAGTTGAATGTAGAGGAAGTCAGCAGTGAAACTATCCTGACAGACAGTGTAGGCTCGACTTAAAAATTAGCTGATGCCTAGGTACACACTGATTCTGGTATGTTTTCTGTAATTGTGTATCAGGAATACTATGTACATTCAACGTTTTAAAAGGGTGACCCTTTTGAAACTTGAATTGTTCTTGGCATGTGGAACATCTGGGAATGTGAGTCTGCAGCCAGAAATGTTCCTGAAAGCTGGGAGCTGCTGGAGAGCATCCTGCAGGCTGCCCACATAACCCAAATGTCACAGATACTAAAAAGCCAGCACTGGGCAATAAGCTGTTTAGGTGAAATGCCCATTTCAGAACAAAACCAACGTCAAAATGGTAGTAAGAAGGATGGACAAGTATTTTTTTAACGTAGGTGACTGATAATGGAAGCAAAAGATATCCGTGAAATGAGGGTAATCAGTATGATTAAGGGCAACATACAGGCATTTGGAAACACAATATGACTACTCCCTTCAATTCTCCTCCACCCCACTCCAAAAAGCAGGTCAAACAGAGTTATGTTTCTAGATGAAGTTGTAAAGACCGTTACAGAAAACACTGAAACATTTAACTCATGTTTCAGTTCTGTATTTGCAATGAAAACTGAGGTGTTATTTATCCCACCTGATGTGGATAGAAAGTTTTACCTCTCTAACAGAATAGGAGGTGTGACTGTTTCCACTGTATGCAATCATTTCCAGATCAGCTATCTCAGCTGCACTTTTTATCAGTTGATGTCTTGATTTAAAATTGAGATGGAATTATCAGGGATTACACTGCATGATTTGCAAACTGGTTTTATGGTATAGTTATTTTTAAATTATTATTATTATTTGAGAGAAATCAAAATGCAGAGCAATGTCCTCAGAAATCGATTCCTGGCTCAACACTATTGAATAGCCTTGCTAACTATTTGGACAATTATATGAAATCTTTTTTGGTACTGCTCTGTAAACTAGTGGGTGGTAAAAATGGGAAGGCTGAATTACTATCACAAATCTACGTGGTTATTCTGACTAAATGGTCAGGATTCAAGAGTTGACAAGAGAGAGCAGTCAAACAGAAAAAAAAAAAAAGCCTTATGAAATGAGGCTTACCAGCAACATGCTGTCTACTGAAGAACTGGTTTGACGAAACATCTGATTTCTTTGTCACTCTCTCTCTGAAGACCAAAAGGGACAACCGATAGCTGGAAAGAGGAGGAGGTGCTTTTAATGGGGAAAAGACACAGAACTACTGACTGGAAACTGAATTTAGGGGCAAAACCCTACCAGTAAGGGTAACTAGAGTTTAGAAGGAAGATGATGAATGCCAGATCATCTGGAGCACTTGAAGTGAGATTTAATATTTTTCTGAAACATGTATTTAGTACTCCATTTAGGAGAAATTCTACCAAACTGTATGGGCTGGGACTCGAAGGGAATAGCTGTACTTCCTGTTTTCAGAAACTGTGAATCTATAAATTCTCCCTTGATTTCCTCTTCACAAGTTCTGGGAACAGAGAACTGCCTAGATTATTCCCATCACGATCAATACATGTATAAAGAAGATGTGCATAAGTCGCTCAGAAGGGTCAAGAAGCTTTTCTGACCCCAATACGATACCGGGCAGATGCATTCTTTCTTATCCTTATACCTATTTTCCCTAGAAATATTTGTGAGCCACAAGAAACCTGCCACCCTTTGGGACAGGACACCAGTCGGTTTATGCCAGTAGAGAGAACCTCTCAGGTGCACTGCATAATGCTTTACTCATGTACACAGAAGGAAAACTGCCAGGTTTAGTATCAAAAAGGGCTTCTCCCTCTCTTCCTGACTCTTGGTCTCTGATCAGACTGGTTGGAAAGATTCATTTGTCCATAAATAAAAGCCCTGAGCTGCGCATTCGGGCAGCCATCCTCACTTGCGGTGGGTGCCAGGCAGTAGCAGAGCACTTGTCCTGCAGAGCAGGATGCACAACTAGATCTGGGGGTCTCAGTATGAGGGGAGCTGGATGAAATTTAGCAGCCTAACATTATATAATAATAGACTACACAATATTATAGTAATACGCTTTCTAATAAGTATAGCAATATATATCATTATAGCGAACACAATACATACGGTATAACAATATATAATAATATACACAAATTCAATGTAGAGTCTCTGTTCCCTCTGGCCTTAAACTACATAAAAACACTTCTAGCTCAGAACTGATTAAAGGGTTGAAGTACAAGTCAAGATTTAATTGATATACTGTATAAATAGCCTTTGACTATGGCCCCTGGATAGAGTAATTTACATAAAAACAGGCTAGGGTTTGGCAGAAAATGAAATACATTCAGAATTTGTTTGTTTGCCATTTTAATAATAAGGATATGACTAGGACAGCTGTTTAGTTTGAAATGTGACACAGGAGAAATTATTTTTTTAAGTGATATTGCAATACGTGATTGCACTACAAAACAAAACGGGCTTTTGCATTCCAGCAGAAGATATGATCTCTGACCATGCAAAAAGTTGAGCTCTGAGTAAAGACTGATTAACCAAATTAAAACAGAGATGTCTTTAAACATACTGTAACATATTCACACTGTTTGGGAG
Source organism: Leptodon cayanensis (assembly GCA_027564655.1). Taxonomy (NCBI): domain Eukaryota; kingdom Metazoa; phylum Chordata; class Aves; order Accipitriformes; family Accipitridae; genus Leptodon; species Leptodon cayanensis. The sequence goes on from JANXJC010000013.1 coordinate 732,419, forward strand.
ACAGATGGAGATGGTAAAACCCCATTCTCATGCAGGTATGCAATAGCATATGAGGGACTCATACCATTTTACGACATGAATCACCCACTGTACCACATTGAAAATGCGGTAGTGAAGCAGACTGTCAGGATTCCCATTGCACAAATATTTTTCAGAGCTTTATATCACCTCTGTCTTTAATTGCACCTGCTTTCAGTTTGGTATGCAAGCTCCTACCCTGGACGCAGTTCATTTTACAGACCAATATAAATCTGTGAAGTGCTTTTCAATGCAAGATACACAGAAAAGTGTAGACCAGCCAATATCCAAGGCACAATCTGTCTTCCTGATGTGTTTATAGGCCGAAAAGAAATCTCAATCAAAATCAGAGGAAAATCTTTGTTTACATTAGCATTCGTTCCTTTCACCGATTTTTAACTGATCATTTTAAGGACAACGACTGGACAGAGATTATAGCTGTTTATTGTGTAACTTAGCACCATGTTACCTATGCAAATGCTCTTTTTGACACTGAGGGGATTTTCTTAGCCCCACTGAGAAATAGCTGTGGGTTCCTGAACCTGCTGTAATTACTGTTATTTTACACCTCTTGATTGCTTTTCCCCATCTGTTTTAACTCAGTGGCCCATGCGTGTTTGGCACCTAAGGAAATCCTACAGACTAGGGACTTGTGACTAGATTAAAACAGCTCAGAACTAGTGTCTTTAGAACAAAGCATTATTTATGCACTTCCTCAAAAGTAACAATGATGTAAAGCAAATAATGAAAACAATGAACAGCTATTAATTGTCACTCTAAAAGTGCTTTTTTTTTTTTTTTCTCTGCAAAGTTCTCCATGACCTTTTGAAGTCCTGACTGGTTGGAAAAAGTCACCTGCCTGTGACTCCCTGCCAGTTCTCCCACTGACACTTCTGGGACAGTATATGTCTATTCATTTAACCCTAATCTTAGAGCCTAATTAAGAGCCCAGGGTCAACTACTGTTCAATATCTTACTTTTGAATTTTAACACAGTTTATAAAAATGAAGAAACAACCAAAAGGAAAATTCTGAAAAATAAGGACTTTCCATTGTTTTCAGTTCCTTCTTGTACTGTCCTGCTCAGGCTAACTCTGTGGTAAGTATCCATTATAAACAGAAATGGAAGTATCTACCTTAATCAGAAATAGCTACAGATCCTGCTCAGCTTGTTACACTGTCTGCTTCCAAAAATTTCTCACTTCCTCCAATCTGGCCCTAAACCCTCAGATTTTCAAGAGTGCTGTAATCGAGGTGTTCCTCGCTGGGTCATTCACAAGTCATGCAGCCATGAAAATTACGCTGAAGTTGAATTAGTGTCCAACAGACACAAATCGTGTTCTAGCATGTCTAAAGCAGATAGTCCCATTTTTTTTTTCCGTGTTTAGTTAGTAAGAGGTGTAAAAATAAACTGCCTGCATCAAAGAGTTTTCAAACAGCTGAGAGAAAATGGCAAGCAAGTAGGTAGACAGTAATTGTACTCAAGTCCTTTAAGTAGGAAATATGAGATATTTCTTCTTGAGCATGCTTTTGTTGACTTCTGCATCCAACCTCAGCCTTCCTCTCTGAACAACCTCCTGCCTCTATTCCCTAGTGAGATTCTGTCCTATCATTCCCAGTTGACTCCCATTTACAGCTTTGGGTACCAGACTGCTCTACTCCTCTTTCTCCATAAGTCAGCTCTGAACAAAACTGATCACTAGGCTCTACTGTCATCATGTGACTCTTCAGAAAGGTTACGCTTCATATAGACTTTCTTTTATAAAAAGGCTTACGTACCTATGAGAGTTTCATTTTGGTTTAATCTTAAGTCGCCAATGGTTTCCCTTTGTAGTCAATGGACTATGGGCAGCTCCAGAGCATGATCCCTCTCTTATTAAAATCCTTTTCTAGTTTCACACTTCCTTTATCTGGAGGTATGTCTCTCATCTTGATGTTTCCAAAGTAAAGTGTCTAAACCTAGCAGGGAGACAAGATAAGATGCATCCCAATTCTCAGCATTTTTTGCACGAACGCGCAAAAGCTTAAGTGGGCTGATGGCTGGGGACGCACTTTGAGGCACCACTCTCACACAAGAAGTCTCTTCACCTGTTTAGTGGCTACAGATCTTGCTACAGGGTCTAAGTATTTCACCACCTGTGCCCCTCTGTAGGTCCCACCCAAAGGAACCCACTGGGTTGACAGAGGAATATGCTGAAATAAAATAATCTAATATCAAGATGCACATCTCCATCTTCAAAATTTGATACACAAACCAGGTCTGACAGACAAAGAAGTTTCACATACCAACTCCTTAATAAAACTGCTACAGACACACCAATTTAGGGAAACTTTCTTATTAAGAAGTTTTGAGCCCTGTCATTTACATCACACGAGTGATAGATTTTTACAGGACTATCAGGTGTCAGTAACACAATTTTATCAAGAAACATTCTCAATGAATATGAAATCAGATTTGTTGACAAATTTATTTTTATCAAGCTATAAAAAACATTAAAGCAGTGGTTAGATTCCTTTCTCAATTTTTTTCTAAGTTTCAGTCCCAACCATTTGGTGAGGGCCTGGTGTCAGGCTGGTGGTAGCACTACCACCACACAGTCACGCTGCTACCGCAAGGTTTTCTTTCACTGGCCACGGTTCTACTCCACTGCTTGGAATTCCAACCCAATTAGCTTTTGACTCACTGGTCAACTCCAGCTGTATCTGACAGATGTCCGTCGTCCTAAAGCACTTTCATGAAAGTGCTCATCCAGAAGGGTGAGAAAGATACTGTTAGTGCCCTTACTGAAGAGCAAATGCCCACATAAGGTCAGCCAAAAAACCCACAAATGAAAGAAGTTGTGAATGTCTGGAATGCATTACGCTTTCAGACAGAGCACACCCCCTCTACCTGACCCCCCAAAATCCAAACATGAGACACAAAGTCATTAGAAATCAGCCTTCATTAGCTCTGCTGCTCACAGAACTGCTCTCAGACCAGCACGCTATGACCTCTTCTCCAGTTTCCTGACTTTTTTCTAAACAGGTTTTCTTAAAATTAACATTACTGTACTAGTAATTGCAAAGTATTGCATCATTTCGGTAAGCTACAACTACGCCATCCTATATTGTTCCAGCTACACAACTGATATTTATGGAAACATTCTGCTTTTCCTGCATCATTAATGTTATCGATAAAGTTACCATCGCCAGGGACTGAAGTCTGTATCTCTTTTAGGATTCTTTTTATTTCTAATGTTCCTCGACCTCATTTGTATTATCATCACGTTGCTGGCCACAGATTTCCTTCACATCTATTCCATTAAATATGGAATTTTTATTTTATAAATATAATTGCTATTAATCTGTCTTCTGCATCTTTTCCTGATTTTTATACAGTGATTATACAGTGATTACAAGTTCTTGCCACACCTTCATCACTGAAGCTGAACCAAAACCATATTAAACTAAAGTTATTGTTTTTCTGTAGAAAGCTGTTTTCATAGTCAACCAACAATCTTTTCTTTTCAACTTGATATTTGAGCTTTTTTTTTCTTTTAAAAATCTCTCATGCCAGTGAAGTTTTGTCATATTATTCCTTGCCATCAGGACACTTTAAACCTTTCAAAACATCAGGAATATATACAAATCTATATCCTTCACTTACTGAAACCTTCTCACATTTGCACATACCGAATGTATTCAGGCTGTTGCCACTGGTCTTGTAGAAGTCCATTCTGTGGACGAATGTACCTTTATCCTTCCTACAGATAAATTTTGCACAGGTTTAAGTCATGTGGCATGGCACAGAGCAAATGAGACATCCATTTTTAAAGATCTCCAAGGATGGAGATCAAAACTCTCATCAGCCACACCAAAAGTTGTCAAAGGGTAAGAGAGAGCACCTTATTGATTAACAATTCTCTCTTTGGTTATAGCAGAGAGAATATTAAGAATAGCTGGGCTGTTTTTACAATATTCTGTTTTCTAAGGGGAAGAGTTTATTGAGCGATTCAAAAAATCTGTTTTGGTCATCATATTTATAAATTATATAAAAAAATTGAATAGTGAAGTGACAGTATTTCATTTAAAGTTATTCAGGGCAATAAAAATCTAAAGGTTACTGCAAAGAATTGCTGAAAGATCTCATTATACTCCATTAGAAATAAAACTGGCAGAAAAAAATGAAGGGCTAATAAATGCAAAGTAATTCACATGAAAATAATTCAACTTAAGTATTGATAAACATTAAAATACTGAAAGTAAATAGCTGTAAATTAGCTATATTATCATTCAAGAAAGATGACCTGGATTTTTGACAAATGCCATTCAGAAAACATGAAATCAGTGATGACACTAAACCATAAAATAACACAAGACCCGTTTCATTAGTGTGCTGCTTCTTGACTACCAAGATGAAGCTACTGTGTGCCATCCTGGCCATCCCATCCCAACAACAATGAAAAAGGTGTAAGCTAAGGAATACACAGAAAGACGTGGAAAGGATACTCAGAGGTATGTCACGGGGATAATCAGAGCTACCTCCGCTTCTGTACAAGAGAAGAGGGGGGGCTCAAAACAGAAACAAATCCAGAGCAATGTACAAGTGAGGACTGGCGTTAAGATTATCCATTGCTTTCAACCATGCATGGAGATGAGGGCACTCATAAAGTGTTAAGCAGTGGCTTTAAAACAAGAGGAAGTGGGTTTTTGGTTTTTTTTTTTTGTTTCTATGCACAGTGCATAATTGAACTGTCAAAGTCATTGCCACCTGATGTTTTTCTGAGGCCAAAAACTTAACTAAGGTTCAACAAAGCATTTGACAAGCTCAGGGAAGAGAAGAAAGGTCTACCGCAGGGTATAAGGCATGATAGTCTGGATACAGCCTTGAAAAGACTCAATTTTTGACTGATGGAAGCTGAAAGAACACAACAGAGGAAGATTACTCTGTATTTGTGCTTTTTCTTTTACGCTTTCCTAAGTGAGCTTAACTCAGCATCCTCACAATTGGCTACACTGACCTTTGCTACATTAAAAAGAAATAGAAATAAAGTTTAAAAATGCCACCAAAACCTTCTCTCTTCCCCTTTTTTTGAAAACAAGCAAAGAAACAAAAAAACAAAACAAAGTCCAAACCCCAACACACTGCCTGGGTATGCTTTTCAATTTGAATTAAGGCAGGAAAAGACATCTTTTATTTGAATCTACCTCCACGAATGAATTAAACCTCAAAAATCCCATTGTCATTTTGCTGAAGTAAGTGAAAGAGAGATAAAGTAACCTGGCTAAGCCACAAACCAATTCCTTAAAAGAGCCAAAATAAATAACTCTTATCTCCTTGCTTTCAGTCTTATGTTTATAATCCCAATATTGTCCTTTTCCTTCCTCATATTGATGGCTGGAAAAAAAAAAAGACTAATATATATGATGGAAACACATAACAACATCTCACACATCTTTTTTTTTTAATCATTACAAAGTAATTCTTTGCATGAAAAACAATTATTTTAGATACACTTTTCATGCCTGCTTTTATATAGAACCACATGGAATTTTGTTTTCAGGCCATGAAGATGCAGCCTCTTCACCGGGTCAAATACCCAAACTTTACTGATGGCATGATTAGCCAAATTGGTACTCACACACACACAGCTCTTAAATGAACTGCCAGATGTGTAGGAGGGTCTGGTGGTCCCTCTGAGGCGAAGGCGTTTGTACAGTCTAATGTGCAATACCACAGCCAACTTCTTGCTACATATTACAGACCTGCTATTAAGAAACCAGGAGCAATACTGTAGGATTCAAATTTCTCTGCATGAATTTTATCACCTACGCCCAAATAATTGCTTCTCATCTGTCACTGGTGAAAAACTTACACCCTAGCAAGAGGAAGCAGCAAGACAAGCCTATAAAACTGCTGATGAATACAGGCTCAACAAGCAAGTTGTAAATATTTCTTTAAACTACAGCCATGTCTCAACAGTATGCTCAGATTAATCGTCAGTGTAAAATGCCTGATCAGGTTAATGACTCTGGCTAATCTGAAAGGCAAAACAAAGGGCTGGCTCTGGCAATAAGGCTGTGCCTTTTATACTGATTCCTTTGTGTGTCACAGAGACATCACCAAGGGATTGCTTTCGCAGACGAAATATGTCTCTAGCATATCTAAAAAGGTCTTAATCCCCTCAGAGTGGGAGTATCAACCCTTAAAGCACAGGTGAGGCTGTGAAGTAGCTATCCCACCTTGAATCAGCTGGGGAGCGAAGCCTAGGCAAAAGGTACTCGGTCTGGCAGGCCACAGGCGACCCCCACTCGTCACGACACAAATTTAAAGACATTTGAGGAATTATGTGCTCTTTGCGTTGCTATCCATCTAGTTTCAGAGGAGAAAGAACCAGTAGTCTGTATCAGTAAGAACATAACAATGCAGTCAGTTGAGAAGTATTGGAGTTTAATTTTCAATTAAAAAGGCCGTTTTAGTGTATGTCTCCACCCCCAAACCTTCAATTTGAGGGATAGCTTTAGGGTTATTTTCATCACACTTAAAGTGAGTGATTCAAACTATGCAAGTTCTGCTGCTCAATCGGCCAACATCGTGATTAAGAAAAACTCCAGAGTCTGTAAAAAGTCAAGAACCACTGTCCACAAGTTATGGTAACTCTCTTGACTACACTTGTGTTTGAACATATTTATAATAATTTTAAGTAATATTTAGGAAAATAAGCTGTGAAGAGGTAAAGCGCTATGACATTTTAGGCCTTGACAGAATCTCTGAATTTTTTTTCCTTGATTATCAAAACTTGTGTGTGAAATTGCCAGAGATTTTGTACACTGGGAAAATCAGAACCCAGCACAACTGAAACAGCTGCTCAAACAATTTCTTTATCACAGGTTTAAAATAATTACTGTAGTAATTATTTCTTACTGCAAGTATCTTTGCAGAATGTGCAAGTATGAATTATTTACTTTGACAGGTATAAAAGATGTCTCTCAGAGATGGAGCTGTGCCACTGCTCACTGTCATAGCTCAGGAAATATTTTGCCTGTTGAGGTTCTTTGAAAGAGGACAAAAAGACTGACACCGCCCCCTCCCCCCCCCCCCAATAATATAGCTTATTTAGAAACAAAAGTAAGATTACAAAACCATGGAGTGTTAAATGGTGTCATGGTTTAACATGTTGTACTGCAGCGCAGAAGAAATTCAGATGGCTAATAAAAAATGTGCACAATAAATGTCATATACCTACATGTACTTGTTATGAACCAGTCAAAACTGTGTTTTGCCAAGAGATTGTTACTGTGTACTGTATATACTACAATACAGCCAGCACAACACAGCATAACAGATCATTAGTAACTTTGGTCTGTAGTATGTATGAGTTACTATATATAGAGTAAATGTATGTTTGAAGTAAAACAATTTCTTCTGAAGCACTAGCTAGAGAAAGACCTTCAAGCGATTAAACTCTACTTTAAGATTATTTAATTATTCCCACTGAAACAAACTGCTATTGAAGTTTGTTTTCAATTCCCCCCAGATCTGATTTTTTTCAATACATACTTCTGGTATGAATAACTTCCAGTATGAAATCAGTAACTTTTTATTTCACTGAAAGGCTCTTTTCCCTCACTAATTTTCCATCTTTATTTAGGAAGACTGAAGAGCTGATGCTGCAGGCTGGATAAGTGAGAACACTTATTCTTCTTAAATGACTGGTAAGAAAATTATTTTAATCAATGGTATGGAGCAAGGGGAGATAAAAGTATTGAAGTTAACTACTCAATAAGAGATTTAGGCATCTACAAGAAAGTCTGGAAGTCATTGTAGCCTGAATTCACAGCAAAAACATAAAAACCTTCATTCACCTGCTGCCTCATCACGCTAATTCCTAATAAAGGAATCTGATCTGATCAGCACCCTCAGAAAACATTGAGGTATACAGACAGATGATCACGAGCAATCGTCCATCAGCTGGACTGCTTTAAATGACCATCTGCTTATTTCCAGCCCTTGAGTGGTGCCAATATCCCTCAATTTAAAGCGGATATAAGTGGCTAGGAAAATATATGCAAATAAGTTGAACAGCAGCTCTTAAAGTGGTAATTGGTTCAATTTCTGATCATCTGACCACACAGTTGTAAACAATCTTTTTAAAGCAGTCGTGTCACTGCAGCTGCAACCTGCCCTCTACATAATAGCTCCCTATTACAGAGCACTCATACATGAAATGAATGATCAGTATCTGGTTCCCTGCTCATCCCAAGGGATGCTAACCATGTCAAATAAAAATGCTCCGTTTAAAGGGATAAAAACGGTTATCAGAAAAAGATTTTGCACGTGTTAGGAAGCACAGAACTCCTAAAGACGCTATAGCCCCTTACTACAAGGAAATAATAGCTTGTTCAGAAAATGTATTTGTATGTTTGCATGTAAATCAGAATGATATAGTTGCATCTGATAAGAATAATGGAGCATTTTATTGCTCATTAATGGTGAAGAAAGTTGCACAGCATTTAATAGGTATGAAGCTTTTAAAATCAGAAGAGCTTGAAAAGCTTCTAACCTACTTCCCCCCATATTGGCCATTTTAAACATCTCCCCTTCTAGTTCACTGACCCTGCATCCCATTCTCAGGCACTGAGACATAACATCAGCCTTAGGTTCCTCACCTGGTCCTAGGTCCCTGGCAGTCTGGGGTCAGAAGTACTTGGCAGTCAGATACCAATGGATTTTATCGAAATCTGTGTTGGCCACAGATGTCCTCCTCCTAAGCATCCTTACTGTTCCTACTTTCCACATAGCTAATACTGGATAACTTACATTATGTTAACATCAGTCCCAAATTTGATCTTTACCCTAAAATCTTGACTTGGGGGAGCACATTTTGGTTTTCGTTTTCACTAGGTTGCCAAAAAAACAATGGAGCAGGCAGTTGTGTTTCAAAACTCCAAGGTATTAATCCTATTTACTTAACCACTTGTCTTTTGATCTGTCATATTTCGATTATACTAAAATTTTCATACTGACAGTAAACATCAAAATAAAACGGAGCACAATATCTAGCTAGTAATTGAATGCAAGCCCTCTCCTGCAAAAGCCAAAGTTTTGCACAAAACCCACAAAAGATCTAGCAAAGTCAGCTGCAGAGTAAATCTTACCCAGCAGTTAGCAACACCCCGACGGCACCTCCCACACAGAACTCAAGCCATTTGCAAAACGGGAGCGGCAGACAGTAAATGAAGCCGCTTGGCTGTAAGAGCATGTCGGGCAGTGGGTGATCTACCAAAGGCTGCAGACGCTGGGGGCTCAACCATTCCCTGAAATGCCTGTTGGAGGGATCCCAAGGCAGCACCTGAGGCCGAGCCGCCTGCAGCTTTGAAACATGTTAACATGTGGAACAGCCAGTGCCGACAGCCGCACTTAGCTTCTACCTCTCACTTGGAGGTGAGATCTTCACTAGTAAAAAATTTGATACTATTCTTGGACAAGGTCTAAGGTGAAAATGAAGTGATCAAATTTAAATCAAAAGTACTTGTTCATTAAAACTTTGCTTCAGTTAATAAATGTTCTTTTTTTTTTTTTCTCAGTCCTATTCCACATTTTTCTCTTTTTCTATTATTACATTTTCTCGGCACTTATTTTAAAACTCAGTCTCATTAAAACTTACGGATCAAGTGTAAAAACATTCTTCCATCTTACTGACACAATCAGTGTAATTTCTGAGGGCAATATTTCACTTAAATGTCACAAAATTTATAAGCAATGCTGAAAACTCATTTGAATAGTTCATTACATCCTTGATTTGGTATAAATAAAACTGTTAGGTTCTACTGCTTTCACCCCTGTCATGCAATTCTAGTATTCACTACTGCAATAAATTAGGTCTTAAAAACAGCAAAACATCATAAAACAAATCCAAGAGATGCTGTAAATAAGGAACAAAAAGGAAATTATCTAGTGGAAGCTTTTTGAGTGTAAACCCCTTGACACATGTTGTAACCAGCCAGTTAATAATTGCTTTGTAAATTGTTGTAAATCTGAAACAAAGCAGAGGGGATAAAACTAACACACAAGTCATAAAGTACAATTGTTACTTGTTTGGAGTGATTATTGCCACTGCCAACCAAGCTCAAAATTTTGTAACAAAGAACCTGTTTTCATATTTCCTCCAGTGTAGCTATTATACTTGTGCTGAAAAACACATATAATCCTTAACAATAAATAATGTGTCACACAAAATACATGCTCGGGCAGATGCTGAATATTTACAACAGCAACATGCCACAAATTTTAACACCACTCTCATCACACACTGCGCTCTCTCTCCCTTATTCACCCAGAACAGATTTCTTCAGGTTGAACAGAATACGTAACGGATTTTAAAAATCCTGGGGGGCATAGGAACGGGTACCATGATCACTGCATCGTGCTATAATGCAGGAGCTCTCTTCCAGAATGAAGAGGACATACAAAGACAACTTTAAACAGGAACCTCTTACAGAAACAAATTAAAGTTTGGCAAAGTCATGAACAACTAGAAATAGGGTTATCCAAACGACAGAGACTAGCGATCTTTGTAATTGGCCTTGTTACTATTTTTAGCTACAACACTCCAGACTTTTCAGGAACGTGTTACTTAACTATAAATTTTCTTCCAGTGTTATGGCTTGGCAGATCTTCACCATTAACTTGCAGCCAAATTGTCATTCCACCTTATGTTGCCAGTATTACAACGCTGGCCTAATTTGTCCCTTGTATTATATATTCAACACAGAGTCAGAAATCATGAAAAAAATGCTTTCTTGTCTCATAGTTATTTCCCAGAATCTGAAGTGGTATTTTATTACCAGTGTTCCCAAACTGGAAGCATAATAAAGGGATGGAAAAGGAGAATCAGAAAGATAGAGTCAACTTGTTAAAATATAGCTCATTTATGGGCACCCACTTGGTGCCAATAAAATTTATGATTTAAAACAAATATCCAGCTGTTTATTTTTAACAATTTTAAGTTACTTATTTTGTAATCTTAAAAAAATGTTTAGTTACTCTAAAATATTTGAACATTTTCAATACTGTACTTAAATACTGTTCTTGTAATGTATTCTCCTTTCCCCCCACCAAGAAGCCACCACCAAATAAAACATTTAAGTTCGGCCGTGCAAGTATGTGCATGCCTCACCTGAACATCTCTTGGCTTCATATTACTCATAATAAAAAGGCTTTCATTGAATCCTTCCGTTATTATCGAGAGATATGAACAGTTATTGCACTTCATTTTTTTATCACAAATAGAAACAAGCTCCCATTACATTTTTTTTAAGGAATGCAAGTTCTGAACATTTTTAGAGTGCTAAATAGTCTCAGGATAGACCTCAGATGATAACTCACATAATTCTAGTACTACACAAAGCAACCTTTACTTAGCATTTAGCATGCATATGCTTAAATTTTAGGACAAATTTTAAGTATGAAAATATCATGGAATACTGTATAAATGTGGAGAAAATAAATTTCAGAGTTTGATAGAAAATCAATAAACAAAAAGGTAAATATTTCAGAAAGTGACATATTTAAAATAAATCAAACTGAAAAGGCTCCCAGCTTTAGAATATGTATCTGCGCTGTCCTAGTTGATGGAGGATTGCTAAACTGTGGTCTGAGTCATGACGAGCTATCTGAACAGAAACATCTGAGGAATGTTTTGCTCATGCTGTTTGCTCCACAAGAAATTCATTAACTCCATTAGCAAGATATTTGTATATATCATTATATATACAAAAATGTTTTTACAGACTTAAATATTCAAAAATCTTGAAAGTGTACTCACATACTAATGACTAATGTCTGCAACCAAAAAAAAAGTAATCCACCCTTCCCTCCAAAAACCAAGAAAGGAAAGCAAAAAGCAATGACAAATGGAAATAATAAAGCATCTAGAAAATATATCAGCAGATCAACTGTGACAATTAATGGCCTGTTTGGCATCCCCTGAGATGAAAGAATGAAAGGTGAATGTTCAACAGGACTTTTTTTTTTTTCTCTTGAGCTAAAGGTGATAAAGAAGGCACAAATTCAATCCAGCAAAACTAAAACCAGTCACAGAAGAATGCTATAAGCCACTTACAGGAACGAGGAATTTTTTTATTTCTTCCAAGGCATGACTCATACGAGAATACGCCTCCCCAGGTGGAGCAAACACTTCAATTAATACGTGAAGCTCATCACTCAAGTGCGCGTATTTGGCTTCTCCACTTTTCCTTAGTTCTTCCTCCTATAAAAGAGGGTGGGGTTTTTTTTTAGAACTGGGAATCTGCTAATTTTGCATTGATTTAGCATTTACAGAGAACACGACAAAAGGACATAACATAAGCAGACTTCTAAACCCCTTGAGAAATAAAAGTCTAGCACAAGCCACTTAAAGATTTAAAAATCAATTTTGAGTGTTTGAATGATAAAACCAGCATAATTATCATCTACAACAGATTTTAATCAGCACAGTGAAAAAATGCTAAATACTCCAGAAGTGAGTACTGAAATATTAAATCCATAATGGAAAAGCTGCATTAACCTGTCTGAATCTTAGCTGTTCACAAAAAAATGCACGTGGGTAGGGGCAATCCAAAGCACAACTACAGGCTGGGCAGAGAATGGATTGAGAGCAGCCCTGTGGGGAAGGGCTTGGGGGTACCGGTGGATGAAAAGCTGGACGTGAGCCGGCAACGTGCGCTCGCAGCCCAGAAAGCCAACCGTGTCCTGG
>JANXJC010000013.1:745662-774435 GCA_027564655.1 Leptodon cayanensis
GAGCAACCTGGTCTGGTGGAAGGTGTCCCTGCCCATGGCAGGGGGGTTGGAACTAGGTGATCTTTAAGGTCCCTTCCGACCCAAACCATTCTGTGATTCTATGAACTAAAATAAAGATCCATTTAACCATTCTGGAGCACTTTAACAAATGCTATTGTTTATTAAAGTCTTTAAATTATTAAATAAATATCTGCAGGCTGTACATTTTAGTATCGCTAAAGGAAAGTATGCCCTAGTACATCTATTTGAGACATGAGGTCTCAGTTTCAGTCCCAGTACCAATATATGGTACCCATGCAACCTAGTGTACACTGGTTAAGACGGTGATTCACCTTAGCTAAATTTATCTTGACAATCTTTGGGTCCCGGTTTTCCAGCTATAAAATAAGCCTAACAGTCTACCTCATGTTAGAGCAATGTTCTGAACCATCACTCCACTTTCTTATTCAAGGCTTTGCGATCGCGAATGTAAATTGTAATGCACATTCATAGTAGTTACCTCTGCATAAAAAAGCAAAGATATAAAATAGTGATCACGTTAATGGCATTGGCTATGACAACATAATGAAAAATTTATGTCATTACTGCACAAGATAGCAATAAGTAATGCTGAAGAAATGATGAGTTGAAAACTCAAGTCTTCAAAAATATTTTGAGAAATGTAATTTTGAAGAAAATATGTGTATCTGAATTCTATAGATGGAAAACATAACCACAGAAAAAGAAGTAAACTCATTTGCTTGAAATTGGCTAAGAAGTTATAGCTTTTTAGATACTAAAATAATACTTTATTAATATTTAGATATCTAAGATATAAAAATTGTAACAATAGGTTACAATTGTTACTTACTTTGCTTATTTAATTCTGCATTAACTTTACTTATTTTAGCCCTGCCTAATTTACACCATTGCTTGACACCAAAAATATTTACACGATACTATGCTTCAAACAATACGCATACAGTTCTTTATATCTACAGTACAGATCTAGTCCCAAGGACTTTCTGATTTTTCACAGAATAAACAATGGTTACATCCTTTAGCTCCAGAGCCCTAGGTGTGACTCCATGGTAAGTCAACATTTTGCAGATGATGATAAAATCATAACTCAATAAACATGATCCGGGATTTTGTTTTAAAAAGTTGAAAATTGACATAACTGTTTTCAACTAAAAACTGAAGATAAGCAGCACAGATGGTAGAACATTTTTATCTTTAAGTATCTTTGGCATTTTAGGTTATCACTGAAATCTCATTGAAATGTCCATAAGAACCAGAGCATATTATAACAGTCTATCATGAGATGTTACAGTACTTTTCAATTTTCTGGAAAAAAACATTTGATTGCAGCTTCTGGAATAATTCGACATGAAGTATTTCAACAGAATTAAGTTTTAATAGTTATAAAGCGACATCCTAGTAATTGCTGAAAGTTTCTTTCATATTGCTTTCTTAAGATTCTTAAATACCAGAAAGCTCCAAAAGTTGTCTTTCAGGAGAAGACTACCAACAAACTTTGCAAAAAATATAAATTGGATCTTTTTTTCAAAGTAGAAAAAGTAAAAAATAATATTTGGCTCATTATTTTGATGAGGATTTTGCACTGCTAAGACATCAGTCAGATAATTTTATAACACAGACCTGTCTTACAGAAAGTTAGATACATGCTTGTATGGTGGTAACAACAGTAATGATGTTTCTCTTTTATTTTCTCAGCAAACTCAGGAATTCTTAAAACACATCATATTATAAACTTCCTCCTAGGTTCAGCACATGCTTTCTGTCACTACTCAGCAGTCATTTCTACAGTTGTTAGAAACAGCAGGCTAGGGCCGTGAGATCCTCGACATTCCTTTCTGAGCCTATCTAATGATGTTTTTTCTTGTGCAACGCATGGGGTTAAAGACTGAATTTTCACACAGTATTTCTTACTGCAACGGGGTAAAATGTCAGAAAAATGCTTCTTTTATTGCAAGCGTGTCTGTTGATAGAGAGAAACTTAAACCACTTCAGGAAAAATATGGAAGAGTAAGAACTCACAGACCTTGCGAGCACTGTACCAAGCTTTGCTTCCCAAAGCCAGTGAACGTATTTTAGGACCGAATGTAGCCTTACATTTAATCGTATATCAGCTATCAGGATTCTAACAAGCAAAACAACAGACATAACTCGCACTATTGAGGAGACACTCGTCAATATGTAAGGTTACACCTACTTGGCAGGTAATACAGCTTTCCAAGTGCAGTACGGATGAATGGGCTCTCCCAGGAGCGCGTGAAGTTGGACAACACCTTTGTAAGTCTTCATTAGCAAGCAGCACAGCCCAACTGTACAGCAAAATGGTCAGTGCTGCAGACCCAACATCCACACTACTTATATTTAGGATGACAGCGCTACCCCGTCTGTAGCACTTCAGTGGGTTTTGCTTCCTGCTAGTTGTAGGCTGGTTGCACAATCTGAGTTCCCATTAGAAGTCAAAGGGCCTTCCTGGAGCCCAGCTCTGGTTTAGTTTCATAGGACAGGAGTCCAGTTCACGCCCCATGATCTCTGTTCACTGGAAGTAATGGCCCAGTCATTGGGAATGATCAGGAGGCTCTCCTCTAAACTGCGCTTTTGATTCAAACTAGAACACTAATGAATAAACACCCTATGTAGTACTGGTAGGGACCGAGACGGATTATGAGACTTTCTAGCATCTGTTACAGGAAGGCAAACTGAGTGAGATTGTTATTTATAAGGTTATCTGGGTGCAGATAACCTTGCAAGACTCTGCACCCCTAAAGGTCTCCAATGGTCCAGCCCAATTACCTGTGGACTTTGGCTGTTTCTCATATAATTCTGCCTTAACTGCCTGTGAGGCACAGCTATTCCCCAGGGTGCTGTCTGGAACTTTTGTCAGATTCTCATAGCTTTTTCTGTTCTATGATATCCCAAGTCATGCCCAGCAGTTTTACAGACCCTATTCAGCTTGCACAGCCTTGGCCAGCGTCTACCCAGCAGCCCAGTCATTCGCCACAGCCGTAGCACGGGAACTGTAACTGCTTAAGCCCACTCGTGTAGACATGAACCAAATCGCAGTGAAAGACAATGTGCATTGAAAGCCTGCTGGATTTGCTGTAGTGAACTACCCTGAAAACAATCAAAATGCAGTTAAGTCTTAGGCACTGGATCTTAGGAAAAAAAAAAAAAAACCAAACCAACAAACCTGGGACCTGATCAGTTCTGATTTATAAAACAAATGGAATAGATTCCCTGGGCTTCTGGATCAGTGATGGCAATCTCTCTTGGTACTGACCCTGAAGTTAATAATATGGTTCTTATTTACTGCATGGTGATGATGTTTAACTCCGCTGCAGGTTGAGCACACTAGAGGAAACACATCACCCTCCAGAGACAACTGCCCCCTTGTCCTGATACTCTTCCACTCCCTTTTGCATGCCAATTCCCTTCATCTCTCAAGACTGACAGCACTATACTCCATACCCGAACCCAGCTCCCCTCACATTCTGTGCTTCAGGCTTCCTTCATCCTTATCGCCTGTATTACAGCACATCTGTCACACGGTGCTGAAGTCCACCCGCCCCTAACCTGATGCATGGCTCCATAACCCAGTCCCTCATAAAGGGTAACGGGTATTTTGAAACACCAGCTGTGTTTTATAATTTCCAGTTGACCAAAGCAGGGAAAATGAATTATAAAACTCTATAGCAGAAATTTGAGGAGTACCGACCTCTGCAAAAGTGAAGCATGTGAGTGATAAGAACATAAAGGCCAAGAAAAATGATGAATTATCTCTGGATGAGAAAGCAGCCTTACCATTTTAAAAGCATGCGTGCTGACAGAGAACTGATTTCTAGCTGCAACCCCAGCCAAAATGCTTGAATAAAACTACTGGAAGGAACTTGAAAGAACAAATGGAGTTTGCATAGCAAACAAAATTACACAACCCTGACTGATGAACAAAAAGTGTCCTCATAATATTGAAATAACCATAACATCCAAGAATAATAGAAGAGAAACCTGCAGCAGGGACTGTGTAGATCTCAGAGATAAATTTTATCAATACAATACATAGAACTTCCTATAATGTAACAAATACAGCTATGAAAAGAAACAACAGGTACTTGAAGAACAATATAAGAACTGCAGTGGATTTCCTACCTTGCAAGAGTTTGCTAATAAAAGCATAGCGCAGAGACTAGACAAAGATGATAATCACAGTGCTGCTGCTACAGAGGCATTATTCATAAGATCAATGGACACTGCTACAGAAGAAAATTAATGAGCATGCAGTTTGACAAATGCAAACCTATTAATTTTTAATCTTGACATAAATGCAAAAATCAAGATGTTGTCTGCAACAGTGACTGTAGTAAAAGTAACAAGTGAACTATACGGCAACAAGTAAATCAGAATAGATATAATTTCTTGGTGGTACCTGTTTTGGGGTTAAAAAGCTTTCAGGTCCTAGGTCCATCAGTGGAGAAAGAGAACAAAAAAAAAAAAGAGGAGCAATTTGAGAATGGATGAGGTGGAATGGGACAGTTCTCAGCAGAGTACAGAGCAACGCTAAAAGAGCTTAGCCATCCCTTGACTCTTGTTTTTAAACCAGTTATTCTCACTCCAGGAAGGAGAACAAAGAAGATGGAGATGGTGAGTACATGAGGAGAGCTCACACAGCAGAGCTGAGAGACTGGGTGTACAACACCTGCAGTCAGCCACAGAGACTGCACAATGAAATACAGGCATGGAAAAAGAACATTGCTTACAACAGAGGAAATTTTTGGAGATACAGGTGACAACAATTATTTTTCTATACTTGATGCATCATTAAAATTCTTGTACTTACTTTGGTGAAATGGAGCAGAGATTTGTGTACATTCAGTATTGCCTTGGTCAAACAGGCACTTCAATTCAAGGGTGCTTTATTTCCTGATGCTTTTCATAATGAAATACAACAACATCTTAATGGCAAAGAGGCACTAAGCTGTACCATGATCATATTTTTATTTAGATAGGTGAGAAGGAAAACAGAAGACAAATCAGTAGAAGAATGAGATGATAAGACAACCATTGAATCACAATCGAAAGAGCCCAAACATCTGGGGTGAGCATTAGATGAATGAAAAATATAAATTCTGTGAAAGAAAATAAATGTGTAGGAGAAAGGTTAACACATTAAAGCGGTACATGCCAAAGCTGACCACTGTGACCAACAACTAGTGTTCTATGTATAAATTACCTGCCAGAAAACTGATAGAGCAGACATAGAGTTCACGAACCTACAAATGCTCCTACACTTGTACACATCTAAGCGAAACTAAACCAGCAGAGGTAAGAATCACCTGGTCATTAGACAACTGCTGCTAGAACTAAACAAGCCAAAGATGTTCAATGAATATAAGCCGTGAATTGCAAGTTTGCAAAGCTAATGCAGGAAATTAAAAGATCCTCAAGAAATGCACAATTGCCATACATAAAGATGCTTCCTAAGAAGATTATGTTCACCTTAAAACTTACGATTACAACTAGGGACCACTGCATTCAGGGTGCCTTCAGGTTCAGGAAGAAGACTTTGCCTTAATTAACGAGAGTACAAAATATCATGTTTTTATTTATTAGAGGCTAATTACCAATTTGTTGCAAGCAAGTTACAAAGTAGGCCGGTTGAACTCCCACCCAGCTGTTACACTCCTATGTGCAAAAACATACCTTACATGAAGTTTTGGGGTTTTTTCTTACTAAAGTTGTAAAAGTCTAATCAAAGAACTATTAGTAGTCTAGTTCCATACTAACGCTTGCAGCCCAAATTACATGTAGGTGAAAAGAGATACACGCAAACTTTCTAGTGTGTGACCCTTTCCCCAGTGTTACGGTCACCTTTCCACTGCGCTGGGGGGTCCTGACGTTAATGGCTTCAGCCGGGGAGGGCCTTGCTGTGAGCTGGCAGCACCTGGAGTCCTTTGCCGCGAGATGTGTAATACTGATGGTGACAATTCCTTCCTCCTCTCGCCAGGAAGCACTTGGGGTGATTTTTCGGTTTGTGAACATGCCAGGTAAGTTCTCTTTCTCCATCGTTTTGCAACTCCAGTCCCCATCCAAATTCGCTATACATGGTAAGTTTTACATATGCTGCGTACCTCCTCTTTGCTCTCTCTGTTAGTCGTAAAGCGATTTCGCCCAGCTCCCCGGGTCGCGCTCCTCTCACGACCACCGACTGACCTCGAGGCCAAGGCCCTGTTCTCGGCCCTGGAGCCTTCCTCATCATCCCGCGCCTTTGCTCTCGCAGCCTCCGCTTCCACCCCAGCCCCGCGCTCCCCTCGGCTGCAGTTTTACCTGGGGCCCTAGCAGCACCCTCGGCGCGGAATGACGACTTCTTGCCGCTCTCTGTGAGTTACAAACGCACCACGAACGTAGGCAAGAGCTCACGTGAGGCCGGTAAGGGTCGCCGGGCCCTCAGGCAGCTGCTGCCGCGGGAGCCCAGGCCGCGGCCCACCACGGGCGACGGCAGACCTTCTGCCGAGGCGCAGGGCCACGCGTCCGGGGAAAGAAAACATCAGTGACCCACTGCCTGTGCTGAACGGGGCTGGAAAATACTCCGGGGATACCGAGGTGGTTTTTGCAGCTACACGCGTCTGATTTTCAACCTAAACACAGGCCTGTGCGCGGCCTGCTGCTGTCCAGGCACTCCCGAGTTCAGCCAGCAGACTCCAACGCTCGACGATTCACATGACTGTCCCCGGGTTTAAAAACAATCATTTGGGCTCTGCCACAGAGGGAGCTGTGGTTGCCAGAGCTCCTGCTGAGGACCAGCCTCTGCCCAAAGCGACCACGACCAAGGAGCGCAGACCGCCTTCCCGAACCTCGACACCGCTTTCCCAAGGGCTCCTCACTACGACACAGGGTTTTGTTCGACCGCACCAGGCTGCGGACAGTCAAGTGCCGAAGCAACGCATTCAAAAGGATAAACACAGTTATTTAGTGATTTAAAAAAGTTAAGGCTAGAGAGATTTTATAGTGGCTGATGACAGTCTAAGAACTTTAAGAGCTTGCTGTGTCAAAAACAAAGCAACGAGCCTGCGACACAAGAGAAAAACATCCTTTCGAGCAAAGCAGGCATAGCTTTGTTTACACTGGTTGGAGGAAAACGTAATTTTTTTTCCTCTGCTATCATTCTTACTTTCTGGAAATTATTTCGCTAGTTCTATTACATCTTGCTAGCTCTGTTTATTTCATTGTGTTTGGAGCCAAGTGATCTTGGTTTTATAAATTTTAATCCCTTTTTTTAGAGACACAGAAGGTGAACAGTCACCTTAATGTGATTCAAATGTTACAGACACTAGAAAGCTCTACTAATGTTTTAGGTAATTCAACAAGCTAGCTGATGACAAATTATCAGACATCTTGAAAAGAAGGTTAACTGTATTTATGCTAAGAATTCTATACACTGACAATAATAGTAGGATATTTATTTATCTGTAATTCTTATTACTCAGGGAACATTCATCTTGATATCTGTGAAGTATAAACAGTATTCTCGAAAGCTGTGTTTAATGAAAAATAGTATTTGTTATTTAAAATACATAAACAGGAAAATTTAAATTAAGTATCTACATCCTCTCCTTTTTTTCTTTTCTGTCATTAAGTATATTATTATTATTATTATTATTATTACTCCTATGAGAACACAGCTTTTTCTCCAAAGAATAAACAAGCAGAATATTTGTATCATTCAGATTTGCAAAAGGCATTCTGTCTTTAAGTATAGGGACTTGTATGAAAATAAATGTTTTGAAGATCTCAAGGTTCTGAATGAATTCTTTTGCTATGCACTACTGAACCGAAATGTAAGTCAACTCCAGTTGTATAGTAGTCAAGCACTTTACAGAGTTTGGTTTTGGACACCTGAAGGAAATAGTAGAAAGAATATTTCTACCACACAGAAAATTCTGGAGGGAAAAATCCATGCCTAACCTATTTTATGTATAAGCAGAATGAAAAACTTGTATTTCCAAAGAGTCAATCAGCAGAGGGCTAATGTGTGCACTTACCTTTGACTACGAAGGAAACTGAAGCTTTACTTTGGGAATTCATTTATTTGTATATTTAAACCCTATTTCACGATGAAAGCTCCAAGTACACACTTAAAGGTAACTACTTGCTTAACCACCCATTTGATGAAGGATGCTTCCTCAAATACTGGCCTGGAGAATAAATCCACTGATGCACATAGGCATTACCTGGGAGCCTAATTGCTATTGTAGGTGCCTGCATAAAGAGATCTCCAAGCCTTTCCCAATTTAACTGCGTAACCTACTCACTTAGCTTATAGCTGCAGAAGAACTAAACCACCCAGGATTTAGGCATGATTTTGATCCTAAACACCAGATTGTGGCCATCGAAATTCCTGTTCAGTTGTTTCCTATCCCTGAAAACTATAGATGCCAGAGTTGTCCACAGTAATACTCCTTAGACACAGAAGTGTCTGACCAGCAGCGCCGCGTTAGAGTGGAGGAGATCTGACAGTTATTTCAGGCTTAAGCTTGTTTGGGATTCATAAAATAGCAAGGGACTAAAAAGACAGACGTTCTGAATACATTCCTACTAGAATAAAAAAGTAGCACTGCTGCCCTTTTCCTTAATGAGGTAGCAGTTGGAGTGCTCATCAAGTTACACATTACAAAAGTTAGGAAATAGAATGCTGAACAAATTCTTTCTGTAGAACTGAATGTAATGCCTCCAAGATCCTTCTCCTGAAATAATGTTATCTAGGGTATTTCATGGTGTGCACATATAGAGCTGTTTTTCCTCACTGGAGAGTTTTTATTACTGTTCAACTCATTTTCTGGATCACTTATGAATAGTTTAACAGAACACATCCCCAAATGGCTCTTGTGGGATTCATCTAGCAACTTCCCTAAAATGAATTTGTTCAGTGTCCAATATCAATTAAAATGACATCCTCTATTAGGTATTTTTAAGAAAGGAAAAGAAATGAAACTGCAATACCTATACTATTCCCCCACCTTCAATACTGAAGACCATTCTGGTGCCCCAATTTAAAAAAGTATTAGAACCAAAAAAGATCAAGATGAAAAGGATGATTATGAGTATGAAAATATTTCCATATGAGAAGCTGAACACAAAAGTCTTGGCAATCTTGATGTTACTGCAGTTCAGGATGTCCTCAGACAACTAATTCTTGGAAGACCCCTCAACTTTCACTAGCTCTTCTGTTCTTACCCAAGCTTTCAGCCCTGCAACTTGCAGGAGCAGCAGACTGAGCCCATTCTTTTTTTTTTCTGTCTCATTTGGAAACGTGAATACATCTAGTGGGGCATGATGTGTTGTATACATACAGAATAAAACAACATGCAAATCTAATATGTTTTTGTCCTATGATATTTGTAATTGCTTGCTGATGTGTTAGGTGTATCTTTTTCATTAAACAACACCTATAACAAAGACATGTACGCTTAAGGCAGTTGTGTGTCAAATATAGAACTCACTTCTAACAATGTTTCTCCCTAGGCTGCTCATTTTGTTTAAAAGATCCTGTCACTAATTAGTATTCAAATGAGTTCAGTGTAGTATTACAAGTGCTTCATCTAGAAAGCAAGGCAACACTTCAGCCACTCTGATTGCTCATTATAATCAGAGCTGAGAGAGTGCAGAGGAGAGAGATTTACAGCCACTTTCGGCTGCAAATTCAGGCCTGCTGAATCACGACTGCTGCCAAGATGTGCGGAGAACCGACTGCTGCCTTCACCTCCTCGCCTCCTGCGGTGGCAGCCGCCCCCGACCCTCCCACCCAGCGGGACTTTTTGAAGGATAATGTTGTCGCGTCTCTGACCGACCCTTTGAAGTTCAACTGGGAAGCCCGTGCAAGCGCAAGGTTTAAAAGCTAGAAGTGATCATCCCATTTAACCCCTCATTGCCTTGTCTAGCGAGCCTCCACCATTGAGCAGGTTTCCACGTTAATGCTTCGTGCCCTGAAACTCAATGGCACCCGTGATGCAGAAAAGCTCCTTTCCCCTGACTGCCGTATTGGCCTAGGCAGGGGAAAGGGGATGGTTTGGATTCCAGCAGTTGAGAGACCTGGCCGATAAACTGTATTGCAAAGTTGATTTTCCTGCAACTGGGCTGATTGCCAATAATTATTTCCTACAGGCTGTCCCTTGATTAACCACAACTTTGCAAACAAAAGCAGCAAATGGATTTGAGCATCCTATCACCAAATTTAGAAAGAGACCGCTATTTTCTCTATCCCTTTGATTCTCATGCAGCGATGCGGAAACCACATCGGTGGAGGGAAGCCACATTGGTGGAGACAAACTGAACCCTGGGGAATAAAGGAGGAAAAGGAAGTTAATAAATAATTGGCAAACATTGTATCTCTAATGGCATTTACACAGACCAAAATGTTTCAATATCTCAAATGACTTCAAAAATGCACTATCTTCTGAAAAAGGACTTCAAATAACAAATAAATCAAATACCTTGAAAAATCAACCAGTGAGTCAAAGTCTTTTTCACAACGATATCCTTCTTCTGAGCTAGAATTTTAATGTCTCAAATGAGACATTTCCTCTCACATGTGACAGTCACACATGACTCTGCAGACTCACTTGCTTTTTCTTTCCTTGTAGGATTAGGTTTTGCGTAATGACAAAGAACACAAACACCCTTTTCAATGGAAAAATTACTTTTTCCTCTACTATCCAGAAAATCTAACTACTCACATTACATTCATTTAGACAAATACATTTTACTGAAAGTCCTTGGACATTTCTCACAAAAGTGTCAGAAGTAGTTAACAGATGACTATGTTATAGCAATATTACATATATCATGATTTTACGTCTGACAGATTTACTGAATGCAAATAGAAGTGCTTGCAAATAGATTCTCAGTCATCTCAGCTATGATGGTGATTTGCTCTGCAAAGATGGAAGAACACATTTTCTAATCTCCTCATAATGGAAAACTGTAAGGATATTAGTCCAATATAAGCTGTGAATGAGTCTGACTAAAAACCCTGAATTTTTTAATGAGTAGTGATTATAGCAATTCTAATAGCAATTCACTAGAAGGCTCATTTTCATGAAATGTGCAGAGTACTCGGACCATGGACAAGTCAGGTCACACACAGCTCCTTGGCTGTGCAGCCTAGACCTGACCTGAACTCTGAACCATGAGAGAGTGACTTGAGAAGCTAACAGTCGTAAAGGAAAAGTAAAGGAAGTAAAAATGAATTCTGACAAGTTTGTTTATCTTAAGATAACTTGGCTGGGGAGGGATGATGGTAGCTTTTGGTTGGGGTAACTTAGCCTGTGACTCCAGCAGGAACTCCGGTGTTCCTCACTGCAGATTTCTAGAATACGTTATTTACTGTACGAAGAACAAAGACGTATCTTCACTGGAAGGCAGACTGACTCCTTTGGCAAGGTACACAGAAATCCTAGTATCACAGAAGAACTAGCCTGGAGGATGACAAGGGCTCTCCTCTTGGAAGTCCCACATTCAGAATTTCATGTTCTTCTTTGTACTGCCCCAAAGGAAACATAGGGTGTGCATTCACCTCAGAGGACCTTTCCCCTGGCTGAAGGGGTTGCTGGTACTAAACTGGCCTGGCCAAGACGTCAGTGACTAAGTGCCGACAGGACATTTCCTCTAAAAGCTCCCAGTGTGCTGCTCCTGCTCCCCTCCCCAGAACTGCCCATCTCCCGCGAGCGCTCTTACGGCATCCAAACCACAATGGACTATCACAAACACACCAAACAAACATAAAATTGCAAGAGTAAAATAATTTAAAAACTCAGTTTAAAGCAGATCACTGTACTCCAGAAAAGGTTAAGTACCAGCAATCTTCAAAGAGTCAGCTAATTTTACTGCACTAAAAATTAATATTCATTTTGCACTTAAGTTTTATCATCCAGATCATCCTTGGCAATTTAATGCACTCCTCCAACCCCCTTTACGCTCTCAGATTTATGCAAGAAGACATAACCTTGTGCACAGGCTTTGAGTGTTGCAAAATTTTCATTACGTGGTAGCTATATCTCAGATAATTGCAAAATATGCAGATTACATTAATCAATTATAGTCAATTCTGCTTAATGACACCATCAGTTTACTACAGAATTTCCTTGCACTAAAAGGTTTTTGCCAGGAAACATTGTAACCTGCCTCTGGCTGAAAATGAAGCTTTGCATTTGTTTTCCAGTTCTTTAGTGCTTTAGCACCTGTGGTCTCCCTTGCTGCTCATTTTCAATACCAGTACAAATGAACGTAAAATAAAATTGAACAGCAGCCCTGTTTATGGCAGACTTTCTCCCTAGCTTTCAGACAAAAGATGAGGGTATTTTTATTGTTGTATGAGCATCCTCAAATGTTCCGAATGATATTAAATGCTGAAAAACCCCACATTTCCTTTCCTTTCCTTTCTTCCTTTCCCTCCTAAATTGAAAAGAGGGTAAAATAAAAAAGAAATCCTAAATCAGGAATACACGCACCAGAGAAACTCCTCGGAGCTTTAGCTCCTAACAGACTTAGCTCCTTGTGCTACATTTTCCATCTGAATCTGCTTGGTTTTCTTCATTCAAAGTGTGCAAGGAACAAACGAATCGAGTTATGTCTCTGAGGACATACTCACACTCCCCAGGCTGCGTTCAAGCCCAAGTCTTTGCTGACGTGCTGGATCTGAGACAAAGCTCCCAGTCTGAGAAAACAGTTTCAGGACAGCTGAACAATTATTGAGTTCCCTGAGTAGGATTCATTTACCTTAAGGGCCAAAAGCTAGATATTTAAGCCTAAACTAGTCACGCGGAGCTCTCAATGGAAAGAAACAGTCTCACAGGGTGACTCATCTCAAGCTGAGGTTGGTGTTCAAGATGATTTGGGAGTTTAGGCGAATAAATCAGTTCAGGAATCTAAGTATCTTTTTGGATCTGCCCAAACCGTGTTAATAAAGAAGTAATCAAAGTACAATTGGCAACTCTAAAAATGTAAAAAATAGGCCTAGCATCAGCTGGGTTCTTATATAAATATTCTTAGCATGATGGAAAAAGTACCGAAGCCATGTTAGACAAATTTAAAGATGGCTGGCATGACTTTTGAAACTGGGTGAAGCATTATAGACATCATTTTAACTATTCTGGAAACATGTAACAGAACCAGCATGAATCTGAAACATTGTCTATATCAATTTTCTCCTTCAAACATATATTTAAGCGTTAACTGTTTTTACTGGGCAAGGCAGATGAAAATTGCACTATTTTACAAATGACCTAGATGTTCCACTACTGGTGCCATGGAGAGCAAACAAGGAGGTGGAAACCTAAGCAATCAGGCAAGCGCTGGTTGGGATGTTACTATTACCAGCTTCGAACATCTTTTTTTCTGCTGCGCAGCGTAATTTTTATTTCACTCAGAAACAGCTGGTGACTGCAAAACCAACACTGGGCTAGAGATCCTGGTATGATTTAAGAGGGACGGTATATCTAATTACGAGAAACTCCAGTTGTTTTATTTTCTTTTTACCTAAGTTACAGAGGGGTTTGACAATGATGGAGTTTCCCAGCAGAAAAGCCACGTGGTATTCAGGCTTTGACTTTTCTCCTGGGACCTGTGGGAACACTGCTGCGCAACAACAGCTAATTAGTTAAACCTCTCTCAGCTGTGGTTTACCAGTTACATACCTTCATCACCAGTAAATCCATCATGCAAGGACAGGTTCTGCCCCTCTGCAGTCTGAACAACGGCACAGCGGCCATCACGTTATATTATTGCAAGGACCTCAGATGCACGGAGCAGCCTGGAAAAGCGATTGAGATGCCTCTCCGGTAACCTGAGGGTGATGTCTGTTCCATTAACGGTGCTCCTCGATCCCCCAGCCCTGCTCGGGCGCTGTTGCCCCCCTCGGTCACCTCCTCCAGGTCTTGCGCCGTTCCTCCCTGTCCCTGGGGCTGCGAGGTCTCCTCCAGCGCCGGACTGCACCTGTGTTTTCCTGGCACGTCCTCTCCCCACTCCGCCACAGAGAGCACCCTGCCGGCTGGGGACTTACGTGTAACACCACTAACAGGAAGGAAAGATGCCTGCTGCCCGCCTTCCTTTGCAGGGAAAGGGTTTTTTTGTTTCTTTTGGGTTTTTTTAAATTAAACGTGGCTATTGGCATGCTATTTCACAGCAGCTCTCTGAAGCCCATTCTGCCAGAGGGTGCTTCTATACTAGAAACGTTCACGGCAGAGAAGTCCGCTTGTCACCCATCTCTTGCCACTGCTGTTTTGGCAGGCTGCGCTCACCAGTGCCTGCCTTTGCCTGACCCCGCTGCCAGCACCACACAGGCAGCGAGGCTGGTAAGCACCCAGCGAGAAAGGCACGAGGGGCGATGGAGCATCTCCCCCCGGGGCACAGGGTCCCTGGGAGCCCACTGCCCATAATACCGCTAATCCCCTCTCACGCTGGTTCTCACTCTTTCTGCTACCATCTCCTCAGACACAGGGAGGGTGACGGACGAGACGAACCATCATGTGCGCTGCAGAGACAGGAGATCGGATTCTTCGGTGTCTGTGGAAATGCAGATCAGCAACCGTAGCAGCCTGCTGTGCAGGAAGAGAAATTAAATGCCACTTCCAGGTGGATAATAGAGAAAATAAATGTAACCAAACATCTGTACATAATGCAGCAATGATCCTGGACTATCTAAATGACAGCTTCAGACTGTCGGCTGAATTAAAGCCCCAAAACTGTTGGGTTTCTGCTTAGTTCTGTCCTTAGGAATTGCTCTTCTTCCATTCCTGCAGTGAGAATATATTTGGCTAAGTGTTGCTAGTACCTTCTATCACATAGGACGGTGCAGGACTCCGGACAATAAGGAGGAGAAAGAGGTTACTAAACCAAGGTCCCTCAAATTTCCTTTGCACAGAAAACAGGAAAAGCTGTGTTTTTTCAGGTTATGCAGGTATCGAGGGGAATGCAGGAATGCAGTGGGTTTTCCTGCAAAGTTCAGAGTCCTTTTCCCTAAGTCAGCACATGTGGTTGAAATCCTTGTAACTTTGAGGAGGTCCAGAGCGCTTTCTTCTTGCTTCCCTTACGAAGCCATATTGGTAACAACAGCATAGAGAGATTTAAGAGGTTAAGAAACTGTGACTATAGAGTAAATATTCTATGAAATTAATGTAAAGCCAATGTTATTGCTATTGCTCCACAATATATTGCATGCTATTGCATAACATGTTTCTGGGGGAAAAAAAAAAAGAAAAAAATATTAAAACAGATGAGGCTGAGTTGGAAATACTCCCAGCAGGGTGAAGGGGAGAAGCGGACCGGCTGCTTGCCAGACCCAGCCAGTCCAACACAAATTCAACAGCTTAGGGCTCCCGGAGATTCTGTGGAGCCAAAGGAAGCCTTTGGAGTACATGTTGACATGATGGGTCGGTCTAGCTTTAAGTTTTAATTTAACTTGTGAACACACAGGACCTAGGCGGATGTATTGCTACTAAGTGCTGTGCATTAATCTTAAATCTGAAGGATTTTCCTTTGTTTTATAACGTCCCTCCCAATATACAAAATAGACCACTGTAAAACACAAACACTGCTAACAAACCTAAAAGCATGGGTTTGAGCATCTTTTACTTCCAGGCCAGAGCACAAAGGGTCAGTGCAGACACAATGTCCAAGATGAAATAAATCATTACATTTGCCACTACCTGAGGCCTGTGACTGCTGACTAGTTTTGTAATCTACCCATGCCGCACCTTTTGAGCCAGCCACCCACTGTTTCTATCACTTTTTGAATCTAAGCACAGCGTGCAAGTGTTTTAATTCAGACTTGGTCTTCTGCACTGGAAAATCAAAATATTTTTGTTTTGGATTTGAAAACCTGCATCCTCTAAGTTTGCAACAGTTTTTTGTCAACATCATGGTTGACAAATCGTTTACGCACAGCAGTCTCCTTTAACGTTTCCAGTATAATTCATTACAATGCTCATCTAAATAGTAGAGTTTATTTCTTGCTTATTTTCAGTAGACTGCTTTGTATTTTATTTCTCTTATTTCCATTCATTTCCTGCTACCCAGATGGGTCAAATATATTTGCAAACATACACTTGGGGGTATCTCGTTAGCTGCTTCCCAAGCGTGTTCATAAAGAAACAGGTGACTTGGAAACGGAATCCTTTTGCTCCCTGCTAACAGAAATTTAGCTTTCATTTTCGGGAGAAAAAGAGATAGAGTGCTAGAAGGAAAGGGTACATGAAACAGTATGCAGTAACGAAGGCAGAAAATCATACCTTTCTCTTTTCTGGTACATTGTTTACTTAGGTTTGTATAGGCCACCTGAAGGCCTGTAAGATCTTCATTGCTGATCTTCTGCTACTAGTGGAGTGGCGAAGGGATGTGACTGTGCTCTGTGCAATGGATAATGGTGGGTTTAGAGGACAGCACCAGATTTTCTCCCATCTTTTTTTGTCTTTGGAGGAGATAACTGCAGCTACCTCACTGTTGCTCGATATGAGAATTAACTCTGTTCTGCTCTAGTTTCTCACAAATTGAAAACCATAAGACATTGATCAGGCACAGCCATCAGGTTGTGCGATGCTGTTTTGCTGACAGTCGGTTGTTACCGTGCAGGCAGGTCGGTGTCGACAGAAGCACCATGGCAGAGCCTCTGTGGCAGCCTTGGGGAGCTAGCTGGAGACCAAAACACTGACGGCCATGCACGTGCCATCAGTAGTACTGCCAACAAAACTTGGTAGAATAGCTAGGAGAGTTGTTCAACAAAACGCAATCTCTGCTGGATACAGGTTATGCTTGCCAGTGTCCGTAGCTTTCACCAATGGCTATCAGATCCAGTGGGCGTGCTCGCCATCACTCATCTGGGCTACAGGAGCAAACATGTAATTACCATGTTGACTAATGAGAGGTTAAAATCAGTAGACATACAGGACTCCTGAATGGAAAACGAAACAATTCAGCTGTTTTTTTTCCTGCAAACCAGTGGGAATGCAGGACCCAGTACCCATTTGGCTGCAGCCAGAGTTCTATTTGCCTCCCAGCAAAAGAAAAACAGAGGCAAGAGACTAAGTAGTCCTGTGAAAATCTTCCCAGGAGGAAGCCAAGAAAAAGGTCCTATTTGTAGGTAGGATCCTTAAAGGAAAGCTTGGGTGTCTGGACAAGAAAACCGCCCGTTTGCTATTTCCTTTTATGTTCAGGTAAAAGGGGTGTGGCACAGGTTATTTGTGAACAAGCTGGAGAAATGCTACTTATTTCTTCCTCTAAAAGAAGCAGAGAGGGAGGCCCGGTATTACCTAACGAAGGAGCACCAGTAATGAGGTCTAGAAGTACTAGGAGAGTTCTTCTCATTGCTGTTGGTGCAAGACTGCACATTAAAAGATGAGTTTAAGAAATAGCCATGCAATATTGATAAAGAGTTACAGTCTCACTTCAAAATCATGACTTTAAAAAGTTGAAAAGGCTTTTAAGAATGATTTTCTATTTGAATAAGCTTTCCTGCCCTTTGTAGTCTATCATAATTCCACTGAATACAATGCCAGGGATCTTCATAAATCTGTAACTATGTTTGACAGCTATACCCATACATTTGCCTTTGTGCTTTTCATCTGAAAAATCATGTTTTAAGCTCCTGTGTCATGAACGTTGCCATTAGTTGAAAATGAAAGGCAAGGACACGATGAGCTATGTTGAATGCCCAAGGTCTCAAAGAACAGTTCGGGCTGCACCAGCTGGCTTCTGAAGGCACCTGAAATCACCAGGAGCAAACAGAAACTTCTTTTCAGAGTGACCAGAAGGCACAACTCATCCTCCCAGGAGTCACCTTTTCACTTGGCTAAGGAGAACGTGTTTAAATGGTGTGCCCTGCCACAGTCCGAGATGAACACACAGGCACCTCAGCTGAAAGCCAGGAGCCGCACAGCTGCAAGAACCACAGCAGAGACTCCACGCTAATACTGAGTGTTGGGAGGCAGATGCATTAGCTCAGGCTCAGCACAGTGCTGATGTTTTTCATTCAGAGTTCATTTCCACTAACTGAGCAAAGCAGGGGTGTGGTGCTTTTTTTTTTTTTTTTTGGAGGGGGGCGGTGATTAAAAAAATCCCTACAGCTACAATCAGTCTTGCTGTGTCTTATTTTGTCTCCCTCATGGCACGATTAGAGCATCCCTTCCTTCAGAATGACCCAAAATAAGCAGAAAAAATCCTCTTCCCCCTTACTCTGCAAAGCTCCTCAAGCATGTCCTTCTTCCACTTCATGGATACATGACTCTTCTAAAAATGCACAACTGCAAGTTTGTCTGCCAAAGTCAAATCACATCCATACTTCCCAAAGGCCACTACTCTTTCCATTCAGGGGAGTACTTACTCCTCCAAAGATAGCGCAGCACCTAAATCTCAACTGGATAGAAGTATCAGTTGTGAAACTCCACATCTGACATGACTTCAGACATTTCAGCGTGCCCACTGTCACCTTCTGCCTGGCTTTAGGCACAGCACTATGACCCATCCAGAAAAATACGGAACAGATTAGGTTACCTTCACTTTCCTTTGGAGGCCTGTTCTGCCTTCTCCATGAATTATATATAAAACTCAGGCTCCTGAATTAAGGGCACCCAATCCCCCTGCTGTGACTAGGTGACTACTTTTCAAAAAATAAACCGTGATATGTCCCTTGAAGTACACACTCTGAAAATGGACTTACACTGTCACTACCGATTTAGCTCGTCTGGGAGAAGAGAGTGAGATGAAGGAGCGAGAGGAAAGCAGTTCCATTAGAACCTTTCCAGGCAACTGGCAACGGCTGCTCCGCGGCTCTGAACTGGGTATGAATTAGTAAAAACATTTAAGATAGCGCATGACAAAAGAGCTACACTTCAGGTTCTACCAGAGCTTGAATCGCTTTCATTTTGAATATGCCACTTGTACTAGGATTTAATTAAATGAAAAAGATTTGTAAACCAAAAACATCTAAATACAAAGGCAACAGAGAGAAATCACAAAGGCCAGAAGCAAAACGTGCTATATCCTCTGCATTATTCACCAACGCAGCAGCCGCAGGGCTCGGGATCACAGTGCTTAATGTATTAATGCTTTCCTGGCCAGTCCCTGAAAGCATCTGCATACCCTATCGCAGGACTAAAAGGATTTATGCGACGCTTTACTACGCTCTATGTAGATAAGATGAGTACGCTCTTTTCCTCACCCAAATCCCTCTTTTCCTTTTCATAGGCACTGAATCTCTGAAAACATATCTATGAAATGAACCCAACACAACAGTAAAACTGCAAGTGGCCTCAGAAAATATAAACGTCAATACTCAAGTCTGGAAAAGATACATAATATTTTACTAGATATATTGATTACAGCTTAGAAATACTGGAACTCCCACCGACATTTTATACATTATTAAATCCAGTACTTTCTATGTTATTCTGAATTTCTAAATATCTATTACTGCGCTCTCTGTAAATTATACTGTATTGAAAAAAACATTTTTTTTTAGATTTTCTTTTGCAATTTTGCTGGCACAAGCACTTAGTCTTTTCCTTATATCTTTGGAAAATGTTGTGTAAGTGTTGGCATAATCTGGCTTTATGTTTCTAAACCAAACAATAAATGAAATGAGTTGTTCATTGGACTCTTTATAGTGAATTTTTTTTGTTGCAAAGCAAGACATATCGAACAAAAATCATTCCTTGAAAATAGCTACGGCAGCCAATGCAGCATGGATGAGCTTAGGACTCAAGCTGGAATAGGTACAAAGACAAATGACTAGAATGTTCAGAAGTACTGGGACTCTATTTTAGGAGAGGAAATTAAAATAGCTTGGGCTTTTTGTGCTTAGCCAAAGCCAAGACTTAGAAGGGACATATGTTCTCTCTAAAAAAAAATAAAAAAGGAAGAAGAAAAAATCGGGGAAGGAAAAAAAAAGTGAAGGACTACATTTCTAACTACCAGAGACTATTTTTGTCTGGAGACAGCCTTCAGATGTCAGTAATGGGAGCAAAACTCTTAGAATGAGTTTAATCAGGTCATTAAAATGGCCATGTAATATGATTACAGAGAGCAGGAGCAGCAAGTCCCCTTCTAGAGCAGGGAAGTGCGACCGTCTGACACAGAGTTGTTATGCTCAGTCTTAACTTCATCCTTCTCTGGGCTAGCACGTCAGCACTCAACGTACGCTGCAGCTTCACTGATTTCCTGGAACGTTTACAATCTCTGTTGCCTACCAGGACAGTCGGTCAGCGAGTATTTGGAGCTTCAGGCTAACGAATGAGATGATAGTGCTGTGTCCTTCTTTGTGGAAGCAGTGCATTGCCAGAGTGCTGGTTAAGTGACTTGATCAGTGCTACTGACATGAGAACTGCTTGAACATGGAATGCTTTTGTTAGGAGAAAAATAAAGGCCAGACACACTGATTTGTTTTGCATTTTGCCAAAATATTTCTATTTCCTCTATTTGTATTCTGTCCAAAATACAAGAAATACCCATATTGCTAAATCTCTTTTTACCATGCAATTTCCCATCAGCTCAAAGAAAAGAGCAAAATGGATGGTACTGCAGCGACAGCATTAAGACACACACAACGGAGTAAAATGGAGAATGAGAAACTCTAGTAGGACCTTATGATTGACGCATGTAATTTTTAAATTTAACGTTAATATTCGAATCAAATTCTCTCTAAGTACTTCAACA
This sequence comes from Leptodon cayanensis, assembly GCA_027564655.1. Lineage (NCBI taxonomy): Eukaryota > Metazoa > Chordata > Aves > Accipitriformes > Accipitridae > Leptodon > Leptodon cayanensis. The sequence goes on from JANXJC010000013.1 coordinate 766,372, forward strand.
AAGCATACTTAACATGCACACACAGATACAGCTCGGTGATTAATTTGCACTGTGTCCATTACAGGACGGCCGAGTGCCTGGGTTGCCTCGGCCACCCTCTCCTCCTCCTGCCCCGGGACCCCCCCTGCCTGCGAGGTCCGCTGGCCAGCTGCCCGCGGATGCCGAAGGCGATGCCCGCTCGCCGAGAGCCTGCGGTGCATCCCGAAGAAAACCGGCTCCGCCGTAAGGAACCGGCCTTGCTGGGCTCACGGCCGGCGCGCGCCGGAGCAGCAGGTCCCATCCTGCGCCGGAGCAGGGTGCTTCACCCCGTGCAGCCCGCGGGGCCAGCGGCCGGAGGTGTCCTGCGGCTGAACGCGCGGCCGTGCCTGCGCTGGAGCGCTCACCCCCGCGCCCGACTCCCAAAGAATGGGTGAAGCCCGTGCCCCCAGCGCAAAGCGGACATAACAGGCATTTCAACAGGTTGTGCAGGTGGCTGATGAGCGCTTTGCCGAATCGGCGTTTTGCACCAATTGTTTTGCCACTGAATTTTTCAAACGTCCATCGTGGCTTTCTGTGTTCCTAGTCAGGCAAAGCTGACAGCTTTCTGGCATTGAGGAATGACTCTTTCAGTTAGAAGATTGCAGGAGTTACTATATTATCAAGACGAACTATAATACTCCTATTTTATGTAGCACGCCAGTATGTATGAAATAAAAATGAGTTAAGCAACTATGAGCCCAGTTCTGTAACCTGCAAACTTACTCGAGGTCATTGTCCTTCATAACCATTTAGACCAACAAAACTCCCTGGCAGGAGTAAGGATTCACAGCATGACGGCTAACTAAAACCAGAGTGTTTGCTGCTTTTGCAGAACGGAGTAGTGACAAGTTTATGATTAGACCTATGTTGGATACACTTCTCTATTTCCAATATGAAACAAAGCACCTGATTTTCAAGTGTATTATATCAGGACATCACAATGTTATGCTGTTATACAAGATATGAGTTACATTATAGGCTTTATATTTTCTTTGTATTTTTACATATATAAAGATAGGCATAGTGAGAAAACAGAGAATGAGAAACAGAATATGGTTTGCGTAATACTACTTTGTTCATTTAGAGGAGCTACATATTATGTATACAAATACATATTATAGCATGCATTTCATCTTAGCTTAGCTTTGTAAGAATGATTCAAAACACTAGACTACTTACAGGGTGAAAACTCACTCTTAAAATGGAGGCTATGTTAGTTTTAAAAGAGAAATAATCCAACCATTTAATTTTGCTGCTTGTTTTAGTTAATCTTTCCCCAATCAACAGGCCAAGAAAACAGGCACTGCCTGCCAGCAGTTGAAATTGGCAGGATCCAAAAGACTCAAGTGCCTCTAAGTTTCATTTCAATTTCCATGAAAAGATCAGAAATATATGGCAGGAATTAATACATTCATGTATTTACGAAAAACATTTTAAGCGTTTAATTAATATCAAAGCTAAACATTTTCCTTGCACTTGCCATTTTAAGGTTTCCTTCTCTAGGAACACTCTACTGTTCTCTCCACCTGGTTCTGTAACACCATCAGGAACTGGTACAAAAAACCTGTACTTGTTTGAAAGAAGCAGTTTGGATCCAAAGTTTTCAAGTTTGTAGTGCTGCAAGGAGATGTAATTGGCCATTTATATTTCAGTGTTTTTAACAAAGGGTTCTTTCAACCTGGAGCAGAAGAGCAATAATTCTGTAACTTGCTCGTAAACCAGTAAACTGCAAAATATCCAAGAAAGTATTGCATTTTTATAGAGAATGACACTTTTAAGAAATACCTGTGCACTACCTTGGAATACAGGTATTAAGCTCAATTTCAGAAAAAAACAAAACAAAACAAAACAAAAACCCCAAACCACACAACTCAGCAGGGCGCTATTACTGAAACCACAGCAAAAATCATCCTAATCAAAACACATTTTTAATGACGACAGACAGAAGACCAGGGGCAAAAAGCAAACCCCAAACAGGAGAACATTTTGAACTAGAATACTTAATGCTATTAATGCTGTTAATTACATTTAATAGTAAACAACTTAGTGGGAAAAGAAGCATTAATACCTCCTCTTAATTTTGAAAATTAACACTGCTTTCAGTGAGAGGCAGTACTAATATAAATGCAAAGACAATTTACTTCATAACCCACATTAACATTGTTTAAATGGCGTTAAGTCAGAATCTCACAAAATGTCTTGAACAAATAATAGGATCTCAGCGCTGCGGCATGCACTGCTATAATGTACAATAAAGTACATTGCTATGCATCGCTGCAAACCTCCAGCACATGCCAACAACATAACCTGAGCAACAGAAATAATCGAGACCTTTCTCTCCTGAAAGTAATTTTAAAAAAAAAAAAAAACCGTGAAAGAAAAATAGCAACATGGATGGGAACACTCACTATTTATCCTTTTCTATTCTGATGATGCTCAGAGCTCTCATTTGGATTAAATGCACTGGGTGCTGTGCTACAAATGGCCTCATTAATGTGGACTCTAATGAATATTTACAAGTTTAAGTGGAGAAGCATCCCTTTGAAGTCCATAGGATCACTTGCATTTTATAAAGTATATCAAGTCACCCCCAACAAGAAGAAAGAAACAGGGGAAGATTCCTAGCTACTTTGTTACTGAGATTCAGAAATCCCCCAGGAACCAAAATAGAGAATAAAAACAAAATAGGCCATAGGACTCACCGTATGGCACAAACGTAACCCCGTCCACTTCCATCTCCCTGCCCGCAGCCTTCTGTCAGGGGGATTACTTTCTCTCAAGTATCACTAGTTTTCTGTATTTGGTGTAAAAATTAATCACACTGGAACAAAGCACGCAGGTGACGATAATGTGTAGAAGATTAATAGAGATGACAGGCTACTGTCCTTAGGGGAAAGAGAACTGCTGTTGCACAGTCTGTTTTTTGTTGAACGGTAACGAGAAAATTTTCTGCTTGTATGTGGAGAAATAAAACACAGGTACTCCTTAAAAGCACCCAGGGCCTAAGAAAATATTGTACGGCACACAGTGCTTACACATTTCCTCTCTGAGCAACGCAAAAGGAACCGGAGCACTGCTCGAGGTGAGACTGCCTCCAGCAAGGACCCGTCTGCCTCTCAGGGGGATTTCGGGTTTGGCTGGGGATGCTCTGAGCCCGGTCTGTGGGGTGAAAGCCAGCAGGAAGAGCGGCCAACAGCAGACTAGGAAAGCGCCAGAAATAGAGAGTAACAAGGAACAACTGAGAGCACGTTTCACTGCAGAGCTGTTTTCTACACAGTGAAGCACTGAAGAGAGGCTACGATACTGAGAGAGTTCCAACAGCCTACAATTATCCTTCAGGTTACACGCGTTAGGATGACGCACGCTTGCTTCTTTTAAAAAGAGTTTCCTACAATATATTCTAATAGCAAAAGTACATGCGGTTTGCTCAAGAAAATCTGCCTTTGGTAATGAAAACATGCAGGTTTCCCCACACCGGAGCAGAACCTGGCTGTGGCCTGGCTAAGGGACCCTTTTTTTCCAGAGGTTATTAGGAGAAAAGGTTATCGCTGACAGCTTACGTGAAAGGCAAAACCTCAGTCTGCAGAACCGCTGAACGCAGCTGCACCGGAAACGAAGGAAAGCGAGTGATCCTGAACAGGCCGGTGACGGACCCTGCAACAGTCCGACACGCATCCGACCCCACCTTCTTTTCGGACTCTGCCCTGCCGAAGCCCCCGGGAGCCGAGCGGCGCGGGGCCAGGCAGAGAAGCAGCGCGGCCCGCCGAGGCGTCCGGCTGCAGCGGGGGGTCTGGCCGGGAAGCGCTGCCCGCGCGGCGGAGGCAGGAGCGGCAGCGGGCAGCTGCCCGCTCGGCCGGCCCCGGCGGACACCTCCAGCCCGGCAGCCAGCCCGCCGTCCCGCGGGGAGCACGACTGGACGGGGCGGGTAGGGAAGCTGGCGACAGCACCACCACGGTGTTATCCACCGCAGCACCGACCCCGCGCGGGCTTCGAAAACTCCCCGCGGACCGCTTCTGCCCCTCAGCCTCCGTTCTTCTTCTCGTCCGAACGCAAGCCCGTCGTGCCCTGGGGTCACGGCAGGGAAGTGCGGCCGCGGCGAAGTCCCGTGGACTCTGTACGGCTTCTGTGTCCCACAGCGCCGGGCGTCTCGAGATCCTCCCTGTGAAAGGGATGTGCAAGGAAGCAGCCCCAGTCCGACTCCACTCCTCCCTCCTCTCCTTCTTTTTTTTTTAACCTTAGATCCCAGAGAATGCGTTTACCATGGAAGTAAGCTCCTTGGACCGAGGAACTCCAAGATGACAACAAGGTGAGCTGGTAATGCTTCACGGGACGACCTGGTGAAGCGCAGACCTGGCTGGTGCAGGTCTGGATCTAGTCTAAGCTGGGTACAGTGCCACACTGGCAAAACTGGACAGCATGCAAAAGTAAACTGGAAAAGTCTCCAGGTCGCAGCATGCTGGGTGGGCTTACAGACTCAGGGCTCTGCCACCTGAGGCCTCATTTCATGGTGCTCTTTTCCAGAGGATAAATGCCATTAAATTTTTGTTGAGAAGTTTTCCTTCCTTTTGAGAAGTGAATGGATCCATATTTGAAAGGTTTTGAAATTAATATTCCTCTTTTTCTTAAAGGCAAAACCCAGTTACCTTCTAAGCACTTAGGAAAGTCTGGTATGCTAGCTGCTGAGAAGGTCACAGCAATTTAAATTCTTGAAGGATAAAAAACCTCTGCTTAAATGGCTAACGTTTCTTAAGTGGTTTCTGAAATTGCCTGAAAGTTATCTGATCAGTAGAAGTGCAAGGAAGAAGGAAACAACGTACCAAGCTGCACAAGCAATAATTAATGAAATCCCACATGCAGCAATTTTCAACACAAATACTATGCTCCTGGGTTCACTGAGAGCAGGCTGGACAAAGGAAAAGCCTCCTTTAGATACCACCAGGCTTAACACCTTTCAGTTTTCTAGGAGCAATCTAAAGAAAAGGAAAATATTACGAGTCTTGTCTGAAGTAAAATGAAAAAAATAAAATTGGCCCTTATTGCTCATATTAAGTTGCATACACAAATATGTTAACATGGCAGCAAGGGCACAAATTTTGGTTTGAAAGGTCTCCGATTTATCGGCATGAAGTAGAGCTGTGTAAATACTCTGCAAAGAGTATTTACTTTACTGAATTTTGACCTTTGCTTTTTCCTCCCAAAGCACCTAGCAGCAGACTTTTTGATGTCAATGCCTTTTACATGAGATTAGCCAGTGAGCTGAATTTCCCTACTGTTTAATGACCGCAACGTTATTTCACTTCTCTGAGTGGATAAGCTTTTTAGGCACAGGGAATTAGCAAAAGTGGACTACCAAGAGTATTTCTGGATGTGATTCTAAAATTTTCTAGCAAAACTTGATTGTTCAAATACTAAAGAAGCTACTAGGAAAAGGGATGAATACAGAAGACTGATTAACTCAGCCTGCGCCTGCCCCCCTGGTTCATTCTTTAAACAAATTTTTGCCCAGCATCCCACCTTGTACCCTGCTTGTCTAAATCCACGTGTTTTCAGGCAGACATCAAAACTCTGAGTTCCCCTTGAGACTGATGGAGTGCTATCGGCTTTCTGGAAATTAAGTGAATGTGGCCCATGGCCTTTAATTCTTCTTGGTTTATTTTTAAGTTACGTTCTAACTAGTTACTTTTAAAAGGTAAACCCCTCTTTTTACATCACACGAGCATTCTTTTCATACTCATTTCTAGGCTCACAAACCCCTATTTTGCATGCCCCACATTTTCTTTTTGTTCTTAATGAATCCAAAATTGACTTGAAGATCTAATGCAAAATATTACAGAAAATGCAAGGGAAATGATAGAACAGGCATGGCCTTGCAATGGACAGGTCAGTGAGCCTGTGGGGTCGAAGGAGGTGATGGGGCTAAAGTCCACCTGGCAGATTTGCATTAGAAGAAAACTGATGAGTAGAGGGAAAACCAAGAACGGGATCTTCTGACCTAAGCACGCCTGTGGTTTGAGAGGAGCTTTCTCTGAAGTCTTCCCTTTATTACAACACATTTCAAACCACCAGAAAAGGAGGGTCAGGAGAGCACGCCTGAGTCTTTCCTGTGGCCTTACACCACGGTTGTGAAGACGCGGCATGTCAAACCGCTTCCAATATAAACACTGGTTATTGTGGCATGAAACCTTTCCTCAGACAGAAGTACATCTCAGTATGTACCAACAGATATTAAAAATCTCTTTCCTCACCTCCTGTTTAGAGGGAACGGTAAAAATCAGTAAAGACGATTACTCAGATGAATACTGGAAAAATATAATGATTTTAGCCGTATCATCCAGATTGGAAAGACAGTATAATACCCGATGCATGCTTGAGGAGAAGAATTGCTCAAAACTAAAGCAAGCAGAAAAGTGTTTAACTCACGAGAATGGTTTATCAGCTATGCTCCCAAGCAAGTGTCATGAAGATTTTCCTAACTACAGTACTGATGGGTATTCATCCATAGCTCTTTCCCATTATTCCATTTAGGGAAAAATAAATGAATTAAGCATTTTGTAACAACTTAGAAGTTTCTAGAATGAGCGTGTGCGGCCAGGAAGCAGTGCATGCTTTCTGTCTATCTAAAAACTGAAACTCAAAATATGGACGAGCTCATCAGTGGGACAGGCCCAGGTCAGAAGACAACACTTCTGACAGGGCTTTGATGTTTATTTGTGTGTTCTGGTTTTGTGAAACGGTGCCTCACACCTACTGAATTACGGCACTTCAAGCCACCATCTGCCACTTCGTCCTTCCAGGATTTCTCAGTGTGATTTCTATGGCACTGCAGACTGGTTGGGAGGCTGCAGGCCACTATCGGACTGGCCACCCCTTCCTCACCAAGCAAGCTAGTGCCACTCTGCACCTCTTTTCTGAAGCACCGAATTCTTGGAGGAAAATCTGGATTCCCATGTGGAATATTATGCTTTAAAAGCCAATTTTGTATGCATCGACGTCCTCAATGAAAGTACAAACTCTGCGAACTACGCGGAGGCACCTCTTCCCGCACGTGCTTTGGAAGACAGCCCCTCGGACCAGGGAGAGGAGAGAAGGCAGACGACCGACGCAGCGGCTGCTGCCAATCCCCAGTGACCGCTGCGTCTGCTTTAATTGACATCACGCTTACCCACGATGGGTTTTGCTAATGAGAACACTGTGTGCATGTGGAAAAACACTGAGCCGTGCTTCCTAACGCTGGCGGTGTTATCCACTGCATCCTTGTTATGGGGCTTACTCTGGAAATCAAGACCGACAGCTTGTGAGAACTTGGCACCATGCCTGCTCTTCAAAGCCCCAGGCTGCCAAAGCCCAGTGATTAGAGAAGAGAAAAGGGCTTTCAAGCACAACAAGAAAGGACACAGCAAGCAAGAAAACTGCTGTGTACACAGCAGCAACGCTGGTGGCCTGAAATGAATACTACTGAATAGTTGGCAAAATGATTAGGAGACTCAGAAGTTCAGTCTAGCAGCAGAACTGGGGACTGAAAACACCGAGAAACTGCAGAAACAGATATTAAAGCAACTCTGTTTCAACATCTACATGTGATGAAACTGGCATTCATAGTGGATATCAGAGGTACAAGCAGGATTTAGAAACTCCACATCATTGCCGTGGTTTAACCCCAGCCAGCAACTAAGCACCACGCAGCCGCTCACTCACTTCCCCCACACCCAGTGGGATGGGGGAGAATAATCGGGGAATAGAAGTAAAACTCGTGGGTTGAGATAAGAACAGTTTAATAGAACAGAAAGGAAGAAAATAACAATGACAATGATAACACTAATAAAATGATGACAGTAATAATAAAAGTATTGGAATATACAAATGATGCGCAGTGCAATTGCTCACCATCTGCCAATCAACACCCAGTTAGTCCTCGAGCAGTGATCCCCCCCCAGGCCAACTGCCCCCAGTTTATATACTGGGCATGAACTCACATGGTATGGAATACCCCTTTGGCCAGTTTGGGTCAGCTGCCCTGGCTGTGTCCCCTCCCAACTTCTTGTGCTC
>JANXJC010000013.1:777403-802859 GCA_027564655.1 Leptodon cayanensis
CAGAGGGGCAGAATCCCCTCCCTCGACCTGCTGGTCACGCTCCTTGTGGTGGAGCCCAGGACACGGTTGGCTTTCTGCGCTGCGAGCGCACGTTGCCGGCTCACGTCCAGCTTTTCATCCATATATTTCACTATACCCTGCAGTGATATCATATAACGATCCCCAGGCCAAAGAAGCGGCTTGAGCTCATTGTTATGAAAACCTGATGTTGCATACCTTGAAGCGGTATTCACACCACCCCATTTCAGGCGTGGGCCTTAGCTAGCTAAATGAGAAGACGAGTGTCCCCTGGGCTACAGCCAGCGGAGACTCATAGCCTCTCCTGGAGGATGGCACAGTGCCGAGGTTCCCCTGCGGGGACGTGAACAGCAACGCATGGAACAAGGCGAAGTCTCCCCTGCTTTTATGCCTGAGCTTCCTCAAACTTCAGAGACACGCGTGTCCTTTGACTCTTGCAGAATTTAGTGTCTCCAGGTCAAGCCAACACCAGGGGCTGTGCAGGCACAGCAAGAATAAACATCTGAAGGGTTGGAAATTGTCCAGATTTAATAACACAACCTCCCTGAACTGAGAATAGAGTAATAAATAGGACAGAAATAAAATCTTACGTTAAAAAAACCCAAACACATGTAAGTAAGTACAAGCAGCTCAAAGATCCTATTAATGACTACAGCAATCCAGACACCAAAGGCATCTAAAGAAAGTAGAAAAGAATAAACGATATAAAAGTAAGACTTAGGTGTAGTCTCAGCATTTTTGTTTTTATCCCCTGAGATGCCAAAAGCTGACAGGATGATTTCTGACATTTCAAATCACTCAGATACACTCCTATCAGTCCAGAAGCACGTTCATCTTCTTAATGACACCCAACTGTGGCCTATTCAACACATAATGAGTGACTTTTCTATATTTAAAATTAAAATGAGAGCATACATCACAAATCATTCACAGAAATAAAGGAACAAGCTATCACAAATGTATCATGGTGTATGGAAGGAGTCCCAGTTTTTCATGGCCCGTAACATTTGAGTCTTAAAGCAATGACACTTCCTTGAAGTCTATAAACCCTTTTCTTCAACTTGCAGAAAATGAAAGAAATCAATCAAACTCAAGATATGGAAACCCGTTAGACTGGTATCACCTGTCAGAGCTTTGTTGCAACTCTTATCTAAATATATTCTTTCTTAGACTTTCCTTCTGGTATCAGGAATCTCTTCCAATATTGGCCTGCAAGACTCTTGCCATACTTTCGGTCCCATACATATAATTTATTCCAAAGACACAAAAGATATTTTTTTTTCTAATGAGATCTCTTGATATAATGCAACAAGAAATCTTTGTTCAAATACCTTAGCAAAATTTAATTAGACATGCTGAATGGAAAAGCATAACATATGCTTCTATGCTAGCTAATGTATTACGAAGGGTCATTTGATCTTGTATTTCATGGTATAAGGTGATAACTTATGTGTGATAGAAAGGAATTTTCTCCTCAATCATATTAGCTTTTTCAATTATCCAGGAATATTATTTGCCCCTATTTCTCCCCTCGTAATTTTCTAAAACACTGAATACTATTTCCAGAGCCAGGAAATAACACTAGATGAGTTAATAATTCAGTGTAGTATGACAACTCCTCGATTTCAGTGCTGTACTTCATTCTACACACAATATAATATAAAATGTGAAAATTTGCCCTTATTGGTATATAATACAAGCAAATCTTATAGTTGAGACATGAAGAAGACCAGTCTGGAAACAAACGTCCATACAACAAATAACATGGTCTATGATCTATCATAAGTCCTTTCTCACCGAAGCCCACATGAAAAAAAGTAACTAAGTTTATACAGAAGGGTTTATTGCTGCATTCTTAAGCTACCTACGTAAAATCCTTTCATCCATTTATAATTCTAGACTACCCCCTTCATGAATAGATTGCCAAGATACAATTGAAATGTATTTCTGTATATGTACTAGGCCAAAATTCCATATAGTCCTGACGATAAATGACACCTTATTCACTATACTTGAAGTACTGGATATGAGCTCCCAGTCATGTGTGAACAGTTTAGATCTATTTGTGAATAGATTTTGGAATCTTATTTAGAAACTATTCTAGCAATTCTTAATACTGATACACTTCAACGCAATGAATGTAAACATTTTCATTTAATCGTGAATTTGCATTAAAATTATTGTATCTGACTATGTGTCTATAGATAATAATATGTATTGTATATCTGGTAGACTAAGCAGGAAAGTAATGAATGGTAAACCCCCAAAGAAAAAAGAACTTAACAGTTATCCTTTGTGAACCTCATTTAAAAACCCTGTAATTTATACGTTCATTCTCTACATTATTTTGAATTTGATGCAGAATGTACAATAGTAATGTTTCACCTAAATACTTCAAAATAAGAAGCCAGCAATATTATTACAAGTGTTATTCCAATTAATATGGCCACCACCATAAAGTCAAAAGCATCAACAGCAACGGCATACGAATGGTATTTGGGACACCACAGATTCCTCACTATACATGTGGTATGTTTGGTAGTTCTGTGGTATCCTTCCAATGGCACCAATGTTTCTACCTCTGTTACCAAATAAAATTTGAAAAATATAGGAGTGCTTGTTAATGAGAAATTCTAATTCTACTTCCACATGCAGAAGATTATATTAGCTACAGTTTTATTCAACACCTCAAAAAACTACTTTGAAATTCTTGGACACTTATACGCATAATATACTCTGATTGTACGTGAAATCTTCATGTTGCACATTATGTACAGATAATGAGTTGAGTGCCCCAACCAGCCGAGATCTGCAAAACACTCAATATTTTCACTTACAGCTCACAGAACAATTCAAGTTACAAGGAACAGCTAGGCTGGCATTTGGGGCAGCTGGTTTTGTATTCTTAAGAAAAAAATTTGGACTGTGTACTTCACCATATGACATTATACATTCATCATATTCAGTAAATGTTCTCCTCTTTCAATACATGTTCTTCCATTCTGTCAGAACTGTTTAATGAATTTAGAACAGACTGCTGCCCTCAATCTCTCCTACTTCCTTTGTGAGTCACATTGTGAGTTACTTGTTGGTTTTTTTTTGTTTGGGCTTTTGGTTTGTTTGCTTGTTTTTTTTTTTTTTTTTTATTTTGGCCAAAGTTTACAGTAGGGTTTGTGTCATCTAGTGTGAAGGGACAGTTTGCAAATTCTGTTTCATACACCTATTTGGACTGAAACACCCATTAAACATTTTCTATGAATTCTGAGTTAAGCACAGGAGGAGTCTTATGTTCTCAGGCTGTAGGGGTGTAACAAATACATAAGAAATACATACAGGTGGATGAAATTAGTAAAATTCCCATTCACACAAGAAAACATAAAAGCTGAAAGGCTACTTCTGCCCTAAAAACCTGAAGAAAAGTGGATTCTTGAGATAAAAGTTTTGACAAGATGCTGTCCTCTCTTATTTCTAGAACTTGGAACAGAATTGGCTTCCTCAAAGCAAAACAGGCATTTTGAACAGTCTCAGTCCCTCAGTGACTGTGGGATCAGAAAGGCCAGTATCCATCTCACGTACGCCAGCTCCCCAAAAGTCAGGTGTGGAGCCTAAGCCAGTTGTGTAAGTCAGCGAGGACAGTGAGGTTGATCCCATCTGTCTAGGAGATGTAGATGTCCAAAGAGGGAACAGACTGTCTGACGGAGGGGGCTGCCATTCGTTGTACGGAGGGCCTACAGAGCAACTTGCATTAGAGAGCTGACGGAGGAATTTCTCTCCCCGTGTACTCTCTGTGATGTTCAGAAGAAAGAGTTCACAAGTGAGAATTTATCCATCTTTTTGCATGGTAGTGCTGGGCAGTAGCCCCAGGACAAGCAGACAACTCAAAACTGAAACAGTGGAAAACTCATACTAAGAATTTCTCAAAAAGAAAAAAAAAATCTGATATATATAATAAGCATTATCCACCTACATTATTAATCAAGGACTGTATATAATCCAGCTAGCAGTGTGAGACACTGCTTTATTCCCTGTGATAGGTGCCGGCATCATGAGAGGAGAAAGCAAATCTGCAGATTCATTACGTTGCTCTGCTCATGCAATAAGAAAGAGGAAAGAGAAGACGGCAGAAAACAGACAAAACAAAAGGTAGCTATTTCTAGTACAGGAACTGTAAAAGGTGGAGACTCATATGATCCTCATTACAAATTATCTGAGGTCTGATCATTAAGGGGACAAAAAAAAGATTTTGATTCAGAGCTTCAGTATCACATCATTTTTTTTATCATGGACTTCTTAGCATCATGATTGATAACTACTTAAAACTAGTTAAAAAAAAAAAGCTTCCTATATTTCATTGTGTGACGATTGCGAGAGATTCGTTTCTGTGGAGTGTGTTTTAGCAATTGCAGCTACATCTTTGAAAGAACAAACTAAAATATTCTGTTTGCAACAGTTGCCACCAACAGTTTGGCCTTGAAACAGTAAACCAGAATAATTTATTGTTAAGCTATTCAGGAGTACACTTTTGCTACAGCAATTTAAAGAAATGTGAAACATTATTTTTGGACCTACCTATGTAGCTATGGATCAAGTCTCTTAATAGCCAGAGACTCAATATAATACCAGTGTAACACTAGAGTTGAGAGAGTTATATGCATGGTTAATTATGTTTTCAATTAAGGAAGTAAGGCTTGCTAGCCATTCCCTATATCTCCCTACCCTATAAACGGACCTCTGGAGAAGGATTAACAACACAATACAATGGAAACATCCTTTTTCTTTCCGTCTCATGCCAGATAGAAAGCATTTGGTAACAGACTTGTTTAATATAACAGGAGATGACGCGGGACCTGTAGCTGGACAGAAAAAGAAAGCGGGTTTTATTTACTATTTTTTTCCCCACTTCAAAAAATTACTCTTATGGGAATTCTTCAAAGTTTGTAGACATCCCCTAAATCATTCATCTGCTGGAGCACCGAAGAACAAACACACAACCAAACACACAACGTGCAGCCACCGATTTTCACAGCAAGGGTTTGTAAGCACAGGAAGGGAGGACTTGCCTGTAAGGTCTAAATTCTGCAAAGCATTCGCGTGTCCGTAAGCTAAAAAAATCCCAACCATGTTCCTGTGTCTTCTTAACACAGTTTATGAGATCAGGGTCCAGTGTTTAGTGCCTGGGTTACTTCTCAAGACTTGCTTTCAAAGAAACTTCTCAGATAGCATGAGAGGCAAAAGATGACAGAAGACGGGGATCAGGGTAAGGCTTTGTGTGCAGATTTTAACCGCTAACTACTACCCCTCCCACCTCCTCCCCAAATTCTGTAACAATAAAAATTCATTCTTTTTTGGATTATAAATGGAGTTGATCTGATTTAAGCCAACGGAATATCCAACTTCATAAATAGGTAACATATCATACCGGTACAAAAAAGGGAAAAGAACCTGAAAGCCTTGAGCACAACCACAGGTGTCCTTAGGAGTGGGATGTATTCTGCAGGGATAACGCCTCACTCATCTGAAGTCAGAAAACTTTTAATTTAGTGCAATAACATGCAGTGTTAGTATAGAGATTTGTAATTATCAGTGAATTAATTCTCTGTAGACACTTTTAAAGTAGATGGGCAAGAACTGTTATACTTTATTGTGGGAAAATTAAGAATCTAGGAAAGAAAGCCAGAGCCACAAAGTGATGGGAACTAAATGCAAAACTTATATTCCTCCTGATTCCAAATACCAGCTCCATATTGGACTGAATTCACGTTCATCTCCAATAAAAATAATACAAATAAGAAAAATAAGGAAAAAAAATTAATAATACCATCTGCAGTGTTAATATTGTACCTTCTGATTTCATTGTATATTCAAAATAATGACTGTCCAGAGCTGCACACATGCCTTACTTTAGCTATGTTTGATAAAACAGAAATGTAACTCATGGTCAAGTGTTCTTGGAAAGGAGTTGTTGTCAGAAAATATGTAAAATTAAGATTTCTCTTTTTCAGGGAAGATGAAAGGAAGGCTGGGTTTTTTTGGTAATATATGGCTATAAACTCAAGCTAAATCTGTACAGATTTCCTTAAAGTTGTTATTGAGAAGCCACAGATTATTGCAGTTTGCACAACAACTGTACCACAATGAAGTTATAGCTCTAAAGTTACACTGATGTTGAGGAGATAAATGAAAAAGGAATGCTACATTACAATCGTAATCAATCAGAAAAATAATCCAGAGACTAATCAATGTCTCTGAATAGCAGAACATAAATCCCTGATGGAGATATTACAAACAAAATAATACCTAGCTTAGCTATCTAAATTCCACTCACCATCTTCTCCTATTATGTTTATCACGGAATCGAATTTCAGACGACTCCAAAGAGCTGTTGCCCCAAGTCTGATTTTTTTTCATTATTCTATTTAATTGTGTGCACTGTAATTTAATTTACTGTAATGCTGCCTCTATTGTGGCAATGCAAAATTCCTTGTAACGGTAACCCATTAAAGTATATTAAAAGTATTTATCATGATCCTCAAGAGTACAGATAACATTATGCACGGAAAACTAGGATTTAACATAATTGCTACAAATAATTCAAAGCAGTTCTTTTTGCATTTATCTATATGTAAAACAGCAAGAACAATAGTCGTAAAACAAACCTCAGCAAGATCAGACCTGGTCTTTATGAAGCCGCATGTAGATAAATAAAATACTTTGGAATATAAATCACTGTTCTGGAAAAGCACGGATGGGAAAAAACAGCCGGGCGAAAAGATCCACAGTCCCCCAAATCGCTGTAAGCCACTGAGTTCCTTTACTTATAACTTCCTCGCCTCATTTTTTTTTTATCTTCCTCTCTCTCAGACATGAATGTGCTGCTTTTTGTCTTCCAGAGCTTATTTTTCTCACGAAAACTCCCTGCCTGCTCCCAGGGCGCTGAGGTTAGTGTCAGGACTCGCACTGGCCCCGCCGTTCGGGTCGGCGAATGCCGCGTGCGGGAGAAGGGGATCTCCGGGCCGGCGGCAGCTCTCGCACCCCAACCTTTTGGGCGAGGTGAGCCACCAGCGTCCCCGCCGACACCGGCAGCAGCTGAGCGGCGCCAGCAAGCACCGAGGGGTTCCCTGGCCGATGAGATCTGAATGACCCGAAATCAAGAGGAGTTTGGATGTCAAACTCAGACTCTGGGGTGCCCGGCTGGCACCGTTACGGACAGAGTTACTCGGCAGCTGGTTTCTAATGCATGATACACCTGTACACAGCTCTCCTTACTTCGCTGGGGTATTTAGAAAACCTTACGATATTCCACAAACAAAAAAACTAAACCGTTTTCAGGTCAAAAATTTGCTAAACATTTACAAGTTGGCAAAACAGAAAGCAGGTAATCTTTCACTACTTCAAATAATACGTATTTTTCTTCACTAAGGGCCATCTTTACCCTTCCTGCACTCCTCTCTTTTGCCACTTACTTGCACTGCCTGTGCTCCTCCATCACTTTTAACTGAGAAGAGAAAGAATAAACCTGAAGCACTACCTCAACAGTTCACCCCTTGGAAGTAGTCTAATTTAGCAGAAAGAGAACAATGTGTCCCAACTTTTTAAAAACAGCAGTTAAGTCTTACAAATGTCCTGTCAGAGCTAAGAAATATGTAGGTCTGTTTTAACATGGGATGCGAGGGAGGCGATGAAGACTTTTAATATCCCCACTGTGTTGCATCAGTAATAAAACAGGGATTTTTCAGCATCTGTTTGACGTCTGATAGAATCCTTTTGTGAGGACAATGTCATTTTCTTAATGACCAGCCTCAGAGTATGAAATTTTTAACACACAGTTAGATTGCCCTCTTGGTTATTCCGTTCTGAAAATGCCAACACTAACTACATGGAAGTATCATATCACTCCATGAATCAAGTTAGCAGGAAATACTTAAAGCGATAGATCTGGTTGAATCTCTGCAACCATTCTAACATCTCACTCTTCAGACTGGGACTTTAGTCTAGAAATTAATAGAGAAATATTTGGAGATTGCATTTGAATTTCATTCGCTCATTCATCAGAATACTACGAGTGAATTATTCCTCTCACTGGTCATTACCAAAACTGCCACGGGCTTCAGCAGTGCAAGAACTGCACCGCTGGGATACTGAGAGCGTTAGAGGAGATCTCATAGATTTCCTAAGGAGTCAAAGGAGATTACTCCAACAGTTTTCAAGTTTTATCTAAATTACAAACATTTTAAGTACTTGAACGAGTGTCCCACTTTCCTGATTGTTTTAACCTACCTTTGCATCCAACCAACCTATCAACTTTAATTTTTCATGAGTAATTAATATAGGTTAAGATTAGGAAGATATTTTCTGCCATCTTTCCAATTTAAAATAAAAACTAGTGTTCCAATTTTCCATGTGTATGCAGAAACATAAGTCTTTGTTATAGAATACCAAATAATGTCATAAAAACCAGCATATCACCAAGGTCAGAGGCTTCAGTTCAGTTTCCTTTAATGAGCACACAAGCTTGCACAAATTGTTTGGCATTTGTAGTTTTTTTCCAGAAATCATTGGTGAGTAGTTATAGAATCAATGAGGCAGACTGTTTCCAATATTTACAGCCCAAAATTTATAGTCCAAAATCTGTCTTGGAGAGGCAAAAAGGCCATAAAGTTTTTTTTGATTTGTTCAATTTAGGATTTTTCTCTCCTGGGGAATATTCACTGAGCAAAATGCCAGCATAGCAATCCTCACCGAGGTCTTTTTGTTTCTGTTGCCTCACGGAGGGACTGGCTGTGAGATGGTCAGGAGATAAATACGGTGCTTCTGTGTCCCAGCAATTCCTGACAGCTAATTCTTGACTCTGATGGTAGGCCAGATCTTGCACCAGTGAAAACAAGCTGCAGTATCGAGGAACAACATCTACCTTGTGACCCGTGTCCCTTTTCAGCAGGGGACACTGCGTACAGGGAAGTACCTAACTGTATGAAAGTAAGCTGCAGTACATTGGGCTCTTGCTATAAGATTGTAATACTTGTTTTCAGCAGTAACATGTAAAAGCTGCTGACACAAATTTGATGTCTTCACTTACAAATAACATTTTTTATAAAAGGGCAACCGAAAACTTGCCAGCTGCCACGGGGGTAGAAACAGGTTGCTTCCTGAGAGACATAAATGACCTCTCTAATGGGACAACAAAGTCCTGTTCGTATGCTCCTACAGTGACCAGGCAGAATACCCAGAGAAGAACTGGAACCCGACTGGAGAAGTCAACATATGGCCCCGCAGCCCCATCTTCAGACCTAGATCCTGAAATCCAGGTCAGAGCTGACAGGCAACATAACCCACAAGCCACATCTCTAGAGAAGAGATTTTTCTATAACGTGGGAGACTCAAGCAAGGTGGGACTCACTGTGGCAGAGACGAGGAGCCACAGTGCCTCGTACACAGGGAAGGACACAGTCATGCGGGGGGTCTGAGGACCTAGAGTGGTACTGGTATCTTTCTCTGGTAAAAAGGGTGGTTTGGTATTGATGCTTTTTCTTTACCTGCCGCATGAAACTCAGAATGGAAGAAAAGGTAACACATTGTCCACAGTTAGGACAGGGAATGGTCTGGAGGTTTATTCAAGTATGTCTTGAGAAGACAGTAAATTTTATACCAAAGTGAAAGGAACACTGTTGAATAATTTGGTGATAATCTGAGAGTAATGCCACTTCAGCTATACTCCTCTTAAAATGGAAGTGGTGTCATCTACCGGGAATTTCCTACCATTCTGTAGAAACATTTAGGAAATGGGTTATGAAACGATCTCGAAACGTTGGAAGCGATTATGCATCTTTTGGGGATAGAAGAGTTGAATATTAAATACCATGGGAATTTCAAATTGTTGATAAAAGACAGACATTCCTAGTCACTGCGTAGAAGACATCAGAAGGAACTGGCTAGTACAAAATGACTTACGCTCAACTGTGAATTACACCTATGTATCAGACACACCCCCCCACAGTCCTTTCTCTCTCTCTCTCTCCGCATATATATACAGACAAAAAGCTTTTAAAAAGCCTTCCTCAAGCCTGACTCCTCTAAGCAAGGTCAGAGTGGTTGAGCCATCCAGCCAAAACAACGGAGACCTGGTCTTAACTCAGGAGGGACTGGGGAAAAGACTGTTTTCTCTGCAGCAAGATGGGCTATGTACTTAAATGGGTTCTAAAACTCAGAGAGGGAAGTCAAAGAAAACATCTTAAATCTTCAACATAAATATGACAAACCACCTTCAGAAAGAATAATCCATACCGCAAGGAAACAAATAAACTTGACAGAAATGGAAACAAACGGACTTTCCCAAAAATTTATAACACAAACTGTAACAGCCAGGGGTTACGGTGCTGCAGATCATTTGAAACTGCATGAATTGAAGGATAACAGGCAGTTGATCTTTCTAGCTGGGTTCCAAATCCAAAGTTACTGGTCAATGATATTAAGGAGATGCCTGTTAGTACAGATGAGCTTTCTGATAGATAAGGGACTACCCATCAGAAGGCATCTCCTTGATTAGGTATGCAGACAGGACCATGTGAACGTCAGGAAGGAAAGAATCTATCCCAGTAGGGCCAGTTCACTGTGTCTTGGCTCAATGGCCTCCTATTTTTGAGTTTGCTCCCACCTCAGCCAGCAAGCCAGACAGAGAAGTAACCAATGGAAGCTGCAAAAACTACCAAACAAAAGATTCTCCCATCTGCCAGGAATCTGGTGCTAACTAATGATCTGGGGAACGACAATATTCCCATACAGTGCAAAGAGGTAAGAGGAAAATAACCCCAAATATGCAGGGATATGGTAAAAAATGAAGATGTTTATGAATCCCCAGCTAGAAAGATCCTCGGTGAATAAACACATTCTTTTTGTGCCAGAGGGAACATACATGACTGAAAGCCCTTAGTTTACTGTCATATTAAAATATACAAGTTTAGTTCAAAGCATGTGGCTGGGAAGTAGAGAAGATGACTTGCTTTTCCCAGTTGTTGCACTCTGGGTAACATGGAGTCTTCTGGAAGGAAAGAGAAGGAACAGCTTTCTGGGAACAAGCTGATATGCACAGCTCTGAGGAGCTGGTGAAACATAAGAGGGGTCAGACAGCATGTGTGGACATGAAAAGACACCTAAGAGAAGCAATTAAAAGATGAGCATCCAAACATTTTTTCATGAAAGCCCCATCCATGTGAGTTTGCATGAATTGATTCTATAGGTATCCTTAAGTTTTGATGGAGAAATAGTTTCAAGAAAAAGAAAGGAAAGGGACAAAGAAAGAAAAAGTACGGTTGAGCAGGTGGCACATGAAAGCATCCCAAGGACTGTTCAGCCCTGGACACTATTGGTGCTGGTGAACCTGCAAGAACATGGAGTCTGAAAACACCAAGAGGCTGCTGCGCACCAGCACACACTGGTGTCAGCAATGGGTTCCATAACTCAGCCCGCATCCAAGACGACTGCCACACGCAGATGAAGGCTATGGGATTACATGTGCATCTGATGAAATAAAGGACCCTCTGATGGACTTTCTGAACACCTACCATTGAGCTGCCAGTATTACCCTCTATTTTCTGAGTATATAGGTGGAGCTGGCTTCCCAAACATTGCTCTCACCAGATAATCGTGAGAGTCCAATTCAGCTGTGAGACTGAATAAGTGAATGTGCTGTGAGAATAGTTTATCTGTTATTAGTAAAAACAGCTTAAAGAATAAAAGCTATTCTAAGAAATATTTATTGGTTGTGATCTGTATCTACCTCAAACTCCCTCCCCTATCAGGGCAAAAAGGAGTTTACAACACACTACAGGCAATATATAGAGGTATTTTCCAAAGAAACCAGGGTGGTTGAGCAACTGAAAGTTGCTAGAACATGAGTAACACTGGAGGAAACAGAGATAAAGATGGTCTCTTCTTCTAATCTATGCCTGCCAAGAGATTTACAGTTTCTCTGTATAAGGAGAAAAGTTCTTTGGAAATTTTTTTCAGGTAAAACCTAGCTTTAGAGTTTGAAAGCCTTTGGTACCTTCTGACACGTGCACTTGAAGGAAAAACTGAGAGAAAGCAGATTACAGTACACTTTAAAGAGTTAGCACCCTTTTGCAAATGATCCTTTAAAGATTTCAGTTTCAAAATATGGGGTGCTCTGCTTTTTGTTCGTTTCCTTTTGTGGGCATTTTTCTTTGTTGCTGGTCATTTGTTATAGTCCTTACAGCTTCACAGCAGTCCGTATCAGGAAGCTGGAGAGATTTAGGAAGGGGAAAAAAAAATGTGTTGCAGCAGAGGCAGTGTGCTACTGTAACTTCTGCTCATATCTTGAAGACATGCTGAGGGCCTAATCCTGCTCTTGGTTGTAAACCTGTCTGTGGGGTAAAATGGCTGTAAGCTGTAAGGTACCATGGCTGTAGAGATAAAAATACAAAGCCATAATACTTTTACACGCAGCAAAGGAAAACCTAACAGAAAAAGATTAAGTGGGTGAGCACCAATTAGTGATTTAAAACTAGCCATTGATGCTTCTGGGTGTGAGCCAGTTTTCTAAACCCAATGCCACACATTGCTCTACCTTTCTCTTAAGAGATATTACAGCTAAAGATGATAAAGGAGTCTTTCAGTGAAAGAGAAACATCTTACCTAAGAAACAAACATTTCAGGGCTTTTGCAGAGTCCAGATCAAAACTCCCAGCAGGCTGGAAGTAAACCTACAGGTTCCGTTTTAAAGAACTAAAATGGACTTTTTATAGAAATTCCCATATTTGTATCTCAAACTGTAAGAGCTGAAATCTCATGATGGCACACTGGGCTTAACTACCATAGCCATAAACTAGAGTGAGCAACCTCACCGGCACGAGTGGGGTGGCACAAGCGTAAAACCTGGTGCAACACACCACTAGGTGAGTTTCTTTTTTCTTTTTTTTTTTTTAACCTTTCCAGCATCTTTCACAATTTCTTATTCTTTTTCAGAATGCTGCCACTCTCATTTGGAAGGAAATAATGCGTATGTAGCCATACTGCATAAGCTTAAACGATTGCAACAGACAGTGTCACTCAAAGGCTTTTGAAACTCAGGACACTGAAGAAGACACTTTTGTTCTCATGTTTCAGTAAAGCAATAGGATTGGGAAAGAACATAATGCAATACTTGGATCATCACCTCCTATAGACAAAACTTGCAACTTTTTTCTTCCCTATTAGGCTATCTTAGCATTATTTATATAATCTTGAAAAAACAATGAAGTCAAGAGAATGCTATCAGAGAATTAACTCTGCCCTATTAGGGCACTACACTCATGGTAGACACAATCTAATGAAAAAATACATTGTGCTTCAAACCAAAAAGTTATTGGGTGCCATTCACATGATATATATGGACTTGATCCTGTAAGATGTTTAAGCATATATTTAAAGGTTGCAGGACTACAGTCAGGGCACTTAGCATTTGCAGGGAACAGATCAGTGTGCACTGCAGCTCCCCCATATTTGCAAAATCTTTTATAAGGTACTTGCATAATATGGCTGTTAAAACCACGCTAAAGCCAATACGTTAATCACTGCATCTAGGTAGGTAACCTGTGTGCTGGCTTCAGATCCTTTTATTTGCCAACGAGTTCTTAACACCTGTGGGTTTTAAAAAGAAAAGCTAATGCAAGAAATCCTGTTTAACAGGACAAGCCGTTGTCCAGCGGGAGTGGAGCTCCTTTGGAAAGTACTTAACCCACAGATTAATGAAAGGCAGATAGTTCTACTGCAATTAACACTTCTGTGATGAAACCTTCTTTCTTTAATAACTAGTTTAAACAACAACTGAAACTTGAAGACAAAAGCATTTAAAAGTTCACTCAATAGCTGACAAAATATTGAGTCATGGACAAATAGTTTATGTGATTTTTCAAAGCTGCAGTGCAAGTCTGTTCTCTAATTTCCCATGTTTTATAGGAAAGAAACAGGAATCTTTAATAACAGCATCCTCCAAATAGCCAGGACAAAAGATTTAAGTGGAAGTTTAAATGATGAAAGAAATGGGTAATAAACAGAAAGTGTGCAAAAGGGGAACTGGTGTTGACAGGATTTCTCTAGGTAAAAAGGCAGACTTTAAATTGGGGTGGCAATTACACATCAGTATTCAGGAGATTTAACTCAAGCACTGTGACTTACATTTTCCTTCATGCGTGGCTGACAGCCCATGTGCTACTGTAGCAATTGAAGTTTTAGCTTTCTTTTATCGAATATACAGCCTTGTTATCAGGTTATACGTTAACTTCCAAATCCTGCTTCACGTAAGTAAAAAGTGGTTCAAAAATATGTTTGGAGTGTCTGTGACTTCTGCAAAGACAATGTGAAATGTGAGCCTCTTCAGTTTAAATAATTAATCTGTCTTGTAAGAAGTGTCTTACAGGTGATGAACAATGAGTTTTCAGGAAAAAATAATCAGGTTAAAAATCCATTTTTCATTTTTTTAACAAAATGAAAAGCAATCAAAAATCTTCCTTTGGGTAACACTCAAAACGTTACTAAAGCAAAATCAAAACATTTTACTGTTCTTAGGTTATTGAGTTCTTCCAAATATATTCACTTAGGTTAATTTTTAGATTAAAAAGTTCTCAAACAACAACAAAAAAAGTGCACAAACATTGTACCCTGAAAAATTTCCAACTACAACACTTCCACATTTTCAAGATTTCTCTCACAACCCTTCTTTGTTTCAGAATTCTGGAGCCTCTAAATGCCTCTTTTCTACTTAATTTTGTGTTCACTGGAAAATTTCCATCATCTTTTTCTTTGAATGTCCCCACCATGAAGTTACACATGCAATGGGAAAGACAAAAGATAGAAGATAAAATTCTGTACAAGGTAGAGTTTTTCTTCTGCAAAAGATTTATACCTGCCTTTTTTTTTTTTCAAGCCAGTCCTCTTCCCTTTCTCAACATGCTTTTGCTTTTTCCATGCCTTGCCCAGCATTTCAGTTATTAATCTGGGATCGTGGCCTTCATTTGCTCTCTTTCACCAGCATGATCCATACCAATTAATGACTAGCACCATGCTACATATAGTCATTCCAGGCAAGCCTCACCAAATACAGCCTCACCTACTCTACTATAGCTCATCTCTGAAAAAAACTTAACAAAAAGAGATGATGTCATGTTGCAGGTAAGTATCATGGCTGGACTATGATTAACGCTGTTGACCTGTCCTCACTCCTGTTATTAAGGGTGAGGTCCCACCTCAGACCAGCGTCCCTTAGATCAGTATTTTCTCTCTGGTCGGTAGAGGGTTCTCAGGGAAACATGGAAGGGGAGGAGTATGTTTTTGACTCTTCCCACACACTCTCCCCAGGCTCCAGCAATCCACGGGCAGGTCACGCAGCCCTTAAAGGCAGTTCTAATGGCACCAGCGTGGTTAGTTTGTCTCTGGCCCTAAATTCACTACAAAAATTTTCCTTTCAGCCCCATCTGCATGAAACCATTGCCATTTTGCTTTCTCGCATACGATGTTCTGAAGTTCACAAAACACAAAGACCAGGTTATGTATACTATCTAGTGCATGTTTATTGCACATTGGTGTATAAGTTATCTGAATAAAAAAATACCGCTCATAAATAATCTAAACCCAGGGAATATGGAGAAATGGTGCAAGCCCCAAGACTGCTTTCTCTTACGTAACTCTGGCAGGTAACTAGCTCAAGAAATAGAAGTGTTTAAGAAACATTGCTACATATTTTTTTTGCTTCTTTTAAAGAGAATCCATGCTCTTACTGCTATAGTTTATGTAAAAAAAGCTATTGCAGCTCACTGCATACATTTATTTTTTTTTAATGGCACAGTGAAAAGCATTCATTGCATGGTTGAAAAGGAGAAAATCTGCATCTATGTATGAAAGCAATCAATTCATTCCACTTGTAATGAGATTTATCCTGTCACTTCAGTTTGACTGTTTACCTTTACAATTGCCTCCCATGCTGTTTGGAAAAAAAAAGAAAAAGAAATGGGAAAGAATCAAAAGCCAAGCAACTCAACATGACTCTGTTTAATGTCATCACTACCTGTTCTGAAGAATGTATTTGCATGTTTATAATGCTATATCACTACAGGAATGACAACCTTTAGTGGCAGCATGTAAGCCATCAATATAGCGAGAGCTCAACTCGTTCTAAAAACTCACTGGCAACTGGCTCTGCTCTTAGGGTGGGCACAATTCTCAGTGGTCACGGCTACGCTCAACATGTTCAATAATACTTTCTCTATGATTTAAAAATAAATGGGAGTTATGCAGCTAATAAATATTTCAAATTTTAGCTACAGTTTTGCATGCCAAATCAAAAGGAAGAAGTATCTAAAAGCCAGCATCATCTTCTGTTGTGCCTAGTGGACTGTCCATGTTTCATGATGGTGCTTGTTCCTCCTGTCAGAACACTGTAGGATCTTTCTCCTGTTACAGAAAACTGAACTTCTGCTGAGCCAGCGGCATTAGCTGAAGCACAGAGATTTAAGTACTCACATTAGCGATACTGCACTGGAAGAATCATAAGTTTTCCTTGTACTGCAAATGATGTTCTGCAAAACTGCTGCAGTTATACTTGGGCACCTCTTCAACAATTTCTAACACAACTTTCTGTGACACATGTATAAGCTCTGTGATATTTAGTGCACAATTGGAGTTGTTCATAATATTCTTTAAGTAAGTTGCATTGGCTTTTCAAATTAACCTATTCTGTTCCCACACTGTGTGCACAGCAGATACTCAAAAATCTCAAGTCACTCTTAACAAGCGTCCCCTGAGGGTCTGGAAAGGAACAGCCCAAATACTTTAGTCTATGAAATTTAGCCACAGATTTGTTTTTTAAAGATAAGGAAATTCTGAGAAGCAGATATACCTCCCTTCACAGAGTCCGCTTCCCAGAACTGGAAACTGCCTCTCCTCCATATGCCCAAAATTACAGAGTATGGCCAGAGTGCTTCATTGTAGAGCCAAGCGTTTGCCTACTGTCATTTTGGCACTAAAAAAACCCAAATAGGTGGATCAGTTCTTTTCAAACACTAAGTACCTAAGGATTTAGGGCATTAATGTATCTAGAGTTTTCCAGCAGAAGTTCTGTTTCTGCTGCTCTGACGCAGCTCAGCATCTGGCTGCACTGGACTGGAGGGGAAAAGCACATGAGCCTGCAGTCTGCCTAGGGACTATTACGGTTTGTGGCATAATACAGACAGCTTTAAGGAAATTCTAGTTTTCAGAGAGAAATTTCATAGATTTTTCTTGGAAATTCCTCCAGAAGGAAGACTCATCCACCAATATACATAAGATGATTTCTTGTGCCGTACAAAATAACCACAACAAACCTCCAGACTTTGGGAATTTGTATTTAAATCAGTAAAAAAATACTGCGTACATGAGACTAGTGGGCTTGTTTTATGGCAAGAAAACTGTTTTAACCAGAGCAAGCTGTATTCTCCTTAGCTATGTAACAATTCAGACTATTATTTATGCTCACAGTCAAATATATTTTCTTTAAGTTTTACCAGTATCTCAACCTAGAAAATCCTCTCTGAAATGCTAATTGCAACTGTTACCCATTCCATGGTAATTCTCAGCCTCTTCTGCTTGGAAGTGGTATCAGTGATGTACACAGACCAGATAATTCCTATCTCTCACTGTAATCGCACAGGGATTTTGTTTTCTTTTGAGTCAGTAATGTCTAAATTGGATTAGGACAACAGTTGCTTATGAGGTCCTCTCTACATAAGTTGCTTTCATCACTGCTGTACTTAATGGTATTTTACTCTAGAACTTCATTTTTTACACCATTCTCATACAAATGAGTTTCCGTGAAGCTCATACTTAACTTCAGATTACACTTAAGGACTAAATACTCTATGAAGAGGAAAAAAATACCCTGAATTTTGTTTTTTCAGACATACTCATGAGTGAATGTAGTTACTGGCATGCTGGCACCGTCCGTTACGATCAGACGAAATTCAAATGATACGATAAGAAGAGTGACCGATCTCAAAAATCAGAGAGCTTAGTCTATCTATTTGTGTTTTTAAACATCTTTAAGCTGGTAACAAGCCCTTCACAGTCCCCTGTCTGGGCAATTGCTGCTCTTGGCAATAATAATCTGAGTGGGTGGCTGAGAATGGAGCTGGCAGATGCAGTACTGATGCAAATTACTGCTACTTAGCAGCACATGCATTCATTCATCCAGGGAGTCATTTTTTATCATTCCACAAGTAAGCCAGAAGTCATAAAACACTTTACTTGTCAATATCTAGAAATAAAATCTGTAGTGTATTCAACATTTATTATCATAAAATATAATGTTAAATAGATAATGGAAGTGTCAGTATGCCCAATGTCATAAAGAAATCTCTGAAAAAATGAAACACATTCTGTGTGCCTAATTTGTCTGTTTTGTGGTTTGATTTTTTCAATATTGCAATTGGAGACCTCATAATGCATGTGTGACTGCTGATACACATTTCCAAGACCAAATCATGCCAACCATAAAATCCTGATTAGTCTTTCCTTTATTCTGGTGTATTATTGCTTTCATTATTTTAGCTACTGAGATGAATGACAGAAGTGAAAGAAAGGAAAGCAGAATAATGCACAACATTACTAAAGGCAATATACAGTTCAGTGAAATTAGCAGTCATTATTTCTGTGTTGACCATAATACTGCTGTTCTACAGACTGTAAAGTAAGATCCCACTATGCAATCAGTACTTGTTCTTTGGGTCAGATATATATGAAGCTGCCTTACCTTAAAAATCATTACCTTAGGTGCATTTACCAGGCAGTGATTCCAAACACAAGGTTTTTCTTTTATCTATAGTGCATTTTGACACATTTAAGCAAATCATCCACTTTGTTATCTTTTTTTAGAACTATGCCCTGAATAAATATTTTTTCTTTTAAAAAATTCCCATCTCTAAAGAAACAATAAACAAAAGAGAAAACCTATTTATGTACACCAATGTTACAGCAGTAATCTATACAAGCTATACTTTCTCAGGAGAAACAGACCTCTCAGAACAAATGAACTTTAAGCTGGTTTCTCCTTCAGGTGAATTACCTATACAACAGTGGTAATACAGTGACTGTGGAGGTCTACAATTATATGGGAAGCAAGGTTTGCATAGCAAGAGAAGAACTGTATTTAAGCAATTGATATAACTTCAAATAAACAAACTAGCCTTGGAGTCAGAGTCTATTATGGGTATATTAATTGAGTCATTAATAAGTAGACAGGCAATCGAAGTGTAACAGCTAAAATACAAATGTTTCAATGCTAATTGCAACCAGAATCCAGACACAGTACCTTAGCTTTATCCCTCATGGATCCTTTCCCCAGGATGGACATTTTTGCACCTGTTTCTTCTTGTAACCTCTTCAAGGAGTTTCCTCTTGGCCCAAGCAATTTCCCAACAAAATTGAACTAGAAAGCAAGTAAGAGAACTATTTTAGACCTAGAGGTGTTTTTTCAAAAACTTAATAAATCTTTATAAACAAGCTGCTTAAAAAAAGAAAAGTTTACTTTCCTTTAAAAAAAATCCTCCTATTTAGTTCTGAGCCTAATTCATTGGGATGTAAGTCTGGAGAACTGAGGTATCCTCTCACGTAGCGCGAAAGGCAGTAAAAGCACTCACGGTTTATTTGACACCCAGGAGGCTTCTCTCTAGGGCAAAAATGGCCAGTCACTGCTTTAGTTCAGGTAACTGTTAAACAAGATCTTTGCTTATCAGATAGTTCTTTCTTCCACTTCAGCCAGCAAGAATATAACAACACAAACGCATCAGCCGTTAATAACACCCAAACTCAGAATCAGGCCAGAGACTCCAGAATCCAAGCTGGCTTTCAGTCCAGTGTCTTAATTACAAACCACTTGTAACTTCCTTCAAATATTGGTTAAACCACCAAAGTAAGTAATATGTAATCACAGGAAAAATAAATATGTAAGGTGAAATCTACTGCCACCTAAACAAACCCAACTGATTTCAGCAAGATAACATGTCTATCCCATTTTGGGGCAGAACTGAGAGATGATGCCCCATCATGGCGTCAACAATCCTATGTCTTGAAACCGTAGCTATGCTTCTTCCAGGGACCACTTGGCTTAGAAGAAGTTGTTGGCTTCAAATTGATTATTAAATTTCGTATGAAAGTATACCACACAGTGAGGAAGGAATGGGAAAGACTGAATTTCAACTTTAATACTAGGCCTTGGACTTACGAAAGAAATAAGATTTCAAAAATTACATGTCGTGTATGTGAAGGTTTATTAGAGATGGCCAAGCAAATGGCAGGGCTTTTGATCCTCTGCAGGGACCCCCTCGCAGGCAGAATGCCTGTTCGCAAGTTACAACACCAAATCTTTTGTGCGACTTACACATCACCAAACAGAGAAGAACCATCTACTGCTGCATCTCTTAATATTAAGAAAAGCTGCCGCTCGAAAGCTGAAAGAGCTATACCGCTATGTAAGTCTGGAAGAGACTACAAGAAGGCCAGCCAAAGCTCAACTCCATTTGTTCTCTGAATGGAATAAAACTATTAAAATACACTCTATGAAGATTTATGCTGACCAGTTATATTTAAGCACTTCATAAACTGTCTAATAATTACCTTGACATATGGCTGCAAAGGAGCTGTACAGCCAGCATAAACTATGTACAAAGTGGATTTTAATCACTTCAAAGGAAATAAGTGGCTGGGGATTTTAATTCTATTGATCATGTAGCAGACAGACACTCACAGTTCATCCACCTTCTAAAAAACACACATCAGGAAGCAAGCAGTTTCTTACAACTAAGTAACTGAATTGCTCTTAATTCGGTTTTGTCTGAAGTTGCAGAAAAGCCAGTGCGCTCTACCAGACATTCAACTGTCGTGCTTCGTCTTCCCGGCGTCAGTAAGCTCTAGGGCCACTGGCTACCCTCAGCACCAGTCTATAATCACAGAACTCCTGAAAGTCTGAAAGTACTCATAGAGGATCTTTGACTCAATAACTTATGAAAAATTAAACCCTTTATGTTCACATGCGGGTAAAAACAGAAGACAAGTAAAGAGAAAGTTTCAGTGAACAGCACAAACTGTAAGAAATTTGAAACGCAACTTTATTCATCTTATTTATTTTATTAAGATATGCTGGATAGGAACCTGAGCAGAACTACTTTTAATACTGGAAAGCTTAAGCTCCAGTTATGGTCACAGACACAGCCAAAGCATACAGCTGCTGCGAAGGAAAATGTGAAAACTCAGGCAGTTTGACTGCGTATAATGATGACCCCTGCCCACAAACACGCACTCCTGGCACAGCCACTGTAAATGTAGATCTTATTTTGCAATCTTAGTTCTGATCCAATTCTGCCATGTGTACAAATTTTCTCCAAATAATACTAAGACTAATTCTCTGGGATAATATCTGGTCATATTAGGAGAGCATAGCTGAGAAATGATGACATACAGAACAGAGAGTATTAACAGAAAGTTTTCATTGCTGGGGAGAAAACAGACTTCCACTTCAAAAACACGGTTATTGTATTACTGGATGTTTTTATGGATGGCTTAACTTCTCAAACATATTTAAGAACATGAGCTAGGCTTTCTGTGTGCTTGTAGAAACCCCACCTCATTTATGGCAAAGATTTTGCACGTTATTTTCTCAGATTTTTTAATCATTTATCTGGGGGAGACAAATGCACGTCTTCAGCGGAAAATGATCAGGTGATGGCAGGGGATGCTTTACTTATAATCAAATGCACATGATGCTTCGTGTGTCAACAGCTGGGCAATAAACTTTCTCCTGTGCAGAATAAAACCTGACAAAGCATATAGCTCGATAGATCTGTTGAGTATCCACAGCCAGTCTCCCCAATATCTTCCCCAACCCATATACACACAGTTTCACCAGGTTTATCTGTATCTTGATTCCTTTCACACTCCACCCTGCACAAGCAATCAGACTGTAAGGTGCCCAAAGCCAACATGCAGGCTTCTCAGCCTCCATCAAAGTTTTTGTTCATAAAACTTTTTTTTATACTCATATGGAAATAGCCAAAAACGATACCACACATGTGGACACACAGAAATTACTCTCCTTCCCCAAACTGTGCTGCTCCCACCCATCTATAAAGCTTTGTGCTTACACACGGAGAATACTTATTGACCGTGGGAGACATTCTGCTGGAGTCTATATGCTAGGACTGAATATTTAAAACCAAAGATTAGATACCCAATGAATATACAGAAAATGGAGAATTCTTAAGAAGTAATTACATGCAATTTCTTACCAAAAAACTGCCTATGCTAGTAAAAAGTTCAGGTATGCGCTCCATGCATGAATGCATATATAATCGCAGGCTTGCTCATCTCCAAGACCCCTTGCAGTAAAACATGCCGCACATCAACACACCTCACTTGCTTCAGGCTAAGACACAGAAGAGAATCCCCACATCTAACCAGGCATTGTCAAGCTGGATCACAGCACAGGCAGTCTGTCTCCCAGTGTCAGCATTTATTATGTCAATAAACCATACATGGTTTCTACAAAATACCAGAGATTAGTTATAGCCTGTGCTGTAAACAAAATGTGTACAATAGCTAGTTCTTAAAATATATCCTCCAGCTTACATACAATGTTGTGATAGTCTAGTCTTGAGTGCACTGTGGCACCTCATGAAGATCGCCACGTGTATTTATTCTCATTGCCATGCTTGAACTTACCTCCTTTAATATGGACACGTCAAGTGCTGTTCTCAGAAGTCATAATACCAGCAGAATTGTCACAGAACTGAAATTAAATATGCACACACATTTATAAGTTGGTATTTAGATCACATCTGATTTATTTATATAATGTTGCAAACTCAGGGCAAAGTTTCCTTAGTATATGGCATGTTAAAGCAAATTGTCCAGGAGACGAGCGTGATGGGAGCTTGAACTTTGAAGTGGGCACCGAAGACAAACAGACATGGCTCCACTTTGTGTCTGTGTTGTATAAAAGAGGGGGAAAAGCAGGGCAGCGAACTTGTGCTGTAGAGAATCCGTAGCTAACGCTAGCGTATTTCGACGCCCTTGGCTGCTGGCACCGGAGCCCTCTTGCTGGGGAGGAGCCCGGCCCCACAGCTGCACAGGGGGCTGCCGGCGCCAGGCAGGCAGAAGCTGTTGACTTTCATCGCTACCTCATTTTTTAATGCTGAGAATTGTAATCAAACATCGGCTGTCTACAGGGGACTCGCTTTATTCTCGGTAAGTGACAAACTGGCCTCTGAATAAGCGGACGGCCATACAACGGTCCGCTCTCTTGCGAGACGCATCGCAGCGGCGGCCTGGCGCTGCTGCTCTGGCCGTGCGTGCCCAGGTACGCCGCGGACCTCCCAAGAGCTGGGACACAGGCTGCAAGCTCCGGCAGGCTGAGGAGGGCTGTCCGGCAGGGGGGTCCCCGAAGGCGGCAGCACCTCGGGCTGAGCACGGCCGCCCGCGCTCGGGACGCCATCCCGCCTGCCCGGCCGTGTCGCGCCATCGAAGCACACCACCAGTGGCTGCACCACACAGAGCCCTAAGCGCTCCCCGTAACACCCACCCTATTCAAAACCACACCTCTCTTCCTCCCCACCTCCCTTCTGCACGTGGGGGCAAGAATGCTGGTAACCAATTAAGCAAGGAATCGTATAATTTGCTGCTATGTTGCAACATAAAGCTCTAACCTGCTAACCAGTTCCTTCGAGACTGAAAACTCCGTTTAACATTAGTAAGGGTTTTGACTACCTCGGGACGGCATACCATAGGTATAACAACTCTAACATGCAATTTACAGCACTAGCATTTAAGCCTCAAACTAAATGCAATGATTGGGAGAAAATGCATGTCGACATTTAGAAGAGTATTTGTTTCCCTGTTTGACGTAGCCCAAATACATTCCTACTAGAACTGTAACATTTCTTATTCTATGAACACTGTTTTACAAGCAGAAACAAGGAATATGCTTGCCGTTCAGAAAAAGCGTTTGTGTCCGTGACCGTTTCTGTTTTATGCACGCATCAGTGTTCAGAACAGTAACAAAAACTAGATAAATAAGGAATGGGACAGACAAATGCTTCCAGCTGTAAAATAAAGCAGCACAAAGCCCTGAACTGGGAGAATAAATTAATTTCTTCTAGAAACAGCAAAACAGAAATAGCACGGCTTGGCGACGCGAAATGGGTTTGTTATTTCTTAGCATGTTCTGTTCACCATTACCGTCAGCTCCTTTGTGGAGCAACAAAGTGCCTTTCCATTTGCAGAGCTAGGTATCCTCACAAAAAGCTTTCCTTATTCATGGGAAAACAAAAAATCCTTCTACATTCAGTCCTGTGCTAAAGAAAAGGGGAGGAGACAAAGATATTATTCACTCCTGAATAAAACCTTACTGATTAAGACCTGCTTATAAATTAGTTTTCTTCTAATACTATTCTAGGGCTTCCGATTTATTTTAGAATAGTGTTTATTTTAAAGAGTATCTCACCTTTTGATATGCACAAGGCAGCTCCCTTCATGCTAAGGTAGTAGCTGACAATTGTGAAGGCAAATTTTATTTTTCTCAACATATTGTAAGCATAACAATGCCCAGCTAGAACTATTCTATTTTATGCTATGCTATAGCTCAGCGGATTCTGCAGAGTTCGAGTTCGCCTCCCTCTGTATGTAGCTGCTTACCCCTGTACCTCTTCAACATCTAGCACTTTTTGGCTTTTCCAAAATGAACTTAGTGTTCCAGATAAGGATGCAACATTATTTTTTATTACAGTGATGTGAAGTTTGCAGTCTCTGGAGAAGAGCTTCCGAGAAACCTGTTTGGTAGGACTCAATGTTGCAGGGCTCTACTTCAGCAAGGCATGTCTGCCGGGTTGGCCCTGGCTGGACCCCAGGTGCCCACCAAAGCCGTTCTGTCACCCCTTCCTCAGCTGGACAGGGCTGACTCCAGGCGCTGGACTCCTGGATTCTCCACCTCCTCCCTGCCATGGCACAGGGGGACGGGGAATGGAGGTTGGGGCCAGCTCACCACACGTTGTCTCTGCCGCTCCTTCCTCCGCAGGGGGAGGACTCCTCACTCGGCCCCTGCTCCGGGGTGGGGTCCCTCTCGCGGGAGACAGCCCTTCACCAACTTCTCCAACGTGGGTTCTTTCCGCGGGCTGCAGTTCCTCACAGACTGCTCCAGCGTGGGTCCCTTCCACAGGGCGCAGTCCTTCAGGCACAGACTGCTCCAGCGTGGGTCCCTTCCCTGGGCTACAGTCCTTCAGGCACAGACTGCTCCAGTGTGGGTCCCCCACGGGGTCACAAGTCCTGCCAGAAAACCTGCTCCAGTGCAGGCTTCCCACGGGGTCCCAGCCTCCTTCGGGCATCCCCCTGCTCCAGCGTGGGGTCCTCTCTCCCCGGGCTGCAGGTGGAG
>JANXJC010000013.1:803089-818383 GCA_027564655.1 Leptodon cayanensis
CAGCGGTGGGTCCGTCTTGGAGCCGGCTGGCATTGGCTCTGTCGGACATGGGGGAAGAAGCTTCCAGCAGCTTCTCATGGAAGCCACCCCTGTAGGCCCCCCCACTGCCAAAACCTGGCCACCCAAACCCAATACAGCATGTCAGGAGACAGCAACAGCAGAAGCAGAAAATGAATGTACTCCGGAGGGGCTCGGAGATCTACTCCATAGGACACACGCTAATGCTTTCTTAAGGTATCGCACCACTGAAACTTCACTGCAGCGGTCCCAGCAGCAAAGGAGAAGGCTGCCCTTTCCTACAGAGCTCACTGGGTCGCATCTCTTCATTATGCTTTGAACAATAACCCGATGCCAGGCCGCAGGGAGAAACATGGACTCAAAATTAAATGCTCAAAGGGAAAATACAGCTTCTTGAAAACTCTGGGCCAAATTAGTTTCTTGTTTAAATCAACAGAATTACCTCAAGAATAAATTAAATCTGAGTAACAAAGTAAGAATCATTAAAGCTACTGTGACTAGATTTACCTGAGAAATAAAACACTTTTTTTATCACACATTATTTTTATCATGAAAAGTGCTGGGAGTTCATATTTACTGTGTGCTTGAAGAAGATGCTGCAATATTTGCCTGGCTATTTACTAGCTTATAGCAAGCATCTAAATCTACAGTGAGAACATATTTTTGGCATAACTCCATGAAACAGATGGTCAGCGACTCCAGACAAACATCTTCCAGATACAAGTCCACACTGAGATAGCAAAAATATCCCCTCACTTTTCATTTTTAGCAATTTCCTGTCAGAATTTGGTAAGAAGTTGTGGTGTTTAAATAAAGCAATTTAAATGAGCCTTAAAATTAAAATAAATTTTCTGATTAAAAAAAAAAAGTTTGGTGTCTGATGTATCTTTATTCAGTTAAACTTTCTTAAGTTAGGAAAATCTGAATAGCTATTTCTCTAATACATGCATCAGCAGTGCAATTTATTATAATCTACTAATCTGTCAGACACCCAAACATTTTTTTGTGTGTGATTCTGTTTTTAACTCTGACATGAGGTAATGGAGGAAAAGCCAAGGAACTAATTACAGTTGCGGATCTATATTAAATCTGCAATTAACAAGTTCAAGAGGTTTATTATTTTAACTGCAGAGATATCCAGAGAGACTCACCTTACCAGGCACTGCACAGACATGCAGGAAGACATGATCTTCACCCTGAAGAGCTGCCAAGTATGTTAAAAACAGGCCTTGTTGAATGTATGTGGGTACTATTGCTTATTTGGATGGTCAGGGAGTGACTGCAGAAACTCTTGCCATTAAAATCACAGGGCTCGGTTATGAAAGTGGGTGTTACTCGTGGTACGTGCAGCAGGACCAGGTTCTGCTGACAGTAGGACCGCACCAGAACCTGCTTTTTCAACTCAGAGACGAGAAAGAGGATCCTAATGTCACATTTTATCTTTGGCCTTTGCCTTTCTTACAATTCTTCTGCAACTTGGAATAAACAGCTTTTTCCTAGGCTTATGCCTATTCGGCTGGCCCAGCTGGGGCGGTGTGGGAGGCTGGGGGCAGACAGGAACGGCTCTCCGGCTTTTTTGCCCATGCTGGGGAGGTTAGAGCTGTTAGCAAAGTAGTTGCCAGTCAGAGGTCATGACTGATCCCAGCCCATGTCTACAAAGGGTCGGGAAGTTCTTTGAGGGCTGACTGCTCCTTAATGGAAAGCTGTTCAAGAAGAGCAGTATTTTTAGAAACTGCAGGGTACGCTGAGCTAACAATGACTTTTCCCTTGTATTTAAGTCACATTCTATTGAATCAAGGGCAAGGGGCCTCTTTGGGACAAAAAGCCACTCCCTGTCCTTTAACATTCATCCTAGCCAAGCCTGAAATAGCCAACTTTTATTATTTAGAAATAAGTTAAATACAAGGTAAGTAATAAGTTGTTCTTGGAATTGTGTATCTAAGACTGGGTCATTTGAAGGACATTATCTAAAACAGTATTTCTACGAATGCTAACAATTCAGACTGCAGAAGTGCACCACTAACCTTCTTCCAAAGCGCACAATTAAATAAGTTTATACTGAGCATATACAGAGGTATGGAAATAGGTACTAAGACTACAACACTTAAAAGCACAATCCACATTTGGCTTTTGGGGCTTGTTCTCCCACAGATACATAATTTACCGGTCACAGTAATAAATACCATCTGCTCTTTGCTAACTGGCAGCAACCTACCAACTTTTTTCTAACTTAAAGAGTTTGGAACATAAAAGGAAAATCTAAAGGAGTTGGAATATAGTGGGATTTCCAGCACATCATCTTACTCCTACTGAGCTGAATATGATTTCATATTAGGTGCAAGATTTCTCTTTGCCAGATGCTATATTTGCAAAGTTAAGTTCTAAGTCAACAAGAACCAGGGTAAGTTAGGGTTGAATACCCAACCATAAAACTAATGTATCTTTCCCATGTATGTTAGTGATACCAGACTAGTAAAAATGTAGCATAAACCTCAAATTTCTTTTCAGTCAAGGAAATTATAAGAACCGTTCATTTGGACCCAGCATGCTAATGAACTGATTTAACACACATGCATATAGTATCTAATTTTGTAGACAGCATTGTATTAAATCACAAATGGTTTATGTTAATCTAATGAAAAACTCTGTTAGTCAACTTGATTTTGCCTTTCGTTATTAAAGTAATTATACTTACAGCAGCATTTATATATCAATTTACATATACTGAGCACTATGCAAACATTAATTTTATTCTCAAGTCACGTTCATAATCAAAGCAAAGCATTACTTTAAATTGATTGACATATGCAAACTCACACAGCTCTATGGAAATTAAACCAGCCTGCAAAAGCACTCAAAAACATTTTACAAAATTCCGGTTCTTCCCCTTCTCCTTCCCCCCTGCATCTTCTATATTGTTGTTGGGTTTATTTTTGTCCTTATCACTAAGGGCAAATGCAAGAAAATACAATCTTTCTTCCTTAGAGCTCATTACCTTCTACTTCTTCTATGCTTAGAGAGGAAAACCAAGTATCTTTCAAGATTTTTTAATGAGGACTTGGCTGATCTGAAGTGGTAATGCAATAAAATATTTTAAGAGGAGCAAAGCATTCCAAAACAACACTGACAAGGTGAAAACAGTTAAGTAATACAGTGTTAATTCAGACCTCCGAACTGGTGCTGAATTCTGTTCCCAAGGTGTTCAGGTAGGACATCTGTCCAATTCATACTTGAATTTCAACTATGTTTCAAGTGAAAATTGTAGAAATTTAAGACAACAGATACTGTCCTCTACTTGTCCGTGCAATCAAATGTGGCAGGACAGAACACAAACTTGGACAACACACACTAAATACTGTCGGATACATTGTCGCTGTTCACGAGCTTATTCTCAAAAGCCACATACTGCAGCACTCTTCCAAGAGCAGACTGCACACTAACCGAATAGACTTGTTCTTAGTTTTTTTGCTCACTCTGACGAGCTTATGGAAGGAAAATAACCAGCGTTGACTCGGTACCTGGCAGAGATGCCTTTCCATTGGTTTACATTGCAAACGTACTGAGCACATAAAGATCCTCTCCACTCACCAAACTGAAACTGCCCTGGCTTGCTCTACAGCATGCAAACCACAGGGTCTGCAGAGCCCCCTCCTCCACAGTACACAGGGCTAATCGCAACAGCAATAACCAATGCAGCAGATCCCTGAATTTACGCTTCATTTAACACTGCTGATTGTAAAAACAAGCTTAACATATATATATAGAGAGAGCAATCACTCTGTAATTTGACATAAATGTAACAGATTGCTAACTGTGAAAAATCAATCACTGTGTTAAATATGCATACAAGGAATGTGATTTTTTTTCCATTATCAGTATTTGTCAATGTTTAGAATTTGCCAAGGTGATAGCCCATAGTACTCACTAACTACAACTTAGAATGCCTACTCAGTCTCATCACAAAACTAGAAATTACAGAGTTTTATAACATTTGAGTGTCAAAAGCATCTAAAAACGTGAGACTGCTTTGCTGATGGCATCCCTTTGCAAGAGACATAACTGCGTTTCAGACTTAGCTAATGTACCACACAAAAAAGTACTTTCAGGGCAACACCTTGACAGAAGAACAAGACATACTGTATGTGACAAATGAGCTGGCAAGCATGAGCTGGAGAGCCCAAGTGGCTTTGAATAACCCAGGCTGCAACATCTAACAGTATCCAGGAAGGAAGTCTTGCCACTGCAGTACAGCAACTGTGAACAAAACTGTGGCTAGCATGCTCCTACCTGATAAAATACTAAATGATCTGCTAATTTTTTTCACTTGCACCTTTTTTCTTATCCCCGCACCCCAGGCTAAGATCGGATTCTCACTTAAAAGAGTATTATAGAAGTAATATTGAATTGTCCTCTAACACAAGATTAAGAAATGCCTCAGGTATATTTAATAACTATCTAGTTTACCTGATATTTATTCCATTGTAATTACCCTGCTACAGCACATCTACAGTCTTCAAGAAGGATGAATGTGTTTGCAAAATATGTATTAAAGGTATCAACCAATGCAAAAAAAGGGCAGTGAATATCTTCCATCCACACTCTCAAGCCAGTATGTCCCCACTTCCAGCTGCTTGAGGGAGCCAGGAGTTCTCTCCTGGAAGGGTTAAAGTGGCACTTAGCCACAGCAAAGTGATTTACCTTGGTGTCTAGGTAGGTGGTTCAGCCTTTGAAACTCACTCTCACGCTGGCATCTGACCCAGCTGGGGGGCTGGTGTCTATGTCGGCAGAATTTCGAGCACATCAGTCCGGTCCACGCTGCTGAGCGCCTTGAGCCTCAGTCACTCGGTGGAGGCTGCTGTACAGCTCCAGCTTAGCGGCCTCATTCACTTCATTAGCTGCAGGAACTTTGGTATCTCACACGGATTAACGAAATTCATAAATTCTAGGTCTGAAGCTAGGTGTTCAACGCCTAGGTCCTGCATGGACAGTAGAGCAACATCTAGTCCTCCTGGGAACGTGCACCTTGCAGGACTCTTCCGTGTTTCTCTAGGGAATCACCGCATTCAAGTTCCTTCACGGAGTGATAAATGATGAAGTGTTTTATTTTCAGCCCCCAAGCATTCACACCCTGATGGATCCCTTATATTTGTCTCTCTGCAAATGCTGTAGCCACTAAAATGAACTGAAGAAAACCAACAACTGCTATGACAAAAAAAATATGTGAAACAATAAGCAAAATTAACTTTCAACAGACACTGGGGATACATGTAAGTGTAACTCTACGTGGAACGTTATATTCTGTGGAAATCTCAAAACTCCTTTGAAGTTCTTAATTTAATAAACATTGTATCTGTCTGAAATCATTTAGATCGTAGCAAAGTAGAGGAAACAAACTGATACATCCTTAAAGGTAAAAAACGAAGGATTTGTTCCACACATGTAAGTTTCTGGGCATATTTTCCCACTGCAAATTCATTTACAAAACAATCCTATTCCCCCTAAAATTGAATACATCTATAAGTGATATTGCACCAAAATAAGAACAGACCAGTGGACTTCAACCTGCAATAACAACGAATTCATTAGGCAACTACTGATGGATGTCATCTTTTTCATTCAAAACGCGATACAATGATGTTGACAACCTAGCACGTGTACTCTCACGTTTAAGCAGCATCCACAAAGTCACAATTAAAACTGTATGTTTTCATCATTAGATTCAGATTTAAAACTGCCTTAGGAAGAGCTTATTTAATTTAAAACCCAGCACATAACTCTTAAGTTTCATTTAAAGCATCTAACTTTGTAGATATATTTAGGTTTGTCCATCCCATACTCAGAAAATAGCTTTCTCATTTATCTTTAGCAAATACGAAACAAATGAACTCCAAGGTACTAGCAA
Source organism: Leptodon cayanensis (assembly GCA_027564655.1). NCBI lineage: Eukaryota > Metazoa > Chordata > Aves > Accipitriformes > Accipitridae > Leptodon > Leptodon cayanensis. The sequence continues at coordinate 809,010 of JANXJC010000013.1, forward strand.
ATACAGATGCCCAAATCCCTGAACAGCTTTCAGCTGGTGAATTCCAGTTTCACAGCAGTCAGGCCTGGTGAGCCTTGGACTTTACTATTCTCTAAGAAATAGCAGAGAGTATGTATCACACAACAGTTCCTGATTTAGGACATCCACACAGAAAAAGTACTATGAGCAGACAAATTAAATGACAGGAAAAATAACTGCGAAAAGTAACAGTAATAAATTAGGAAAAGGACTGTTCTATGAAAATCCTATTACCAAATCATGGAAGCATGGAGGAAAAAAAAACCAAAACCAAACAAACAAAAGAAAGAACTGAAATAGGCTATCTTGGTTGTCAGTTTGCAGACTACAGTGGGAAAGAGGACAAGTTTTACAGGGAAACTGCTAGCCCCATCTGACTTCATTCTTTCATGTTCTCAAGACAGGCAAGGTGGAAGGTGTGAAGTGACAACATGCCAGGTCCCCGCCACCGTGCTGTCCTGGTTTCAGCTGGGCTAGAGTTAGTTGTCTTCCCAGTAGCTGGTGCAGTGCCATGTTTTGGGTTCAGTATGAGAAGAATGTTGATAACACTGATGTTTTCAGTTGTTGCCAAGTGGTGTTTAGTCTAAATCAAGGACTTTTCAGCTTCTCCTGCCCAGCCAGCAAGAAGGCTGAAGGGACACAATGAGTTGGGAGGGCACACAGCCAGGGCAGCTGACCCACACTGGCCAAAGGGATATTCCATACCATGTGAGGTCATGCCCAGTGTATAAACTGGGGGGAGTTGGCCTGGGAGGGATCGCTGCTCGGGAACTAACTGGGCATCGGTCGGCGGGTTGTGAGCAATTGCATTGTGCATCGCTTGTTTTGTATATTCCAATCCTGTTATTATTATTGTCATTTTATTATTGTTATTATTATCATTATTAGTTTCTTCCTTTCTGTTCTATTAAACCGTTCTTATCTCAACCCGTGAGTTTTACTTCTTTTCCCGACTTTCTCCCCCATCCCCCTGGTTGTGGGGGGAAGTGAGTGAGCGGCTGCGTGGTGCTTCGTTGGTGGCTGGGGTGAAACCACGACACATGCCATGGACAGAGACCTGTACTGGTGGCTCTGAGGAGAAGGTGCACCCTGCGGACCCCACAGGAAGTCTGCACAGACTCCAAAGACAGACTAGTGGCAGCAATTTGCAGTCCTGATATAAAACAAAAACTGAGGAATGCTGGAGAGAACTTCTGGAGGCCACATGTAAGTTGTTTGGGAGCTCAAAGCTGGGACCTGCACAGCAGCACTCTGCAACATTCTCCTTACACCTTGTGCCAATTCAGAGAGAAGGGGATGTGCCGAAGCAAAGCTGCAGTCACGGGCTGAAATAATGGCGTTCGGAGGAAGAACTGAGATTCACCTGGAACTGAGGACATGTCTAGGATAGGGAGAGTCTGTCCAAAAGGAAAAGATCTCATTTGAAGTAGAAAGGATCCAGCTGTGGATATGCCTAAAAATCAAAGAGTCTGCATGCACAGGATACAGAATAATATTTAACTCATTTATATATCAGAAGCAAGAAAAAGGTCTTTTAAAAATCGGAAGTTGTATTCAAATAAGGAGAACAAAAATGGCCATAAACTACTAGCCTAAAAAAAAAAAAAAATCTACACAAAACAGGTAAGAGAAAAATTTCAAGGAACAACTTGCAGAACATATAAAAAATGAAAATAAAATAATTTTCAAAGATTTGAAAGCCAGACAGAGAGCTGGTAGGGCTAACAGCTGTTCAGGCTATAAAAGGAGTATTCAAGAAAGATGAGGTCAGAACACAAAAATAAAATGCTTTTTCTCCATCTGGGTTTATAATGGAGGAAACTGTGACAGGCGGTTGAGAGGAAGGTAGTGGAAGAAAATTTTTCTAAGAATTTTCAATTAAATTACTAAAAATCAGAATAAACAATAAAATTAGTGAACAGGAAAATAAATACATTAGAGCGGTGAAGAGCTGACATAGCTATTTTAACAGGCAATAATTTCTCAGCAATCTGTCGGTCTTCTCCAAAGAACAAAAGAACATGGAAAAGAAAGTAAGCTGATACTATATACCTGATTTCCAAAAGACATTAATTTTCACAAGGTCCTCTGTCAAATGCTCTTGATGAAACCAGCCTGACATGGGATTAGAAGGAAAGCCCTCTCATGGATTAAAAAAACCTATGTTTAAATGTTAGGAAAAATTGGGTGTAAATGGTCAGTATTCACACCGGGAGAAAGTAATGAGTTGAGTCCTGCAGGGATCCAGTGGGAGACTCAAGCTGCGAAAAGCAGTGAACGGCGAGAAGACAAACTTTACTGATGATGCTAAGGTAAGTCAGGGCTCTGAAGGCAGGACTGACTATTAAAAATTACATGTTATGATATTTGGTGATAAAATGACAGCTGAAATTCAAGGTAAATAAATGTAAAACACATCAAAAACCATCCCGCCCTTATAAATAAAATGTCGTGCTGATGGTAACTCCTAAGGAAGTTTATCAGGAAAAATAACAGGTAGCTCAGTGCCCAGTAGTAGTGAAAGAAGCAATTTTTATGTGCTATGTTACAAATTATTAGGGAAGGAGTAAAGAGAAAAGCAGAGAATAGCATTATGCTACTTTATAAATCAGTAACACCACACCACCTTGAAGATAATTTACAGTTAGGGCTTCTCGATTACAGAAAGGCCATAGTAGGATTGGGCAATCTGGGCAAAAAACCGATGTTTCTGTACAAACAGTGACTAAACAGGCATCACTGAGTGAGTCCTGAGCTATGATTCTTCATTTTGGTAGCTGAGAACTACAACAGGTCCCTAAACTCATGAGGAGCATGATGAAGGTCAATTGGACATAACCTCCAGAGCCTTCTCCAGGTCAAGAACTGGGGGAGAGCAGAAGATCCTCCCAAGCAGCAGTCTCAAAAGTAGCAAAAGAAAACTTTCTGCACACAATTCCTCCAAATCTGAGTTTTAAAAGTGACTGACAAACTCATCAGAAGAAACTGCCCTGAGCTCAGGACATCCTTGTTGGAACTTTGGATAATATTTTGGAGACATATCTCTGCACTTTTTGACTGCGCTCACGTTCGGGTTTGGGTGTCCAGTGTTGGTCACTGCTGGAAGAGCTAAACCACAGCAAGGTAACGTTCTCATTATAAGGCACTGAGGTCACGGCATGCAATGTGATTTGCAATATTTTGTAAGAGTCAGAGAGAATCTGTGTGTCGTAGTGAAGCAAGTATTGCCCACCTTTTACTTAAATCACATTCTCTTTTCATCAGGTGTATGATCACCAAAATGTTCCTACGCAAAAATCATTAGAAACAATAAAAGCAAACCCATTTAGTTCATGTTGTGCTGTACTGCTAAAGTAATTACGTTCTTATGCAACATTTTACTTTGAGATGTGATACAATATTCTCCTCTCATACTTTAGTCATATATACAGAATTCTTCCATTTTAGTCCAAACATAATTGTCTTAAACAGATATGGTAAAAAATGCATATATGCAGTCCGCTTTGATCCAAATATTAATCACTAAAGATACAATTTTAGACGGTCCTCTGGAGTTGTATCTACAAGATTTTGTTTGGACAAAAGGACAGCAATTTATAACAGTAATGGCAATTAAATAAACTATATTCTTCACTTAAATAAATTATCAGCCCTGAAAAATAAATTACATTCATCTACGGCAGCATGTTTCCTTCCACTATTCAGTGGGAGCTGTCAATGTGTATTTTTTATTTCATGCAGATAGAATATGACAAATAAATGAATTCCTTGCATTTCTTCAGACTGCAACATATAAAACTAGGCTGAAGCCCTAATCCTACGTCCCTATTTGTTCAGGAATGATCATATTTTTATGAATAATAAATGGATGCAATGTAACTAATATGGATGTAACCCTGTCACAGAATTATTGCTCAACACTCAGACTCAGCAACTCTCACACTCATACTGGTCTGCTTCAGATGGAAAAAACAAAGAGCGTGCAGAATGGCATTCTCCCTGTTTTTTCTTCTTGATTTACTGAAAATATAAAGTATACATCAGTTAATCACTGTAAGAATTAATCTAAAAAAGTTATTATTCATGTCTTGTAAATATGATTTTCAAAGAAAGCAGTTTATAGCCATGTAGACAAAGAATTAACAGCTAAACCAAAATAAATATATTTGTGAAACAGCCTTTTCAAGTAGTCACATTAATTGAAATTCCTTATTTTTAATTTGTCATTGAAAAGCATCAAATTTATTCACGATATGACAGAACTCCCCATGGCAGAGTGAGAATGTGTTCGATGTTGGATGTAGACATTAAGGTTTATCTGTAAAATATATGAGTTTTAATATTTATTTTATCTTTATAAGGTTTTGAGCAATTATAAGCTGTAGGTGTGAGGTAGCTGGCAAAACTCCTTAATAATTATTTTTGAGAGGTAGTTACAATGTGATGAAGAACTGGTTATTATTGACATAAAAGAAATGAAATTGGTTTATATAAAATTATAAGGTATAGAGAAAATGAGCAATGAGTCAAAAAGAAAGTGACTCAGAGATGTTTACAGCATGGGATTTATGGCAAGTCTTAAGGAAACATGACAAAATATCCTTTCACTATCACAATTAGTCTTAATTTGTGCAATCTGAGTCTACTGTATACTTTGGAGAAAAATACATGTCATTAAAGAAAATTAATGGAACATTCAATGTACTCAGTTTCTCCTTATTTTCATGTAAATGGTTTTAAAGTGCTCTGATGTAAACTGCTAAATGACAGCTTTCAGAGCTAATCAATATTTTTTGTTTTATACTAAAAGGAATTTTTTAAATGCCGTTGTCAGTCGACCTGTATGTATACAAATAAGTCTGTGTATCTTAAATGAACTCCATCAAAAATCTTTTACTGTAATCTCTCATTTCTTTATAAGCAGAGCACAGTCCCCATTGACCTGAAATCTAGAGGTAATCAATGTGCCAATGTCTCCGAGCAAAATTTAGTACAGCGTATCTGAAAACAAATACTGTAAATCAAGCACCAAGCAGAAACAATAATTTATTAGGAGCTACAAATATCTTCCCATTCTATACAAAATGGTTCCTTATAACTGAGATTTCCCTGTACTTCTGGAAAATGCAGTGCCAGAAAAAAATGTACCAGTTAAAAACATATTGGGCACGTTTCCCCTTTTAAGCAGTTTTGTTCTTAGCTCTTTGTCTTAGCCTGTATCATTAGCAATTCTAACACGTTTAGCTAATTGCTATGAATCCTTACTGGGTTAAAGTGACTCTATGCAGCTAATCAGATCAGTTTCCTTTTAGTTGCAACTGCAATTTCAATCCCATTATCCCATTAAAAATAAAACCCACTACACATTAAAATTATCAAAATCGAACGCTATTTAGGACAAACTTCAGGAATAAAGACTGTTCTAGCCTTGCCAAACAATAGATTTCTGTTTGGTTTCATTAATTCCATTTCTGCACAATCCAAACTACCTCATATAGATGCATACAAGGCAGCTACAAATTGCCAACAGTTAGTGGGCTATATTACACTGGGGAGCAGCGTCCCAAAAGAAATTGCGTAAGAACCGTAAACTGGAGAATTTCAACTTTAAGCTGACTAAAATACACATGATACAGTGTATCATATGCAACACAGGACTGTTTTCTATGTTTCAAAGATTCGCGTTGATGCGTTCCGGCTCATTTCATCCAAAACAACTGCAACGTAATGACCGTATTGTGATGTGGATTATGCGTCTGTGCAGATTTGCAAAACGCGAGATTACGTTTCTCCGCGCTGGAGCAAGCGGGCAGAGCGGCGCTCCCGGCTGCGCAGGCACGCGGCTCGTCCTGCCGCCCCGGCTGGACTGCCGAAATCACACCGCTGCGCCGCGGGGACGCGCAGCCCGCGCGCACGCACGTCCGCAGCGCCGGGAGACGAACTCAGCGCTGCAGCCGGGCACCGGCACCGCCAGCGTGGCCACGGCTGGCCGCGCCGGCCCTCGGACCAGCCATCGAGGCCTCTCCCACACGGCCTCCGAGCAGCCCGTGGGAATCAACCGCGCCACCAATGGTTTCCAAGACACGTTTTTTCCGAAGCCGCCTTTTTTACAGAGTGTAGCAGATCTAATGCGATGGAGGTGGCTGGACCGCAAGAGCTGGCCACGGAGCCAAACAGGCACCGGCCCTGCTTCGTTTGCCAGCGTAGATGCAGCCACGTGCACGCTGGTTACAGCTGAAACCCAAGAGCAAAACATTTATTGTCTCTGGTGTGCTAAAGTTTCATCCTGATTAGATTCATGTTATAAGACTCTTAAAAACCTGTGAAATGTCTGCGTTAAAGCAGAATTTCCTACATACAAAGCCATTCAGTTTTTAGAGTATCATACACAAATATTAATCACCTAAATCTCTTTCCCTGTAAGGCTGAGACAAGATTATCAATTACTATTCTACTCTTACGAGAGACAAGGCACGAACTCACTCCTTATCCTAAAGCACTTTTTAAAAACTGTAAGACAGGAAGCATAACATTTATTTGGAATGTAATGAAAGTGTTTCGAAGGAAGAAGAACAAAATATGACTCTCCCCTTTCTACCCAGCTAAGTCAACCACAGTAATGTGTTCAACTGTGTTGAAAAACAGTTTGTAGTGCATCACCAAACCTAAGGAGTTTTGTCAAACCACATTTTGCAACATCTTAGGAATAAAGCACACTATCTCATTAAAAACAGGCATTACGTGAAATGTAAACCATGCAATTCAGCACAAAACACAAATACAGGCAAAGACCAAGAATTCTACGGATCAAGTGAATGTTAATTCATGTATTTTGTAAAAAAGTATGAAGCAGTATTTGACAGCGTCTGAATGATGCACCACAGAAACATATTTAACCTAGTATAAACATCTGAATGAACCTATTAGAAATATTTAGATGATTTGGGAAAACTGCGGAGAAGATGAGCGTATTTTGTCTCCCAGGATGTGCTGGGCATAGGCGCTCTCAAGATGCTAATGAGGAAGCTTAGAAGCCACAGAATGGGAGATGAAGTTTCTTGCCGCAGCCTGCACCCAGGTCGAGAGTTAAGGCAGAAAGTAACTGGAAGAGATGGACCGTCCCATGCCAATATCCAGAGTTTCACTATACGTTCTGTGTTGTACAAATCACTTGGGCAAGGAGCAGAGCTTTGCTGTGGTCCGGACTTCCAAGGGAACACAGAGAAGCGTTGGCGGGGCGTACCGCAGCGACGGAGATTCCGGCCTTGGCTGCCGTAACCCCCCCAGATAACTGCGGAAAGCAGAGAGCTACGGGCGAAGGCTGAAAGGCGCCGGCAAACGACGCGGAGGGAAGACGGCGGGGAGAGCAGCTGCGAAGCGCGCTGCCAGCAGGCTGCAGGCGGAAGGCTGAGCCCGGTGCCCGTAAAGCCGGTGCAGGTAGGCGGCGGGGTCTGCTCCCCATCTCGGCCGCCCACCCCGGCTGGCACCTCGCTGCGGGGGATCGGCGCTGCAGCCACCTCCTCTCTACGCTTGAAACGGCGGGGAGAAGCCAGTGCAAACAACTGCTAGGTGCCCTTGTGGAAGAAGGTGCTAGGTCGAAGTTTGAGCCTTTGTTTACACAGCGGTATTAAAAACATGTACTTGAAACAAATCACAAAGTGGAGTAGTTAAACCGCATTTAGCTCTTGTTCGGACGTATTTATTCAGAACTGATGTGGTCTTATTTTGAATTAATTTCTGAACCAAATAAATACAGTGCTGATTAGGACAGCAAAATTCGTTGCAATTAATTTTCCTAAGAATCGCAGAGCAAACATGCTCCTTTCATGCCAAAAAGGGTACAAGTCTAAGTCTTCTGCCTTTTTTTACGCAGGGACACTGAGCACCTTATAAACCCTTTCTGACACCGAAATCAAAGCTGTCTTATACCCCTATTGAGAGGAGTTGATTATTTTGCAGTACTGAGTGATAAATTAAGAGTTATTTCAAAGACAAAACATCCCCTTTCCACCATAGCTAAATAGGGAATTTTTCAGCCAGATGGTATAGGTTTTGGAAAATTATGCCGTGTAACAGAAAATATTTAGAAAAAATTAATTACAGCAATCACTGCTGCATCAACTGTAGCGTTAGTCAGATCCTTTAACATTTATCTCACATTCACTGTATTAACCTCTCCCCAATTCGAAAGCATCAAACATTTTGTTTAACAAATACTTCTTACTTCAGTGAAACAACATAATTATTGAGATGAAGACACTTCAACATAAGGCAAACACACTGTGAGGATATCAGACAATGTTAATGCAATTTTTAAGAAGAAAAATTTATTTTCAGTTAACAGTCTTAGTGAGGAAGCATAGAGTTTTATAGCTACGATACATTAGGCTTAAAAAATACAGCATCTCTATTTCAAGCAGCACATATCCTACTAAGAACCCGCTTACCTGTACTGCACTCCTTAAAGAGCATGACTGTCACGACCAAGCAAATTATTATAAATGTCTGCTTTCTCTTCTGATAGGGGTCTCATAACACTTACAGAAAAATTGTTAAGCTGGAAGTAGCAAGAGATCTCCCCGCATGGCGATAGAAACAATACCTACCAATAAGCCATTCAGAAGGCTTAACATAAAAATGCTTTAAAAATCAAAATATCTACAAAGGTTTTTTCTTTTGCTTATTAACTGCATTCTACACCACTTTCGGAGATTTATGTTTTGTTTCAATTGTAAGTCTTTCTTCTACCTTCTTCCTCCAAAAGAAGCTGAAAATGGAACCACTCAAAATTAGTAACTTCTGCTGGATGAGGAATTCCAATTTTTTTTTTTTTTAGGATCAAAATGGAAAAAATAGTGAAACTTAATTATTAAAATATGAAGTAGGTTTATAACCAACTCTTCAGAGATTTTAAATGTTTTCATTATTTCAAAAATTATTTGAAATTTGGTTTGTTTCAGGTTTATATTTTTTATTATTTCACATTATTTTATGATTTCATGAATTTAAATTAAATATCTGACGTGTTTCATTAACATACCTTCTTCTCTTCCCAGAAAGAGATGTTTCAACCGGTACTCGTTAGAAGGTGTCATAACTTAAAATAAACATATTTCAACTACGGTTTTGCTTCATGTTCTCAGACAGCAGCAATGCACTGCCATGAATGGTTTAATATGTTTAAGATGCAATTATAAAAATCAATTACAAAGAGATTTTTTAATAAAGTAACCTAAAGTAGTCTCCAAAAACATCAGAATGACTTTTCAGGAATTATCAAATGCACCATTAGCAAGTTTGCTGATGAGCCCCGACTGCTGACTCTCCCGAGGGACAGGAGGCCTTGCAGAGGGATC
>JANXJC010000013.1:818483-847976 GCA_027564655.1 Leptodon cayanensis
ATCAGGGGAGGTTCAGACTGGGCGTTAGGAAGCCTTTCTTTACCGAGAGGGTGGTCAGACGCTGGAACAGGCTTCCTAAGAGATGGTCGATGCCCCAAGCCTGTCGGTGTTCAAGAGGCATTTGGACAATGCCCTTAATGACGTGCTTTAGCTTTTGGTCAGCCCTGAAGTGGTCAGGCAGCTGGACTAGATGAGCATTGTAGCTCCCTTCCAGCTGAAAAAGTCCTATTCTATTCTATTCTAATACATATTGCTGTAAAACCCCTCGCTTACTCAGGCTCAAGAACTTTTTGTCTTAACAGTACCAATGTGATGGTTTTTTACTCATATGCTTTGTAGTCAGAGGTTAGACACAACATAAAGAAATATCTACATTTTTAACTTCAGAATTTATCTTTTCTCAATGAAGTCATGGGATGATTGTTGTGAGTCAGATCTAACTTGCATAGTTGTAATTTTAGTTTAATCTTGGTATTTCAGAGAAGGTTGTTTCACAAAGCTGATGAAGAATAACATCAGATCTCTGATGCCATTGTACACTGGTTCCCTGCAGTCCGCACTGTAACAGCCGCAGTCCCTAACTGTGGCCCTCCTTATAGAAAGATCTTGCACATGTTCTCTGAATGGGGTCTCCATCCCATCTCCACTGTCCACAGAACTTGCAAGAAGTTAGTTGTCTTTAAATTGTCTGCCACCTTTAAGATGCAGTAGAAATCAGTAAAGAAAAAAAAAAGAAAAAAAAATTGAGTGGAGTACAAGCTGAAAGACAATGAATGTAGACAAATTTTCCACCCCTAAAGACCTGGCTGGGAAAATAACAAAACAAACAAAAAAAAAAAACCCAATTCTATTCTCCCCTCTTGGCAGTCACAGTTTTGTTGTTACTACACAAGGAGGGTATTTTTTATTTTTTAATTTTTTTGCCATTTTGACTTTCTTCTTTCAGTTCCACATCTTCTAACCTAGCAGGTTCTGTGAGAAAAACATTTGGCTTTGATTTCCATGTTTGGTACACCCTGCACAAATCTCTAGTCCTCAACAAATTTCTGTATCTCAAAACTCTTTCTGATAATTAGCTTCATTCAGAGCATCGCAAAAGAAACCGGCTCCCAAGGAAACTAAGTCAAGGACACCTTACAGGGAAAATTGCCAACGTGGGTGTTTCTTGACCTTTTGCCATTCTTTGACTTCTGAGCTTTCGCAGCTCCAAGTCTCTGCCCATCACTGCACTGTTTCAGGCAACCTAGAACAACCTTGGCACAACTTTAAGAGGAAAAAAAGTGGTTTCATTGAAACAGCTTTTTTTGAGAAGGAATTTTTTTTTCTGAATAGAAAGAGGTTTGAGAGAAAGGTAGCAACCAGCTTTAGGGATGCACGTTCAGAGACATCAGTGCTCTTGCAGATGGTTATGCAGAAGTACTAAGATGTCTCTGTAAGATCATTTCCTCTGCATGGTTTCAAGTAAAGACTTGGAGAATGAAATGAAGATTAAAACATAGGTCAGAGAAAGGGTCACTAATATCTGGAATAACTAGACTAGTCAAATGACAGAAGACAACTAACATCACAGTGTAGGCTATATCAGCTTATTTTTATGATTAAAAAAAAATCAAAACAAAATTATCTCTCTTCCAGCAATGTGTTTAATGCCCTCAAACCCAGCAAAGTTAAAAGATGCTGCAGAAGCTTGATGCCTCAAAGCATCAGCTCCTTCCTTTGAAAACTGTCCAGAACAGCTGGTCTTGCCATTCAGTAATGCTATTTCATTAAACCTTTCCTTCTTTGTATGAAGGAATATCTTCAATGACTTTTTGAATATTCTTGAAAAGCCTGCTAAGCAGATAGCAGACAATATAAAGGCAAACAATTTGTGAAGGAATCCCTTTCCTGTAATACCAATGATTATGTTAATACGGCATTACAAGATAAAGTTCCATCATATAAATGTACATAAAGCAGACATTCAGCTATTCACGGCCATTAAAATGAATTCGTGTTAAGCAAAGATCTTTCACAGGAGATGGTGAAAACAAGAGGACTTCTGTAATAATACACTGAGACCCTTTTTAAAAGAACAGTAGCTGTTTATGCGCTCTTCTTGCCAACATTTCATCTTCTTGTTGAGCCCAACGCTACACTTAAACCTGTGCTATCTCCGAACACCAGCCGGTCGCTGCTCGTCAGTCCTGGGACGATGCCACGGAACGGTGCCACAGATTTACACAGCACGATCTGGTTCGTTCTACGCCTGCTCTCCACTGCCTCGGTAGCCCCTGGGGAATCGCCGCTGGTGAAATCCGTCGTACCTTACAAAGCCGCGGCGGGGGTCGGAAAACAGCGAGCAGTAACCTTGGCCTGTCTCCCAACTAGTCCTCAGCAGCCAGAGTCGTCCGGGCGCGCTGTCTGCAGATATTGGCTGTCCTTCAGCACAGCAGTGCTATCTGCTGCGTTTCATGCAATTAGAAAATTAAGTGGCTCCAATACTGATACTGCTACAGAAGCCTACCGCAGAAATCATCCTCGAAATCCCAGTGCACTGAAGCCAGTCCTCTAAGAATACTGTTAGGCTGACAAAGTGTTTCTTAATTAAACACTCATCAATCCTGATATCATAAGGATGCTCTTGAATTAAGATATGATCTATGTGACCTTTTGATTTCTATGCTGTCTATTCCTTATGGAGAGTTCCGTTCACCCTCCTCTGAGTAGATAACTAAAATTCAGCAACTAAATGATTGCTGGCTTAATTATTTGTAGTTTTCAGACTTCCAAACAGTTTGAAGTAAAGTATAATTGAACTTTTTATCGACTAGAAAACAAATTGTCATTACTCTGTGAATGATGTCATGTGCCTAAACCCTGTAGTCCACTACTGTATAATTAATCCTTTTTGTTCTATCCCTTCTTTAACAAAAGGGTTTGGAACATCACTCTTAAGAGCGAATCTTGTTTCCCAAACTAAACTGACATGCAGACTTCCGTGGCTTTAAAGAGGACCTCATCCCAAAAGGTATAGTTCACAATAACCTTGAAATGGTAATATACACATATATACAATAACATATATATAACATAAAAATATAACAATATATGTAACATTACATATAATATTTTTCTTACAACCTACTTCCAGTGTTCTACTGCTCTTTGCATGTTCAGTCCTCGGGTGTTAGTTGTATCAGGAGGGCATCTACAGAAAATTTTCAAGATTATGATGATCCACAGCTATAAGGAATCAATGTGCCCAATGTAGTTCCCAGACCTATTTATCCTATGAAGTGCAAAGCATTTTACAGCAGTAGCCCTACAGCATTGTGCCTTCACCATTTTAATCCATACAATTCTCTGCTGTAAAAAAGCATATATGCACACATACACGCACACAGAGGTAGTAACTGTAGAAATAAACCTAATTTTTAAATGTGCTGCTTTAAATATACAACCTAAAAATAAGTTAGCAGTGATATGTAAATATTGGAAAAACTATGTATCAATGCTGAATTTTCACATAACAAAAGAGGTATTAGAAATAATTTCATGAACTGTCAGAAAGCATTCATTTCCTTTTTTTACACTGAAGAAGCAGTTTCATTTTTCATGTAAACTGAGATTAGAAGATAAAGCCTTGTCACGAAAGGCATTTAATCTGAAAAAAACTAATCAGTTTTATGGAATTTGCACAGGATGCAAATGGAAGAAATCTTTCAATATTTGTTGAACTGAAATCTAATAGAATTTAAATTTCAGTGAAATATTGTCTGTTTGGGAGAGTGAAAGTTGGCGAGGTCAAAAACAAGTCAGGGAACATTTGACAGTCTAACAGTATGGCCAATTTGGCTCAACTGCCTGGCAATATCCTCTAGCACTTACTCATTTAACAAACTAGTTCTGGCCTAAGGGACAATTCCTACTGTTGTGGCTTAAATGAGTCTTTAAGTTATTCCACTGTCCACTGGGTAGGGATCACCAAGGACCAAATTCAGGATGAAGAAACTGAAGTTCAATACTTCAAAAATTTCCTGCTTAACCTTTGCTGATTTAATCAAAATACCACTAAGAATCTAGACCGTTGTTTATTTATTTTTTTTTTTACAGAAGAGATTTTAATTACAAGATGAGTTTATTATATAAACATACAGACACACAACAGAGTTGTGGTAATAATCTTCTTCTATAAAATTCTGTTATTCCTAAATTAGGCAGCTCAAAATTTTTCTCCAGCAACAACGATATATATAATATGCAACAGAACCTCATGACAAAGTGTTCAAAGAAGACTTTAAGCTCCTTTTGATTAAACTTCTTTCTTTACCATAACAACAATTTTCTCCTCGTATCCAAAAGGTGTCACCTTCAGGAAAGACACTGATGTAAACATGATTAAAAATGGAAGAGACACCAGGTAATTTTAAGTAAGAGTCCACAAATGATACTAAAGAAGTTCAGCATAATCTTCTTGTGCTCAAACATGCACATATCCCAAAATGCTTCGTTCAAAAAGAAGTGAACAGTTGATAGTAAAAACTGGGAGAAACCACTAATCTGTTAGAAATCAAAGAATACCAGAGCTCTCTTTAATATGGGTTCAGTAGCTCTAGGACTATTACATCAAGAAAAACCCAGGCAAACTTCATGCCTGTATTTTCAAGCCACATTTGTTTGACATGTTCATGAAGATTAATTTAAGGTCTGAAGTACCGCACAACCTAAGTCTGTTATTATCAGCTCAAAATACATGTGGCACAGTATGCATTAGAAACCCATTTTGCAGATTTTGATTAGTGACTGTCTATTATCATGCCTATTATGAACTTATCTTAGCTCTTCTTAACATCTAAAAATAGCTCATCACCCCTTCTTCTGAACAACCTATGTACTCATCTTAATACGTGGTTAATGGATCTCACATTCCCATGGGACAAAGCTTGGTTCAAAAGTAAGACACTTCTTCCAAAAAAAATTGACAAGGAAACATGGGAACTAACAATTCCACACACAGAACACTTTTTTGAAAAATATACATTAGATATTTACTGTCTGATAGACATGTTTTTAATGTATAACAAATTAAGTACTCCACAATTGCAAAAGTATAGCAGTTGGCACCTCCTCAGGAAATACTGCTGTCAAGGTTTTGAGAGAAAAATTTGCACGTGCACTGTTACTTTTATTAGTTTATAGTAATCAAGAAAAGGAAAGAATGTAGTCAGGCAGGTTTTCATTTCAATGGTTTTTAACAAGTTTGTTTTTTCCATTACAAACTATCCTGGGTTTTTTCCAAGCACAATAAAAAAGAGTTGTCTCTGCCAATCAAGCAATACGAGTGATGGATAGTCACCCATACACAGCCCTAGAAACATTCACCAGCTGTGCAAACCCCCTCACACTAGTAACTAGAACAATCTCTGTCCAAAACAACCATTCTAGGAAAATTTTCTCAGAATGATTTGCTGACTGCCATGCAGATGGAAATAGTTCTGCTCTGGTTCATTAATGATTGTATGGTAATGTCTCAGTAACTATAAGGAGTACTTGTAAAATATTCACCTGCCACTTGAGGCTCTTCTATGACCAATCAGATAACTGTGTGCAGAGTGCCTCATAGTTCAGGCTGAATAGAACAATAATCTAGATTGCATTAAATAAATAAACTGATAAGTGAACAACTGCTAAAAGCATATATTATTGCTAATTAGAAGTGCAATACATTTCAGTCATTTTTTTCTAACTGGACACCCTGTTTTTTTCTGTCATGTTTACTTCTCTTTTACTTACATAGCTTACAACCATCTTATTCAGAGGCCTATCTAAGTAGCAAAGTCAGGATATATGGTCAAAGATGTCTGAGATATCTTTAAGTTACCACAGAGGAAATGAGGATTTGGAAACTGATCTCTGGGGATGCCAGAACAGCATGTGGGGGATAAAGGTGGTGAAGTGACTGGCAGGATATGAAGCTGGGTGATCATGTGTCAAAGATTGCTCCTTCTGGCCAGTTAGGAAAGAGTACAAGAATTGCTCCCCATCCATGACTTACAGCTACCCCAATGCTTAGAAATCACGTAGGAGGATTGAAGAAGAGGTAACATGAGAAGCTGTGAGGACAGGGCACAACGTGCAAGTCCTGACCCTATCCATTTTTACTGGATAATGCAAACAGAAAGAAATTATAAAGTGATTAGAATATCATTTAAACAGGAATAATCAGTTTACATCCCACACATTGAAGAAAATAGAACAAAATTATTTTTAAGAGCACATCAAGCAAAAATTTGTCAGTACAGATGATCAAGCTATAGCTGATGCTGTCTTGGAATAAGGGCACGAAACTGACCTCCAGAAAAAAAAAAAAAAAAAAAAAAAATACTGCCACGTCTTACAAAGCCACACGTACGCACCAGAGGCTTGCACCCCGCGTACCATTTCCATTGGGATGCTCCCTTTCTCCCAGCAGGCCTACCCAACCACAGCTCAGCTCCTGCTCCTCCGCCTCACGCCGTCCCACCTCCCGGCGACTCGGCCCAGCCGCTCCGGGGTCTGGCTCCAGGGCGCTTCGTCGCCCAGCACGGCGCGACCCCTCTGCTATTCAACACAACTTACATTTTACTCTCCTCTCCATGAAACAGGAAACAAGCCACTTACTGAAAAGTGTCTACTGATGTTACAAATACGTAAATAGATACTAGGTCCACCTAACTCTTATTCATTTTTTCCAAACATGTGTTTTCTTTCCCCTCCTCTCTGTGAGGAAAGAGCTGGGAGCATATACAAAGACTGATAACTGAATGTTCTTTTTCTTCTCTATAAATTCTTGCAGATGCTATATTGATGTTTCTGAAAATATTGGAATAATGTGTCCTGTTTCTGAATTATAGTTGTTTCTCAATCAAACTCAATATTAGAATGTAATACACTTCCAGTGTGAAGTCACAATGAAGTGGATGAAGTTTTTATGGGTGCATTTATAGTCCAGCTGATTAAGACTGAAGGTTCATGACCTTAAAAAGTATTTTAGAAGGGGGAATACCTGAAAGACAGAATGATTGTGAGAAAGAAACCAATAATGATAATTATTTCAAATTTAAAAATCCCCAAATAGTATTATTATTTTAAAATAAGTACAAAAAAAAAAAAAGAGTAATAATCAGAAAGTATTCAAGCAGAGGCAGAACCCAGCAAAACATTCTCTCTGAAACTAAAACTGCCCTTTGTTTACTTTCACTTGCTAATCATCACTGCTTTCACAAAAGTTGTCTTTACAGGAAAAAATCATAGAGGCTAGTAAACAAGTGATAATCATCAGAATTATGTACTGTATTTTTTCTGAACACGTCCAAAATGTTTTAAAAATGCTCATAAAATTTTCATGTTATTAGGAATCTGAAACAAGTAAAAAGGAAAAGAATCTGCAGCAATGAAAACAAAAAGCCACCACTAATTGTCCTGTTAAATTGAACATAAAAGGTATAATTCTGATAGGCAAAACCCTTCACCATGCTGTCATTACAGTGATGCTCAAAAAAAGTGCTGATTGCATGGCTCCGCACTAGTAGTATCACCATACACTCGTTGTTTGTATGAGGATCATTACAGATAAGGGGAAAACCAATTTTCATCATCCGGAAAACAAATTACTGATAAGGCAGGTCATTACAAACTATAGTAGCAGTAGTTTTATGCTGCTGGAACTTCTAAAGAGAAACCAACCCAGTTGCAGTGAGAAAGCCTCTGCTATACTGTGAATCAATAACTTACAAGAAACTATGAGAAATATTTCACAGTACCTGAATACATTATATTACTCTGAAAATCATTTTTTAAACATACAATACAACAATACATAATGTGCATCTCAAGCTTGCCAGTTCTATACTATTTATTCTATTCTAAACTAGCCCCTTAAGTAGCATCATAGATTTCTCTGTGGTAAGGTAGAGACATAGAAAGCTGATATGGGCTTAAAGCATGATGTCTCTACAAACAAGCTGCCTATAGACTTCAATAAAGCACTACAAAATAACTGAGCTCTTTGCTCAGACATTAAAAAGAAAGAGAAACCACTTGAATGGGTGAAAATCAATACGAAAAACATTCATTTTTTCTCATTCTTAGGTTCTAGCTGCAATAGCCAGATATCTCATTCTCACTGCACTGACCCACAAAGGAAAAACTAACTTTTGCTCTAAATGGGTGATTATGATACAAGAAAAAGCTGATGAGAAAATGAAATGAAAGCATTATGTCCTAGGCTGTTTGGTAAAGATTTCCTTGTTTGTTTTCTCTTTGCTCATTCAGATATTGCTCCTGACATCAATTCGTATACTTCAGAATCAAAGAGTTAGACGACCAGAATCCACCTGGAAGATGGGAGTCCTTCTCTGCATAACAGCTTATAAAACGTGCAGATACACACTGGATTGAAAGTGAATGCACTGAGAAAACCTTGCCATTAACAGCTTTTAAATAAAGGTGTACGTTAAAGAAAAAATACGACTGTTCAAATTCACTGCAAGTTTAAAAAAAACCAACCAAACAACAAAACCAGCGCTTAAGTAGTTTGCTTGGTTCAGTTGCAATGGAGATATTCTTCAAGGTCAGCTCAAATGCACATCTCCCCTGTAACTCCGCACTGGTGTCAGCTGAGATGAACAACCTCATGCACTGAGTGCCAGCTGAGCAAATGAAAACAGCTCAAAAGAAAGATATTACTTGAACCCTTCCTATTAAAATATGTCTTTTTAGTAAGTGGTGTTACTTTATTGCTGTGCTAATTCCTCTGGTTTTTTTCTTTCTATATCCAGGGAAAATTTCAGGTTTGTTATAACCCATTTTTACAGAAGCTACGTTGCATTGTTATTCTATCCAAATGACATGAAAATCAGTTTTAATACCAGGTCTTCCAAATAAGCTTGATTATGAACATGTAAGGCTCACCTCTGATATTTCTTTACAAGCAATCTGCTTTCCGTATTTTTTCCTCTATCAGCTGCACTGGGTTACCTACAGAGTTAACCGCAGGTAGCAAAAAATTGACAAGATGAAGAATGGCTTCACTAACAGGGAATTTACATAGCCCTAGCTCATGCATCACCACAGCTTACACAAGTTTTAATGACTCTTCTGAACTGACAAGATGAGGATGCTCCCACTCTGTGGGACTAATCAGAACCAGTAAAATGCTTCAGTGACCAAAATTGGACTGAAAGTTGCATAAGTGGTTATCCTGCCTTAAAGACAAATGGGGATAGTGGGTGTTCATTTAGTTTCTCTCAATTATAACATCCACTGAAACAGAAAACCCTGTTAAGAAGGCAATGAAGGCATGAGGAAATCAAATGGAACAACAGAAGAGTAATCTTAGTGGAAAAGGCATCTGAAGTTTATACAGATGGACTAAATATTATGTAGAAATGTCCTGCTTCTGCATTCATCCTCCTGTATTAACAAAGGATCATTATACAAGATGGAAATTTCTATGAAATGAAAGATTGTGACAGACTACCTGTCAACAAATCTTTCTAGATTCAAAATTGAATGAGGACAGTTTATTCTTGTTATATCAGTTAAGCATATCAAGTGCTGAAAATTCTACCTTTATTTCTCCAAAATGAAACTATAAGCACTTGGTATAACCAAAAAGGGAATAAGAAGTACATCAAGCTAGAAGAGGTTCCTAAAAATACATAAAAAAAAAAAAAAAAGATATGACTTTCCAGGTTAGTAACTGCTCAGTGGATTAGCCTGCTTGCGAGAAAATGAATTATTTTAGCAGGCTTAAAAAGCAGGAATCACAAGCTGTGTGACCAAGAGTCATGAAACTGCTCTGAGGACGGGAAATTCATGTTAATGGCTTCTCTCTACCAAGTAGAATATCTCTGTAGCCACATCGTCATTTCTCTTTGATCTGCCCTGCTTAGAAAGGCGGGAACTTTTTAAGTCACTAAATCTTTATGGGTCACTGAACCGGACAGATAATTTTTGGCTGACCTCAGTTTCAGAGGGCACGCAGACTAAACCTATTCAGGTGCATTTTGAGCAGGCATCAGTGCAAATTGCAGGTGCAGTTCAGAAGTGGCATATGGCCCCTTATTACCTCCACAAATATGCTGCTACTGCAACAATAAATTTTTAAAAGACATTGCTAACTCTGTTTAAGGTCTTAGATGTATCGATGTTTATAAATCTGTAAGGTTTGATGGAATGAAATATACTATTGCTCTAATCTCCAACCCACAAATTACTTCCCAGTGAAGCAATATAGTGGTTTCTTTTCCCAGAACTAAAACAACCTTATGAGCAATAAATCATATCAAAATCTTTTACAGAAATTTGACCATTGGGTTTTTTTTTTCCTTCTTTCTAATGCACAAAGAAACAACACCAAATGTTGTTCCCCCTCCCTGGGAAAGCATAGTTTATCTGCCCAAGAACACTTGTTTAATTAATATGGAATTAAAAGGGAAAAAACTAAGGAGAGAAAGAAGGAAAAAATTCAGCCTGATTAAAAATTGGAGAAGTGGGTAGAGTGAACAGCTTGATGTCACATTCCTCCCACCCTGACCACGGCCATGTGTTAAGGTGCCTTTTGGTAATACTAAATAGATCCAGTTTTTATCCACATTTCCCTAAACAAACTGGTCTAGTCAGGTTGCAGAAAAATAGTTCTTAAGTCATCTACTAGACTCTGAGGGGTCTCCTGCAGTGACAACACAGACGCCTGGTACTTTCCTCCTCTGTGTGTGTAACTCACTTGGACAGTAAGTGTCGAGAAGCCAGAAAAAAAATTCCTCTAAATCTAACATGAAAAGATGCAGCTATAGTGTATCATTCTGCAATGTAAAAATATTTTTGCAACAATTTAAGACCAGAAGTGCATTAGAGAGACTGACATACAGACAAACAGATATTCATTGCATGTACTGTACTATCTAAATTAATATTAATATTAATATAAATATAAAGATATGTCAAAGCAAGTAAAGAATAGTAAAACAAAAACACCATAGTGACCAATCCCACTAGCATACTACACAGGCTTTTCAGCTTTTTGATTCTTTTGATTTGATGTATATTCAACAATAAAACACCAGTCATTCCCATGAAAAAATAGAACAACAACTTACACACAAAATTAGGTAACTTAATACCTTCTTGAATATTTATGAAGTAGATAAACAACTGTACTCTAATATAAGTATACACTATTTAGATTATATAATGCTTTTCATAGTTTTTTTTCTGCAACAATTTTCCACTAATAATCCTGAAAAGACATATTTAATTACACTAATGATTTGCATGGTTAAGTGCATGTAAGGTTTTTTTCCCATTGCCTTTATTTAATTTCCTGCGTTTTAAGTGAATGAGCGTCAGTTCAACACGTACTGATCACGCAGATCCTCTTCTAATGAATTTATGAAGTCAGTGTGGCTCTACGCAGCCTGTTAGCATTTACGTACGTAGTGGAGACAGACAGTTATTGTCTACAAGCAACACACCAATGCTTGGGAGAAGTCACCCTCAGGACATCCATACGCTTGGCTGAAAGAATCACTGCGTCTTGGTGTGTTGTCTGACACAGCAGGGATAGGGAAAGACGAAAGTAGGGGTTTTGGGGAGGAAAAGAGCAGTTTCTGAACATAGAAGATTTCAACCCCAAGGATGAGGTGCACATGATGCAGCCCTAAGGGTCAGAGTGGCTTCTGTCTGCAGGACCTAAGGCACTACTCTACGCTCAGTTTGACTAGAGACCCTCAAAATGCCAACTTTGCAAGGGTTATGTTTACCAAATACTTTTGGTATCTTTTTAAATTTTGGAGAAAATTATGTCAAAAAGGCATTCAGACAGGGAATACTTAACTTTCGCTTCTAACTTATACAGTTTACATTGTATATGAGTGGGAGGCAGGTTTTTGAAGAATTCAGTGGTGACAAGCCTCTGCGTGAGGAGAAGGATGAGGGACGTGAGGAGTTAGTAGGCAGGAAAGAACACATGCATCTCTCGGGGGTCTGAGAATGGCAACCCAGTGATGCACAGAGCACAGGACCCCACTGAAGAGTCGCATGGACGGTGCTCCTGAAAATGAGAAATATAGCTCCTTAACAGAGAGGATGCATAAAATACTATATAGTGACCAACACCGGAGCCGAGTCAGAAGAAAACATTTATGTTGTATGACTATCAGTATACGCACAAACGCACAGCTATATCCATGGATTAAGAAATTCTTTACTCCGTAATTTACCACATATAGATAGATATGTAAAACCACCTGCAGAACCTGCAGTATTAGCCCCTGTACATAAGAATCTCTAAAATATCCATTTCCCCTTCCTGTTACAATGCGTTATTAAAGCACTGAAATAGAAAATCAAATATTTTTTTTTCCATTTCCGCAGAGAGAAAAGTGTACCTGAAAAGAATGAAGGTGTCCATATATAGATCATACATAGAAATGCTACATAAATACAGGCAGGACAGAACAATACCGATAGACAAGAATCCATATCATCTGCCGTACATAAAAGAAGGGTTAGGTACTATAGAGAGATAAACTGGTCTACAAGAGTGTGTGAGGGACAACCAACTAAAAGAGGGACAAAGCAAACATAATCAGGTGTCGGCTATATAATGACTACAGAAAGTAAAAGGGCAACACCTGCTACGCAGTCTGCCTTCTGTAAAGTTTTACAACTAGCAAGAAGCCAAGAGAAAAATGGTGCCCTTGATATTACTGGGACCGCATCTGCTGATGACTTGGCACTTCACACGCAAGCTGCGGCTTTAAGATTGCGCAGTTCACACACGTAATTTGCCATGCACAGGTACAGGCAGCTGTCCTGTAAGATTTTCAGACGTATCTGAGGAAGCAGGGAATGAACTCCCTTTAAACCAATAGAAAGTTCCGTATCGATCACTTCAGGCACCTAAAAAAACCAGCAGACACCTACCTATAGCCACCCAACAGCTTGGAAAACCAGTCACACATACTCACGGTAGCTACCTTCCAGCAAGAGTATCAGCAAACAGCTGTCAGACAGAACTGCACTAAGGGACGCCAAGCCAGAGTCCAGAAAGGTCTGCAAAGTGAGAGGGACTTGCAGGGGTTGACTCTCAGCTACTTTTATCACCGAGAGGACAACTGCTGCTTGGGTTTGCGTGTCCGGTAACAGAGGACAGCTGATAAAAAGTAATTCATTACGTATTATTACTCACCATATATAATTTATAATTTCAGCTCCTGACGAATTCTAGTTTATGGCCTCAAAAATTGCTCTTGTACTTAATGTCTGACTAGACAAGTAACTGGCATTAGCGGTGGCAGGTGAAGATGCAGCGCTGCTCCCACGCAGATGCAGAGGTGTGACTGCCTCACGTGTGCTACCTTAGTGCCACCTCCCCTCCGAAAATTCATGGAATTAACTATTATTCACATATACACTGACATATGCATACTACTCAACTATGCATTAAGAAATTACACTGACCACTTGCACACGTTATCATTTGTAAAGTATTAGCATGAAAGTTAAGAGACCAACATTTAAGCTTCTGTACAAGTTAACTCTATTTTACTTTCTTATTTGTTCTGTATAATTACTATGCATTTCCTCAAAACATTAACAAGAGACAACTCACTCTCTTACAAGAATGATAAATACAATGTGTGTGACTCTATCACCTCATGATTAATAGTGTCTTTTTTATTCATGAAGCTAGATGTCAGACTCAGCTGAAAAATGCGTATCATCTTATATGTATTTATTCCAAAGCCCAGTAAAATTGCTTTACACTGCTACAGATGGATACAATAACAACCACTTTTCACTGTTTTTCAAATTAACACAAGATGTATGTCAAATGATGACCTTAAACTTCCTGTGTTGGAAATTTCATTTAAAACTTGACAAATATACTGCATACCAGAATAACATAGTAATAACAATGCCCATGAAATCTACTACATCTTCTAACCGCCCTCCTAAAAAAAAAAATGCTTGAAGCTTCAAAATAACCATTGGCCTTCTGTACCCTGGGAAGAAAAACTGCACAATACCTTTTTTGTTTCCTAATCATCTTTTCAGTCCTCCACTCACTAGACTGAGAAATTTACTTTTAATTTAAGACCAGTACACTCTTTTCCTTTAAGACTTACTGCAAAGTTAGTTGATAATAATTCTTGGAAGTACTATTACCGCTATTCTTCTGTAAGTTTCAGAGAGTATTTCTCCTTTCATCCAGAAAAAGATTTAGGATGTGTCCATGAGCAGCAGCCCACCGAAACAGAGTACCTCATTCTCCCTAAGTTATATAACAGAGTAATAATGACTGTTATGCAAAGACTTTAATTGAAAATTGCCTAAAAATCAAAAGGGACAGTTAATAGATATATTACAATATCTCCGAAGTCCTACACTTGCTGGTTTTCATTATAAGACATTGTGCTGGCTGATAAACCTCCAACTTTATCTCAGCTCATTTTTTGAATAATTGATAGTCTCCAGAGGCCGTGAAGTCAAGTAATATTAAAGTGAAGAAAAGTGAAGTTGTACATTAGTAAATCAAATCCTTTGTATTTTCACCATTCAAGGCCTGAAAGGAATATTTGGTATTTGACACACCTGTTACACACAGCTATAGTACCAGACTGAAATAGCCTGTGTTTTCTTTCTATTTTCTTAGTTATAAAAGTATGAGGGAAGCAATTATTCAGAAAATGAGAAACAGCATACTAACTGAACAAAAAAATTGTACTTGTAATTTACTTATTTGTGTTAGAGACTATATTTTTCAACAGATTTCAAGTTACTTAAGGTAGGAGAATAAAGGCCTTGCTGCTACAGTTATTTATTTCCAGGCTGAAATTAACTGTTGAAGAGAATACGTTCACGATAAGCTTGAACAGTAACTTAATGCATATGATTTTAGGAAAGCAGTTTTGTGCAGGTATTTTTCAAGCACAGCAGACTCTACAATATCACTTTTTTTTCCTTTTTTACTTTTGTTGCTATAAGTGAAGTCTTTATTCTAGAAAAAGAAATTCTATTTTTATGCATCCTAAGAATACTTCCACTATCTTCACTAAAACTAAACAGAGCATGTAAAAATCTAAAATATATGCAAGACTTTGCAATGCCACCATCAAATTCCTAATACTCCATTAATCTCAAGCTGTTATACCAATACATAAGAACTATTTAATTTTAATGTCACTTCAGACTACTATATTTCCAGAGAAATCTCATTTTTACGCCCCCCCCAACCCAATAAACTTTGTTATGATAAAGGTCTCCTTAGTGACTTGATTTGTTTCTTCACTGTATGACATAAATGCAGTCTTCATTTACAAATAGATGCCTGCAGCGTTAGCATTTCTTTTCCTTAAGCATCACATATTTTAAATATAACAATGTGACAAATGAGAAAACAGTTCCTGTAGGCTACTTATCCAAACATCAGTAAAAATAAAAATTGTTCCCAGATGTAATCGCTCCCTGTAAAAATTAAAGAGCAGTGACGCATGCAGGGCATCTGATTATGGTCAGCTGGCACCAGAATCTCTATTTAGAGGAAAAACTTCCTCCAAAGGCACAGAGTACTGCAAAACTGCCCAGCCTTGTTCTCCTGTAAGAAACGGAGTCTGTTCTTGGGATGCTACATTCGAGCCATATGTATCATGATTGTACCGGGTACTGGATGAGATGTATCTATCATAGCTGCAAAAACACAATTACACAATTCAAGAGCATAATGTAAAGAATCAGTCCGGGTGGGGGGCAGACAGGGAAGAAAAAGACTACATTTTGCATTTTTATATCTATTTAATCACACTGATAAGGAATACTAGAGAAGAACACTACACAGTAAGATGAAGAAGCAGCAGTTGGGTCTCAAAATAACTTCCAGAATTCTACTATATACGTTTTTCAGTTTATACGTCGATGTCTGTACACCATCTTCACCACAGCATCACACTGACAGCAGTTAAACTAGCACACTGCAACCCCCCCCCAACTGTCTGAAACTACAGCTTGACCCTTAGCAACATTAAAGTCACCACTGCCAGAGCACTCAAGAATATTTCACATTACAGCTGAAGGTAGCAGTGACTACCAGAGAAGACTGAGACCACGTATGAGTGCTGCTGGTACACCACCACAGTAACTTGAATTAAAGATGATCTCTGCAACTCTCTTTAGTCTGTCCCAAGCCTTGGTTGTAGCAGTTGTAATATGGCTGATACGCTATTCCTAAACACATGAACTAGCTTGTTCTACACCCCATCAACGCACCCCCATCATCCTAGATCAGGAAATTAGCCTGTAACCAAAACTGATTTTTATTTTCTCAGTCACAAGGAAAAGCCATATATATGCCTTTTTGGGGATAAGACAGGGGAGCTGATAGTGATCCAGCTTTCTAGATATAAGGATACTTGGTTTTACCATAAAAACTTATGAGCATATTTCCTTTAGAAAAAACAATCTATCTTGTCATAAAGTCTAATGTCATGTACAGTCTAGTGTGATTTTTTTTTTTCTTTTTGTACAGGATAGCACTAGGCATCTAGACATGGATAAGCTAGTTTTCTTCCGATTATCTGTTTGGTAGTTTTGGCAGCCTTTGCATACTCTCTCTATGGAAGGCAAATCTTTCCCAGGCTGACGGTGGTAAAATTAGCCATATTTTGTCAGTTGATGTGTCATGTGAATTGTTAATCTTAAAAGGTTGTTGTACGTGTGTGCGCACATGCGCATGCTTTATGCAATGAACATTTGGGTTTCAGTATCTTTTATCCCATAGCAACTTTCTTTAGCATTATATAGAAATTTGGAAAGAAAAGTGGACCTATGAGGTGTTGCCTTCAGAAGATGTGCAAACACTGGGGAATAAAACCTCCTTACTTCTAAGGTGTAAGAAGACACATGGGTCAAGAGAGCTAGCATCTTCAAAAGAACACCTTTAGAGAAACAGCTGAACTGGAGAGGCTTTTCCAATAGCTTTCAATGGTTTTGATCAGGTTCTGTATTTATGTGGTACTTCCAAGAGTACAGTAACTACCTCTTCTTAGGAGGTTTCATTTCACTAACTTTAGAGTTGAAGTTGTTAGCTTTTAGGAAACCTATTTACATGCGATCATTTAGGATTAAATTAATCACCCTGGAAGAGCCTATTTTTCTCTTTCTCTAAGTAAGCTTCTAGTCTTAAAAGGATGAAGTAGCATTTTAACCCCAATCATCTACAACCAACATAAGTGCTCTCAGCAAAAAAAGTGC
This sequence comes from Leptodon cayanensis, assembly GCA_027564655.1. NCBI lineage: Eukaryota > Metazoa > Chordata > Aves > Accipitriformes > Accipitridae > Leptodon > Leptodon cayanensis. The sequence continues at coordinate 835,761 of JANXJC010000013.1, forward strand.
TCTTTTACAGAGTGCCTCCCTCTAAAATTGTACATCATACAGTCTGCAGACATGTGGCTTGGGGGGGAATGCAGGGGACATGGTTGAGATGGAATCCTTTCTAGGAGGATCCCTTCTCTCCTTCTCCTTCCCTGTCTGACTAGAGTGAAGGGACTTGTCCCACTGTTCTTCCAGCATCACCTTTAGCCAAACTTGACAAGCGTGAAAGGGCAACGCATTCGCAGAATCTTTTACAGTTTCCAAAGTACTTTAATGACTGATCACTTTGTTCAGTGACAAATTCAAAGTCAAACTGTTATCTCAAAAGTGACTTCTTAATCTCCTTCCCCAGAACAAAACTATCTTCCTCTCTGGTACCAGTTAATTCATCCCTTCTGATCCCATTTGCAGTAGAAAGCTCACATGCATAGATGCCTCATGTTATTAGCATTCATCTTCTTGTCTGACTAAATAGGCATTTTGAGATTACAGTACTCCTAATACATCAGAAATGCAAATTAAAAAAATCATATATTATTTAAAAATAGTCTTGTTTCTTCATTGCACTGAATATCTGCTATGGACAGTGATTTGTTTGGCAGTTTTCTCTTGCCAGCTGTTACATGAAAGAAACCAAGTCTCTGCAACTGCTATATAACAAGGCTCTTCTTATACCGGTATCACTTTTGTTAGTTCCTCTCTCTAGTCTGAACACTACTTTTTGACAGTGGGAGAAAAAAAAAGATTTTATTATTTTTTTTTCTTTTCTTGATTTATTTGGATCATATGCTGGGCCTCTGTATAGACTAAAACCCTAGTAACATTACTGGGGACAGAATTAAGAGTATTTCTACGTATGCAACAGCTGTGGGCACTTTTAGCCATACCAAAATTGCCTTTAAATACACTAATTACTGCCTGCTAGCAATGAAGATACAAAAGCACTGAAGCTGGCCTGAGCTCCTCAGCCCACTCAGAAATCTAGGTCTGCAGCTGGCAAACTCTTCCTGAACTCTGAGCTACTGCCGCTAGATTACCAGGGGGGAAAAAGGAGGAAATCCTACCAAAAAAACCCAACAAGCTAATTTAAAGATAGTTGCCACGTTTTGATGGGCTGCAGTCAAATACCATTTGAATGTCTTCTAACTGTACAACCTCTCTGGGCAACCTGCTCCACAGCTTCACTCTCCTCACGCTGGTGAAGTTCCTCCTTTTATCGGCCCTGAACATTCCCTGTTTCGAGCTACGCCTGCTGTCTCTTACGGCCCCACCACGCACCACCGTGAAGGGTCTCCGCAGGACCCTCCCGCAGTCGCAGACACTAGGGAGGCTGCTCTCAGGTCCCTGGAGCCAGCTCTTCTTCTGACTTGTCCAGCCCGGCTCCCTCAGCCCCTCCACACAGGGCAAGTGCTCCGGCCCCCGATGAGCTCGCCGGCCCTCCGCTGGACTCACTCCCGTTTGTCGGTGTCATTCTCGTATTCGGAGAACTAACACTGGACACGGGCACGCAGGTAATCGTTTTGTATTAGCAGCAGATGGACGTGCTGGCTGCCCCATCACCATTCCTTTCCCAGCCTGCATAGCCCTACCTTGAACGCGAAGAAGATCTTGGCACTCTCACTCCACAGCAGATGGAGTCAACTTGCTTACTAGGCAAACAAATTCGGCAGTGTAGAGCGCTGATCTGCACCTAGTTCTGTCCCTGCAGATACAACTGAGTCCATGTACTCGGTCTGTGAGCTTGAGCCTAAGCCTACCAAAAGACATCCTTGCAGAGACGTGGCGTGTTCTGGAAAAAAAACAGAATTTTCTCTCTCCATTGTGGGGACGATCAGGAGAGGATTTGGAGACATTGTCTCTTCCCTATATCTCATCATTCAGGTATATCCACAGGAGAAGATGTTTTCTGCTCCCACTATCCTACAGGCTTTTCTGAAAAGAAATCCTTAAAAAAAGGGGGGCGGAAGACAGAGAAATTATCTGAAAAGTAGAAAGCTCTGTTTTCCACTTTTCCCCCCCATCGTCTCTTCCCTCTAATGATATTACAAACAACATGATGTTAAGTGCTCTGAAAGTCATCTTGCTTTTTTATGCTAGTATGATTTTTGCAATCTCAAAAATGTGACAAATGTAATTGTGCCTGAAAGAAATAAACCATCTCCTCTTGCAGAGGGTGAAAGAATACTAAAACGTGATCTGTACTAGCGCTAAGCTAATCACTGTGACACCACTCATGCCTCTCCAATCCTGTTTAGTGCCAGCGCTTACATTATAAACCCCTCATTTCAGGGGTTTCTAACTCTGTGCCACGTTAGTTAGCTACTCTTATAGGATTGCACAACACGGTTGTTAATGGCTTCATTAGTGACATTTTCCTAAAACGGTTTAAATTTCAGTTTGAAATTTTGTAACTCCCTTGTCTGTTACATGGTGTAAATCACCAGCAACTTGTGACTAAAGTAGGACAATCCAGTAAGACAAAACCCATCCAAAACGTGATTTATATGCTCGAATTTTAAAATGCATATTTTGCAAACTCTGGAGAAAAGAGTTGCTGTGTATACTAATTACCTTCGGTATCTTCACACCCGGACATGATATTAGCAATTTTTGGAAAAGAAGTGAGGTTCCTATGAAAAAAACTTAATACTATCATGAATTAGAAGAGAGTTTTATCAACGCTAGATGTCAAATGAGGTTTTGGCAATATAGCCATCATACATCAGTGTTACACACTTCATATGTGAACACATTTACCTTTATCTAGCAAAAATCTGGTGCGCTTTTTGCTATCTGTAAAAGTACTTACATATCCTGGAAATCTGCAGATAACCTATCTACTTAAGTATGTCAATTATTTTAGACAACATGACAAATTCACTGGAAACGCTTGAGAATGCAGACTCTCAGGTCTGAAAACTAGCAAAACAAAAAAGCACTGTCTTGCATCAAGCTGGGACATTACATAAAACGCGGTCTTACATTATATCCACTTTTTTATTTACATATAAAGCTATGCATTTACAGTATCAAGAACCTACACGAGTAACTGAGCTAAAGTTTTACAGCTTACAGACAAAAATTTCTATTTCTTCCAAAGGCCACTTTCACTCAATCAGAAAATCAGTATTTAAAGCAAGGTGATAACGAATAGGCTAAGACAGGGTTCTCTTTTACCCAGTCTGAAACAAGTTTGCCAGTATATCGGAAAAAGAAAACAAGACAAAAAGACAAAAAAATTTCCTTCCCGGTAAAAGCAGTAACAAATTGTTCTCTTGCAGAAGTTTTTTTCTGGCTCTCTGCTACCCACCAGTTTATTTCTCAATAAATGACAGAGAAATAGCTCACTCAAAACCAAACTTAAATTTCTTTAATTTCTAAGAAACAGGTTCATTATTATTATCATTATTGAATGATTCTCTATACCCTGTTATCATTTTTCTTTTACTATTTCATTACACATTGCTCCAGTGAATTTCCCTTGTTTAAAAATGACCAGCTCAAGAAGATTTAATTCTCTCTTGCTGAGTTGACATAAACAGTAAAGTTTCCCTCATCAGACAGTAGATGGTCTATCAGCTTGGAAACCAGTGATTAGGGAGCAAATGGTGTGCGATCATGCTATGTATGCCACAGTGTACATTTCCTGCAGTAGAATAATTCGTATGTGATAGCATTTGCCTCAGTGCTACTTCCCCCGTACCTAACAGGATTATTATCTCAGAAGGTAGGTGGAAATATATCTTTGCTATATTTGTCACCCATTCTAAAACTATCCTGTTGGAACAAAACTATGATTTCATGTCTAGGGAAAGTGATGGAAGAATTGCCTCCCCCTCACCTTTTTTTTTTTTTTTTTTTAAGAATGTATGAGTGACAGCATGACGCATTGCTACATTTCTTGAAATAAAAGAGGGAGGGCACGGTTTCCTCCCAGTCTGTAGTATTCTCCTTCTGACTCCCAATCCCAAACCATGGAAACACAATAGTTGCTGAATAAACCTGTGGTTCTACTATTAATTGAATATCAAAGTTCATCAACTGAATAGGCTTGCAACTGATTCCTCAAGTTCCCGAGAATATTTATATACTGATGGTACTACTGGGCTATAAAGGCTGAAAATGGGAGATGTATTTTTAGTAAGTTTTAATGAAAGACAATAAAATATATATTCTAATAAACCCCTGAAGGATATATTTACGAAACAGAGTTCTTCAAAACTAGCATACATCCTTTGCGTGCTCATCATATGAAAGCATCACCTGTTTATTTTGTTTGCTCAATGTGAGTAATAACAAAACAAGCAAGAAGTAGGCTGAGGTCAAACACGCTCCAGGCTGAATAGCTGTGACATAGCAAGTAAGAGAGCATTTTGAATCTAAATGCCTTTCACCACCACAGCCCTCTATATGGGGACACATAATTATGATGTTTTAAGGATCTCTGATGATATGTGGGAAGCTTGAGAAACAGGGAAGAACCCACCAAAATCCATAGCGAGTTGCCATGGAGTTACAAAACCATTCAAATGACAATCCTGAGGAGGGAGGAAACCCCTGTCGCTAAACTAACCGGTCCAGACAGACTCGCGTTCACACGCTTGGGGCTCCCCGGCTCTGGAGAAGGCTGCTTGTGTGCTCGTGTGCCCCTGCCGCCGTATTTGGCCCCGGATTTCTCTGTGCCCGGTGCGAGCAGGCAATGGCCCACAGGCTTTCAGGCCATGTGCTTTCCAAGCCTTTCACAGGGAACCAAGGCACGGCGATCGTGCATCGCGTGTAGTCTTTTTCCCTAGCAACTATTGTCTTCATAGGTCAACTTCAACTCAGTTTGAAAGAGGAGGCTACTTCAAAGACAAGTAAGATCTCTGAAGGTTGGAGAGAGGATGGAGCTGGATGGGACACGTCAAACTAAGCAACGGCTGTGCCATAAATTCATGTTCTAAGAGGTCTGAAGATCCACAGAAGAGAAAACATTCGTCACCATACTGCCGTCGGTAAAACGTCACAGCAGAGCTCACAGCTAACCACGGGACACAGATGTGCAGAAACAGCTTCCTTAGCTCCACTGTTCAAGGAACTGCTTGTGTATTTAGGTACTGCTGAAACCCGAACTGTTCTACGATGAGCTGTTATTACCTCCTGCCTAATCATTAGGTCTACTGCAAAGGGATCAATGCGGAGCATTAGCTTTTGTGTTAATATTTTATTTTATAAGCAATTTTCAAAATTTTTAGCTAACTTTAGCTGAGTTATTATAATATTACATTAATGACTACTTTGAAGTGACTTTGTTACCCACTTGAACAGAGGAAAAAAGCTTGAAGAGACACAAAAGAGATTTCAGCTTCAAGACGCAGAAACATTCTTCAGAAATGTTTGTGTAAGACAAAACAGTACATTGGATTTCAAGAACTGATTAGTTCATGCAGATTCTGCGCTTACAACACATCCGAGCAGTTTAGACGAGAACCGCAGAGGCATATGAAAAAATGACCAGCAGCTACCTGTTGCAGGAATTCTGAAGTGCCCATTGGGGTTTTTTTTCCTTTAAATATTAAATCTTTTTTCAGTGTTTGAAAGGAAGTAAATATTTATTTTAATAGCAACTTTAGCAAGTTGCCAAGACACTCTTTAAACCCTACTACTTCACTTAAAGTTATCAGTTTTTTCTGCTAACGCCCAAGTAGACCAATTCTCTATAAGAGAAAAAAATTAGCGTACAATATTCATACTGCACTAGATTTCCTTATTAAAAACATTACTATTATTATTAACAATATTTATATGAAAGGGCACAACTAAAAGAAAGTAAATCTCATATCCTACATGACAGCAGCATTTCAAATTGAAAAGTTGTATTAGATCTGGTTGGCTGGAGTTAATTTTCTTCATAGCAGACAGTATGGTACTGTGTTTTGGCTTCGTGACGAAAACAGTGTTGATAACAGACTGACGTTCTATCTATTGCTAGCACAGCATCAAGGCTGTCTCTGTTTCTCACTCTGCCCCACCAGCGGAGGCTGGGACTGGGCAAGCAGCTGGGGGGGACACACAGCCAGGACAGCCGACCCCAGCTGGCCCAAGGGACATCCCGTACCATACGATGTCATGCTCAGCAGAGAAAGCTGGGGGAAGAAGAAGGAAGAGGGTGGATGTTCGGCACGATGGCGTTTGTCTTCCCAAGCGAGCGCTGGGCGTGATGCAGCCCTGCTGTCCTGGAGATGGCTGAACACCTGCCTGACGATGGGAAGCGGTGGATGAATGCCTTGGTTTGCTTTGTGCAAATGAATTCCGATTTGCTTGCACATGCAGCTTTTGGTTTACCTATTAAACTGTCTTTATCTCAACCCATGAGTTTTCTTGCTCCTACCCTTCTGATTCTTTCCCCCATCGCGCTGTGGGGGAGTGAGCGAACAGTTTAGCTGCCTACCCGCAACAAAAGCCTTTCCAGCTGTTTTAAACTTCTTGCAGTAAGTATTTTGGTTTACACTTACAGAAAAAGCATCCTTCTCTTTCATCAAGATGTAGCATAATATATATCTATCTTATGCATTCTGTCCTTATCTAAGTTACCATATTATACAAACTCTCTTCCACAAGATACATTTCTCATTGTCTACGAAATAATAGACCTTTGTGTATTTTTTAAACTTGCTATTTTTAAGGATATTTTAAAAAATCATGTAAAGGAACCAGTTTACCATAAAGTATTTTCTCCTACTGCCCTGCAACTTTACGATATTGATGTTCTAAATGCTGACATAACTAGTAACTCATCCTCTTAAAAGCTAGCAGGAAAAAAGGAAATAACAAGTCATCCAAAACTGATCACAAAGTAGGTGAGCTTTTTTATCAGTACACATCGTTGGCCTAGTTCTGCTCAACAGTACTTTTATAAATCTCACCCTAACTAATGGTTTGCTTTATATTTCTCATGAAGCATAGGTCCAATTTGAAAGTTTTACTAGATCTCATACACTGTGTATTTAGAGACGAAATTTAGTTTTTACTCTTCATTACCCTTTTTAGTCCTTAAGCAGCAACACAGGTAAGTGGAAGTGAGCTAGATTCTATTTCTTGTCATAAACCGCCAACTGACTTGCTTGCTGAACTCCCCTCAGTTTCCAAAAGCTGGGTCCTCTGAAAATGCTGAACTTGCACTGATGATACCGATCCTCAATTAATCCAAACAGCAGAGGAAGAAACAATGCTGCTGTAATTGCAAACAAAACCCCCAATCTCCTTCGGTGTAGATGGAGCACATCTCCACAATCAATCATACACAATCTGTGTACCATTAACATGAAGTCATGCTCCCGATTAGAATTGTCCATTAATGCCTGCTCTCAAACTTATTTTATGGGTGTTATGAATTATATTTTTCTGCCTTTTTTTTTCCCTCAAATAGGAGTAATAAAAGAAGAATAGAGAGGAATGCAAGAGTTTTGGTGGCTTACAAAACAAGAGACACAACCAACATTCCCACTGTCAAGTGGCTGGGACTTGTCTGTATTCTACACTGCTGCTACCAGCTACTATCTCTCTTGCTGATCTTTCAGTCTCATTTCCTAGTTATGTTGTGTTTTCCAGCCTGTCAACTCCTTGGAGCAAGACCAGTTTACTTATTGAGTGTGTTGAGTACAAAGAGTATCTCCAACTTAGTTTTGGCCTCCGAGTGCTCTGCGATATGAAATGGTAAATTATAACTACCCTAAAAGCCTACCTTGAAATACGGAAGGCAATACTGCGTTCCACCATAACAGCACAGAGTAGGTCCTTGTAAATCATGAAGTAGCAATTTAGTGCCCCTGTTTGTAATTTTAAGGATGAGTTCAAGGAAGAAAACAGTAAAAGCTACAAGCTGAACTATATATCTGCATGTATAAATAAAGGAAAGATAACCTGCAAAAAATCTTTCAAAAATCACATAATCAGAGGGGGAAACAAGTCATTTAATGTTGGGAATATTTTTTGTGCCACTTGTTTTTGGTTATGCTGCTGCTGTTTTAATTACATTGCTAAAGATTTATGCAGCCATGGATGGTTAAATGAAACAGAGAGGCAACTCTCTACAATGTTCTCTGGAATACATGTTATTCTCTGCAGCCAGGAACAATTTCATGAAGCAATTTCTAAAGACATCTGTACAGAGCAAAATTTCTCAGCATGACAAAGAGGTCAGCTAATGTTGTGGGAGCTGACTTCAACAGCAGTGTTATGAAAATAAATAAATCATTAACAAAAATGGGGACCTATTAAAATCAAGTTACTTCCTGTATCCACTCAGGAGTTCTGCAAGATTGGCATAGGGCGTGGAAACACGGGAGTCGGGGTTCATCTCCTGATGGAAAAGGTAAGTACAGGGATGGGTGAAAGGTCAGGTCCTAGATAAGTCAGAAAAGAAAAATATGTGTGTGATGCCTTGTTCATGCATTTTACTGCAAGTACAGCTAAACTATTTGTCTTAATTTTCCAAATACTTGCTGTCATTAAATGCAGAACAGAAGATTCAGATGCATTTTGGTTTCTAAGTACAGTTGGAAATACTGAAAAACTGTACTAAGTAGCAGAATTACATCACTCCTAAGAAAATTTCGGAGAAGTGGAATAAGGTTTTGAGGTTTGAGAGGCTTTGTCTTTTCTCTTCAGCTGCAATACAGGAAGACATTGAGGAAAAAAAAAAAAAAAAGAAGATTACTGCTTTTACACTTTTTCTCTATTCAAGTGTTCACACACTTGATTTCAGTCTTCAGAATTAGTTGGACACTTCATACAGAAGTGATTTAAAGCAAACACCTTGGTTACAAACAGCTCTTTATTTGCAGCAAAGAAGTTGACAAAACAGAAAAACTGTAATTTGAATTTTGAAATATTTCTGCTAGTGTATTTGAAATAAAATTGATGATCAGGATGGAAAATACAGATTAATAGGAAACTTGGTATGAAGCAGGAATGAAATAGTATACAACTCAAAGATACTTCTTCTAATATCTGAGCAGCTTGATTAAGGCCTGGTCTTTCATCACTGAATCACTTTTATTCAAGTACCTTTTCAAGACATTTTTCTGAACCTTCAGTACTAAACACCTTATGTAAATTTTCTGTAATAATTTTCTGTACATCAGTGATGCCAGAAACCAGAGATTTAATGAAAGCATTGAATAGTATTAAATTCCAGATTAAACACAGAACATAAACAAGCTTTTGCCCCTATTATTACCGGTGTTGCGTGGACCAGAGATTATGGGCAACAATTACACTTGAATACGAAAATTAAAATGGCCTTAATTATAAAGGAAGTTTGAATCCCCCCCCATAAATTTATAAACTAGAAAGCGATATTTTGTTACAGAGATGCATGTTCAGTTACTTCTTCAAGACTTGGTAGGGGTAGAAATCTTTCAAGATACATGAGAAAGCATTTGTTATTTAAACAACTATTCACGGCACCAATTTCAGTGCAGTATACTTTATCAAAATTAATAATTTTCTGCCTTCCATTGTTCAGGCTTCTCTTTAAAGAATTCAGCTGAAAAACAGAACAAGCATAATCTTTAGATTTAGCGTGGCATCAGCCTAAATTCTAGTATCCTTCCAAACATACAGGCTTTTCTTGTCTTACATGGGAGAAAAAAAAATGCTGGTAGGGCAGGTAAAAATTCCTACTCTGTAGTTAGACACTTAGCTCTGTTTCTACCAAAAATATTGGAGTTTTTTTCCGTTCTCCTGAAACACCTCCAGGACTGAGTGACAGATCAAATTTTCCTTTTGCCTTATGCATCAACAAGGTCCTCATTTCATTACAGCAATATAAATCACAGTTTGAAGTCCTGGCTACTCATTGAACTGACAGCTGAGGTCCCATTTTCCTTAGAAATTTTCTATTTTCTTTTCCATCCATCTAATGGACATATCACTACATCTTTTTCTTCCTATCTTACTTAAAAGGGAACTAAACACACAAATCACCTGGAGATGATTAATATGACAACAATTGCTTTGAAAGCAGAATAGCAACTGTCAGGTTTGAGAGAAACAGAACATAAAAGAAGGAGAATGCAAAATAAAAAGAAAAATCACCATATTCATTGCCTGAGCCCTACATTAAAGACAGAACAAGAACAGAAAAGCTCACCCTTCACTGTGGATTCTTTAGCACCGGCAAGTTTGTATCAGTTATTTGCTTGAAGTCATGGGTTTATGAAGTATAAAACGATACAAACAAATATTGTTCAGAGCTGTGACAACTTTTTTGAGTTTTATTTAAATCTTTGCAATAGTGAAAGATACACTGCAATATTAAAGTTTTTTTTTTATATACATACTGTTTATTTTTCTGACTTGTCAGCTATTTTATGTATCTGCACTTACAGAAAACAAAAGTAATGAACAAAACAAGCTATCCTTTAAAGGCTGAAATCCAGCTAAGCTGAAGCCAAGTACAGAGGGGGCAGAATTTCACGAAAGTCAACATCATTTTAATTTAGACTGTGCACTGGACAAGCTTGCAAACAAGAACTTTCTATATAACGTGCTACATAAAGCTAAGGTTTTAAAAAAGGTCTCAAATTCTTAAACTGTACAAGGAAACAAATTTGCAAAGCCAGGTTTACATGCTTCTTAAACAAGTTATCACAAAAAAAGGAGATGACTATACAAAACAACAAAAGCCAAACTATTGGTTAGTAAACGGCAAAAATCTCTTCAAGGAACTGCAGAAATTGCTCACAGAGGCTTAAGTCATACACTATTTTTAAGAACAGCACATTTGGACGAATTTTTTGGACGAGAGCAATAAATGATCAGACCAAATAGATTCTTAATACACACAGAGAATCATACACATTTGAAAATACTAAGGGACAACTGAACTGCCTCCACACTACATCTTTTTTTCCTTTGCTCACACACTCGTGTCGGGAACTATGTCTACAATAAAGGTTGTTTTCATACTTAAAAAACAGTTCACAAATTCATGCCAAGAGAAAAGCAATTCACCCCGATTTCTCAAAAGTCTGTGTAGAAGGAACCAAAAGAGAATGAAGGTCAAATTTGTTGGAAAATAGCATTTTGTTTGGCAGCAGATGTCAATCAGTAGATAACTGCTTGCCAGAGAATCAGCCTATCCACCAGTTCAGACCGGCCCCCACACCCACTCCTGACTGGTCTCTTAGTGCAGTAATGAATTGTTCTTTTTGCCTTGTCTTCAAGTTCAATCATTTCATTTCTCTTACCTCTTTTATGTCCCTTTTCCTAATCATTTCCCCATATAATGAAACATCGCTGCACACACAGTATTTCCTTTTTGTGCATCCAACCTTCTGTCCCATCCTCCAGTCTATTTGCTCTTCCCTCTCTCAGGCACAACTACCCTTTTTCACTCTCTCCTCATTAATGAGGGTATTTTTCTACTGATACTGTGACTGAAGTTTCTCTATACTCATTTCTATCCAAAATCTTTACCCTGTTTTCTTTCAAATCTCTTACCATATCTTCACCAGTATGTGACATCTGCCCCTTACTATCAATTGTATTTTTTCTTTTGTGTTCATGCCTCTAATTAAAATTCCAAATATACTGAACAGAAACATCAGAAACATTTTGGTTCTCTGTATGAAATACTACTGAATAAAGTATACCAAAAAAGTAAGTTCTTCTTTCCATTTTGCGGGAGAATAATATTCACAGATCTGCCACAGCTAGGAGTCTTCTGAATTATTTCAGAATTTTTTTTTTGCTTGCATATTTTTAACACAATTGACACACTAGAAAATACAGTAATTAACTAGAATAATGGCTAATGGGGAAATTTTCAGTAACAAATCTCAGCTCAGTTATATATATCTTCTTGGCCTGAGAAATTTCCGCTATACTAACAAAGACAGCTTCTTACTTATATTTCTAATCTGATCTACATAACAACATATATAAGGGAAGGATACTTTTTATATACATGTGAAAAAAGGAATGTTTTAGGTTAGTGAGCACCAACGAACTCTACCTATTTAATGAATCGCATACTTGATAGAATTGCGAAATGACTAATCAAGTGCTGATAACTGCTGGTACCTGGACAGGACTTCTATCAGTACAATCTCTGTGTTCATGCTCATTGGAATTATTTGTACTTCCATATAGGACTATTTAAAACAAATAAAATAATCCCATTGACTTCTGCTAGATTTATTAGAAAAAACAGTTCTTCTGCTGCAAATGGTTATTTCATCCAAAAGTTGT
>JANXJC010000013.1:872977-902360 GCA_027564655.1 Leptodon cayanensis
CACCCCCCCCCCCCCCAAATCTCCACTGTTCTGTGTCAAAAGCTAGTAGTGTAGGTACAACTCTACATTCTTAATGATTATTATAGATCTCTACTTTATAGAACATAAGGTATTGTGGGCGCAGAACCAGTGAAGTTCTGAAGTGAATTGCATCATTCCTTATGCTGCTGGGACGTGCTTTCTGCTGTGACTGTTCAAAATTATTTCTATATGCAAAAGGTCATCAAGCACAATGGAATTTTGGTTTCATAAATAGTAAAAGTAAGTATTCATCAACAAATCATTCGATCTTCTGACATACTTTAACGAGGCCATCAAATCTTTTTCCTAGGGTGGCCTTAAACAAGGCCAGTAGTTTTGCGTAAGGATTGCTGAGCAATTTAAGTAAATTCAGCTGCTCATTGTGTATGAATTCGTACTGAACTGAGGCAGGAAATGAGTCCTATGTGTTCAAGTTAAATTAATTTTGGATTCAAGATTAAACTGGAAAATAAACTAATAGGGTAATGATCATTTTTTTGGTTTAGAGACGTATTTATTTATAGTAATTGTGTTAGAATCGTAATTGTAAAGAAGCAAGCTGAAGGAAGCATTAGTAAACATTTTAATAGTCCAATCTTGCTATTAGCTAGGCGAGATGCATAAATAAATTAGAAAAACAATAATGTAAACATTATAGCTGTCAAATATAGCCAATGTTATGAATTATTCTGCACTGTGTTGTGTTTGTCATAGTCCAAAATTGATTAAGTCATGGGTTATGCAGAAAGAAGAAAAACACCTCACAGCAGATGTTAGTCCCTTAATCAGAGTGGTGGAAGATTCTGCAGTGACAGGAGGCATAAAATAACCTGAGCATAACTGTAGCCACTTCACAATGAAGCCAGAATGATCACGGCAAAAACTGGCTGTCCACCTACACAGAAGTATCTTCTGTATTTTGGTTATTTTTCTAATTTAAATACGCTTTTTAACATTTTTTTTTTCCATCCGCTGCCATGGTAGTAAGTGAATAAAATGGCACACAATAAAAATCCAAAGATCTGGGGCTGCTTTAAGAGTTCTTGAGTTCAAGAGGTCTTGAACACAGCACTTCTTCTGAACCTTCGAAAGATCAGTCCAATTCTTACGGAGATTATTATATCCTTGTTTCACTCCTATTACTCCTACCCTAAGAGCAGCACTGCTGAGCAGTGTGCTGGATTCTCACTGTGCAAAGCTTTCTGGTTGCTCTCCGTGGGTCCCAAGTTTCACCATCAGTCTCTAGCTCACACGTATTAGATTCTGGTCACTCTCTGTCACCACCCTCAAAATGCTCGCTACATCTGAATGGCTCCACATAAATCGTTTAAATCGTGGTAAGGATGATGACATCTGATTTTCTACTCCACCGAATACCAGATACTCTAAAAAGATAGGGAGTTTTTGCACTCTCAATGCTACCTTATTTTCAGTGAAAAGTATGACATACCTGTTGAAGGCTGACATTCAGCAGCCATCTGTATACTATAATATACACTTCCAGAAGTCCCTATGCAAAATCAGAATTCTTCCAAGTATTCCAAGTGCTGTATGCTTTCTGTACAGCCTGTAATTATATTGATACCGTACAGATAAATCACTCTACCTCATGTCACCGAAGATAGTAAAGGCGGCTGGAATGCAAACCAATACAAAATGTGAAGACATCACGTGAAATAAAAGAATGGCAAGATTTGCTACTCCATATGAGGCTCTGAATAATAGACCTGTTCTTTCATTACTGCCTTTATAGCCTTCTGTTAAAAAGTACACTATTTTAATCTATACTTTTACTTTAAAAAAAAGCACAGTATTTAGAAATGTATTTGTTGAAGGAGACATTTGTTGCCCATGTTACTTATAATTGTAGCTTCATGAAAAAGCTGATATAGAGATATTTCCATAAAAAAGATCTGGATTTTCAAATACCAGTTTATCTCCAGAGAGTCACAGACCATTTGATAGATACTAGAAACTCAAACTCCACTTACAGGCAGTGTAATTATCACGCTTTTACTAGAACCATGACAACGTACACCTCACATCGTACCACAGGTATAAATAAACCCCCTAACAGCCCAATCCTCAAAGAAGAGTGAAATGAGTAAGGATTGCAGCATCTCAACCTTTGTATGCCAACGTGAGGCTAACAGTAGGCTGGAAGAGCGAATTTTAGCAGCAGTTTCTGGCAGAGACTGTGCTCAGATGTCACCTAACGACCTCCAGCAGATGGTTTCTCACAGGGTCTAGGATCTCAGCAGATACATGAGGGTAAGTAAATTTATTTCAAAAGGGGTACGCACACAATCAGTACCATATAATCCTACCCACTTGTCTTCCTACAAGTCTGAACTATACTGTGAAAAAAAGCTATGTTTTAATATGCTTCCTATTTCATAAAATCATGTGATTCTTCAAACAACAACAAAAAGATTTAAAAAAAAAATAACACAAAAGATTGACTATCAAAGTATAAGCAGAAAGCACTGAGTAAGCAGGTTAAAGCCCACTACATCTGTGTATGTATCTCTAGCAAGCATCTCGTGGTATAACCAGCAGAATAACAGACCATGCAGTTTACACCTCTGCTCACATAAATTTCTTTTCAATTCTCATGATCAGGCAAAGCAAGTACAATGAACGTAATTTAACTACTGTATGTTTTCTCTTTCCCAGTGATAGTAGGTCCATGCTTTACTGAAAAAGCGTTTACTTATGTTTATTGTGATAAGGTTAAAATAAATTGCATTGCTATTTTTATGTGCTCCTCAGCTACTAATCTGTCTTGATTGCCTGATGATGAATTCTTTATAGTGTGATATTATAAATATTTCTTACAAACATTAATACGCCATTTTTCATAATGAACACATGCATTGTTGAATAGATGAATGTATTTTGAAATCTTTTGACTGTCCAATGCAACCTAATGCTGAAACACAATGTTAGGTTACTAAACTCAAATATGTTTATTATTCCTTGGAAAATTATGAATCTGATCATCTCAGGTGTTTATATCATTATATGAGTCACAGAAATGTGTCATCTCACCAATTTTAAATCCTTTCTTCAGGGTTTATCAGCAGATCTTTACACACACTGCTTAAATATACAACCGAAATCAACTTAATTTGTTTGAGCATCTCTTTCACTGATAGCAAGAGTTCTGAAGAAACACTCATGCGAAAAATACAGGACCTTAAAGTAAATGTCAAGTAAAATAAGCAGAATAACAGTGGGACATTTATTAACAAGGAGAAAAATTATTTGAAGAAGAAATTTAATTAAATGCAGACATGTGCCACAATAAAGATAAAAAGATACCGAAACACGATGATGGGAGATAGGAAAATCCTAGAACTTTTCAGTAAATTAAGGATAATAGAGATGACAGCCATATGGTCATTATTAACAAGCAATATCAGCACGCAAACAGGCTTAGAGGAATACTTCTAAAGCCAGCCTTAGATGTAATCCCTCCAATCCGAATTACGGAAGCGGACTATTGAAGTTGGATTGAAGTGGACTATTGGAAGTCTCCATCTTTTAACACCACCACGAAACAATTAATGAACAAAGCATCGGCCACCTCAGACGGAAGCCATTTTTGAAGACATTTGTTTTCACGTTACTCGTTACACGCTTATTGTGGCTCAGTCACAAGCTGGCTTGCTGCGGAAGCCGGGAGGCAGACGGGGCAGCAGAAAGACACGAGCGGGAGGACAGCAACACAGCGACGGAACGGCGCGCACGGGGAGCTGGTCGGCAAGACGGAGAAGAGAGCCCTGAAAGAGGAACACCGCCAAAGGGTCGGCACCCTGCAAGAGGTCTCCTGGACACTTCTGTCCAGCACGCACCCTCCAGCTTCAACCGACACGTGCTTGTGCCTTCCTTCCAATTCCCACCCAAGTTGTCCCCGTGCTCTTCTGACTCGCACGTGCTTCCCCCTCGTTTTTCACTCTTCGGCTTTCCTGACGCTAAAAAGACACGTGGGGAGCAAAAGGGAGTGGTGGCCTGTGAAGAAGTCACAGGCACGTACAGATATGATGGAAGATGTTGAAGTGATGTTTTATCAGTTCTAATGAAGAAGTTGTTCTGCTTCCCCCGACTAGTTTATACTCTGTGCAATCATAACAATGGTAGGTAACAATAGATAATAGTTGGTAACAATTCATGGAACAATATGTATTTAATTATTAAAATACATTATAATAGATAATATGTAGAATTATATTTGTAGAAAATAAGTATGTATTTTACAGGTTGCTCTATTAATTTTAACTACAGAAAAAGAGTAAAGCACCTCTGAAAAACCACTATTAAGGTAACCCAGAGACAAATTTGTCCACTCCAATGGTAACCTTCTAAATAGATCCCTTTTAGCATCACAGCCCAGCGGCAGTGTAGCCCAGTGGATCAGGAAAATTGGTTTTGCCACATGGTAGCAACAGGCCTTCAATTTTATAACAATAACTAGTCATACCAGGCCACAAGCCTTAACTGCCTTCTCTGGTCTTGAACTTACTTTCGCTTGATCTTAGCTGTATCTGCAAAAATTATTTGAGAAACTTTTGCTGCAACTTGCTCTAAGATCAGGTAAGTCTTGTCTAGCTTCTCCTAGCTGAAACAGCAAGAGTACACAAAGGTCAGGCATCTACTCCACACGTTTGAGCTCAGATAAGTTGTGCTGGTTATGACCTAACTTTTTTTAAGGTTAACTTTTCCTCAGCCTTCCACTTGTGTGCTTCTCCTTCACCAAAAGAAATAATTCCACATAGGGAAAAGACTAACAAACCTGAGCAATCATGCTATAAGAAGCCCTACAGATCAACGGAAAAGCAAAAACTATAATCCATTACCGAAGATGGGGTTGAAATAGATAAAAATAACCCTGGGCAAACTCAGTATCAGGGAGAAAACCCTCCACCACCATTGACGCTGTATTGCTGGTGAAGAACTGGAATGCTGACAACTCACTAAACCATCCTGCCCTTGACCTGGGACTGTAAATTATCAGAGAGGTGAGAAATCAGAAGAAAGAAGAAGGTATTTGCATCTATTGATTTCACTGTATTACTAATGAACCTCAACAGAAATGGTATTATTTTGATTCTGTTAGCATTGTTACGACTGGAGTAAAAATAAGTGGTTGTTATATGTTGATTAGATCATTAAAGCATTAATTAAAGCGACAATAAATTGTAATTCTTGGATCCTCCTACACAGTGTGCTCTTTCTGATTACCCACGTGAAATTATGTAAATAGATCTCTGCGTTTCCTCCTGCAGACAGATTTTAAAACATATGATGGAACACTGCATGGAAGAAATAAAAAGAAATTCTGAACAGGTGCTTTTTAGACGTTTGAAAGAGCATGCTACTGTTGTAACAGGAGTAACGCGGCAAAATTCAAGGTGAGAAACAGAAATTACTAACGGCTTTAAGCTATGCACATAAAGAGCCTGCTGCATGACAGTCAGAAGTAGGGTCAGATTTTATTGCTTGGACAGTCCACCTCCACAACTTTGTAACCCCCAGGAAAACCCTTCCTGACAGTAAAACCTGTCACAAGAGGCACGTGCTAGCGCCGAGGCTGGCACCACAGCGCACCGGAGCCGGCGTACCTGCCGGACCAGTGACGACCCACTGCAGCGGGCAGCACCCAGCAGCTCACGCTCCGGCTTCCCAGCAAGGTGCACGCTGCCAGTCCGAGGCCGAGCGCGAAAAGGGACGGACGGGAGACAAGGACAAAGTCACTTACGGGACGACGGACGATTTCCATCTTCTAATTCACAACAGCTAAACGTTCTCATTTTGTTACGATCATCTGGATAATGAAAATCCTATGCTGTTCTTGTTCTGCATACTCTGTCCTCTCACGATCCATGCAGATGCGCACATCCACATCTCTGCTGCACCAGCTCCTGTGGAGATTCTCATCAGCTAAAAAAAGCATTTGAGCTATCACTGATCAGGAACAGTGTTGGACTGAATTTTCAAGGATGCTGTCGAGTTCATTTTTATATACACCACACTGGAATTTCATCATGCTGCAATTAAGCGGAAATTTATTTAAAATTACTTGAAACTTACGGGAGAAAGATCATACATATCACAAAGTACCAGTTTATTTTACGGACATGAAATCCTCCCAAGAGTGTCCCTAATCCACGTTATTTTTGACTGATATTTGCAACAGTCACCAGCAGACATTCAAACGAAAATACACATGCCCAACCATCTTTTTAAGTAAGTTCACAGTCAGAAAGTGCATACACCATTATCACATATAAAGCTGGAAAAGCTGACTACTAAGCTGACCAGTACACACCCAGGGTGGGCAGGATTAATTTACTGAACTGCTCTCCAAGCTGCACTGAGGGGGCTGAATGTAAGGAATCAAAGGTGCAGAGCTAAGAAGGAATAACTGAGTGAAGAAATGACAGTAGTTTAAACTTACCAAAAAGGTATCTGCAAAAAAGCTGCCACTGGAGAGTAAGTATTTTCCCCAAACAGCAGTGGCATAGAGCATCCAGGGAAACAGGTTGTGCAATTTCCATCACCTGGCATTTTCAAGATCAATCTGGACACTGAAGGAATCTTATAACAACACAGCTGATTGAGTGTAGGGCATGGCAATATAGAGGATGTGACTTTCCAAAGAGCCTTGTTTTTCTGTAATGCAACATATATTTACTATTTTATGCTGCTGAGACATTTTTATTTAGCCAAAATTTGCATGAGGCTTGCTGTAATACAATATATTGCATGTACCATCATTGGACTGGAAATAAGTTAATGCTGGTTTACATATCTTTGATAAATCAACACCTTCCTAAAATACGCACTTGAGAAGTACCAGCTTGAAACAGCAATGTGTATGAAGACAGAAGCCACCTGCTCCATAGGGAAAGAAGGCAGAACTTGGTAGAAAGTTGGAACATCTAAGAATTCAGTAAAAACAAACTGAACCATAAAATAGTGTCTTTGGGTGCTCATTTAGAGAGGCAAAGTAACTTTAACAGCTTGATCGGCTGCAGTAATACTGGCTCCCGAACTTTCTGAAGCCACGGACCACGTGAGGGGACTGCCCCTCTCACCTCCCCGGCTCCCCAGCCCTGGCTGCCCCTGCCGCCCCGGGTTCTGCTCCAGGAGTTCTGCCTGCAGGCAGTCCTCACGCCGAACTACCTCCAGTGCTCTCACCTTCTAGCGACAGAAGTATCCTGGAAGCTTCTTAGCATTTTTTTTTTCTTTTTAAATCACAAACGTGTATTTACAACATACAAAAACATGCTCCAAAGAAAAATTATTAAAATGTAGCATATCTAGTAGTGTTCCTTCCTGAGGGGCAGAGTAAGTAACAGAGGAAGAAAGGCAATCAAGAAACAAAAGTATTTCTCACTGTGCACAACTAATAAATATAATTTAAAGTGGTCATGGGAATTTAATAAAGGCAAACAGATTTAAGCATAAACAACTAATAGCAATACAGTTACGAAAGGTTTAGAAGTTAATTTTTCTCACAAAAATCTGAAAGTAGTATTTAATTTATTTTCCTACATTTTCTGTGGTTATTACTATTATTATTTTGTACTTAATCAGATGAAGAAGCGTAGCAGTAACTATGCAGCACCCTTTGGCTGTGTTAGATAAAATTGTGAGGTAGCCTGGTTAAGTGTTTCAGGCTCCAATAATGCTATGGCCAAACCTAGAAGAGTGCTCTGCCGTTGGCTCTGCAGGCATTAGCAGCTTTACTAATTACTGCACTATTATGAATGCAGAACTACCACAAAGCAACGCCCAGAAGTCAACATTTCTTAAGCTGTCCACCCTGGAGAACGTAGTAGCCTTTACACTCTGAAGACATTAAAGCACTCATTAATTACACAATAACTAAAAGTCATAGATCTACACATTTCAACACTGAGCCTGAAATCCAGGCATGGATTAACTCTTCATAGTTGGGTAAGGCTAGATCAACAAAAGAAAGTGTGTGTAGTAAAAGCAATTACTGTTCTAGTTCAACATCTCAATAATTACACCACTCGCCTAAGAACTGGGAATCATGGAATAGGATCCACTTTAAATGTGGGCTGCCTTGCTTTTGTCTAAGCTTTGGGTAAGTAGGTCTGGAAGTGAATGTCCTAGAATAGACAGCTAAGTCTCCTCTCTAGTCAGCGGAAAGCAGCACATGCCATGGAATACTTGCAAAGATGGGTAGTCCACATGAGCGAGACAACCCTCTTTTTCTATTCATACACTGCCAAGAGCAAGACAGATCTGATCCACCGAATTTCAGTGCCCACTGCTCAATCCTGAGCATCCAAGGCACTAACGTTAACTACATGCACCCGTGTGGGACACAATTCTGGGGTGTGATAGCAGTCATAACCATCTTTAACATAATTTTTCTGAGCACTTATGGGTGAGTAGCGTTGGCAGAAAACATTCAGACTTCGCAGGGATGTGCCCCGTACTAGAGTCGGGCAGGGCTAGGAAAGGCAGTGAACTAAACTGCCATGTGGGACTTCAGAGGTTTTCAGGCAGACAGCCTCGCTCATTAATTAACTTCCTCTTCAGTCTGAAGGGATACAAATAAACACCTACTAATTCTGAGAAGAGGCTGCTTTGGAACAGCAGCAGGTGTTTTTTATTAAGAGTCTTCGGCTGAAGTCACTGCACAGCATTATGTAATTTCCCTCTAAATGAAGCAAGAAGAGCACTATTCTTTGTAGCCTGGTCAACTGCATAGGGATTGCGTATGGCGATTACACAAAGAGTATGGTATGAAATGCACTTCGGGGAAGAGGCAAAACGGTGAATCCTTTCTAGAACTCCTGAAGATTAGGGTTTTTTTTTCCTCAAAAGCTTTTCTACTAAAAAAACCCACCACTATAATGAATGTATAAGGAAAAACAAAGAGATCAGTAACGAGAATAAGTACTAGAGGGCTTTCTTGGGTAGAGTTCCATAATCATGCCATTATAAAGAGCTATTCTCCCTATATTTAAAATCATTAAATTAGTTTCCCTCTATATTAGACATCCAGGTACCTCAAACTCGTGTCATCAAATGTCAAAATAAAAATCAGCCTTGTATCTTTTCTTATAACAAGGAGATCTATTGTATTACTATTACTAGAACTATTATATTATTGGAACTATAGACTATATGCAGGTAATTTTGAAGTTTTAATAAATGTAGCTCTAATTTAAACACATCCTATGGCAACAGTCACTCTGAAATAATCCAAAAAGCAATACAGACCTAGTAGGCACTGGTTTTTAAACACCTCTCCTCTAACTAAGAATGTGCAAGTCAGCTAGAGCTACGGCATAGAATGAAGTTTCTATAAAAACTGCAACATATTCAATAAAGTGAAGAAAACCAAATACTTTCCTTTGAAATTGTTCTGACTCACACTTGACCACAAAAGGTGCTCCAAACAAATTACTCAGAAAACTACTCTCAGTTTTTTGTATGTTTATTTTACTTCAAGTTTGCAAGGAATGTTAAATAATAGCTCAATCATATGCTATCCATGCTTACCTCATACATAAACATCCCACTGCCTCATTAAAAAAGGATGTCCTTGTGATTCTCTTGACACAAAAAGCCTTCAGCATAACTGCTCAGCGTTACCTACGTTAAATAAAGCAGCAGAGGCCAAACAACTCACCCAACATATGTAGGAATAATAGTCAAAACCCATGCTACTGCAACCATGGCATGCACAAACTCTTGTACTAGAGCACCACTGCATTCTGCATGATAAAAGCAGGGTTTAGTGATGGATTTCAAGACCACAACTGAAATTAAAATCCAGATAAGCACTACCCTCAGACCAATGAGAAAGTTTATCATGGAATATCTTTTATCTTTCTGCAATGTGACAATTTACAGTTCCTTTTCACACTGTGCATTGACATTGAGAAAGGACAGAAAATAGAAAGCAGTCACAATAAAAAATAAAAAAGACAACGTTACAGTTCTAACACAGGTTGATTTCTCAATCCCCAACTTTAAATGATTGCTAAAAGACTATAATACCTATCACTAATTGATATCTCTACTAATTACATAAAATATGTTAAACTAGATTGCTCTGCATGGATTACAGATTTAATGGAAATCCAAAAAATATTTCATATTAAACCCTCCCTGAGGGATTCATATCCTCTTAGCCAGAAGGAAAACAAGTACTTGTGGCTTTTTCAGCACCAAGTAATTCCCCAAAACTGCAACTGTCTGAACAACAGGTTGATTGAAAGAAAGACGATTACTACATCAACAGAACCTGTTTTCTGTATTAAAAATATTAAATCCCTTGGGGAAGAAAAAATGGAGAGCTCACCTCTTCACACTGATGAACCGGAACAACTAGCTTCCACATCAGGTGATCAAGAAAGGAATGAACAGACTGCCTAATCTAAAGTGCACATTTGATACCTTTCCATCACAGAAATGACTAATTGCCCAAGATTCCCTGTGATCACAGATCACCTTCAGCCTGCCAAGCACCTTTCTCTTGCTAGATCAAGTTTTACAACTGACTTGTCGCAATTTATGGACAAATAGCACCTTTTAGATTCTTTCTCATAACTGACTCGCTATTCCAATTCATGAACTTAAGCATGCACACAGCCTCAGCAGACTACGGCCTATGTATTGACCTCTTCAATTAATCAGACTAATAAAAGTATT
Organism: Leptodon cayanensis; assembly: GCA_027564655.1. Lineage (NCBI taxonomy): Eukaryota > Metazoa > Chordata > Aves > Accipitriformes > Accipitridae > Leptodon > Leptodon cayanensis. Next base: position 883,703 of record JANXJC010000013.1, read on the forward strand.
TAAGTAAATGAATGTATTTTTTTCCAAATTGCATTCCATAATGAAGAATTGCCTTTTAACACCAACAACAGAAGTATTGAAGAGTTTGAAAAGCTAATAGAATTACTGAGGTTGAGTGAAGGGAACGCTATAAGCCTTCTGAATGAATAGTAATTGATACATATATATTTAATGAGAGACACAGTGCAGACAGGTTGATGATGGTGACTGATACAGTTAAAACTATTGACAACTGTATTTTTTAAAGCATAAAGCCTAAAGGGGTAAGATACTTGTGATTAAGGACATACGAAACGAAAGCAAGTTGCCCTAATCATAGAATCATTTAGGTTGGAAAAGACCCTTAAGGTCATCAAGTTCCACCATAAAGGTAACACTGCCAAGTCCACCACCAAACCATGTCCCTCAGCACCACATCTACACATCTTTTGAATACCTCCAGGGATGGTGACTCAACCCCTTCCCTGGGCAGCCTCTTCCAGTGCCTGACAGCCCTTTTGGTGAAGAAATTTTTCGTAATATCCAACCTAAACCTCTCCTGGCGCAATGTACTTTAACCTACCTCTTTCCCCACCCACCCCATCTGAAATGAAGAAGGCAGCCTGAAACTCCAGGTTCCCCTTCCTGTTCTATTCTGTTTGTCCTTGTTCAAGACAAGACTGCACAATCCTACATTTAGATGCCACAGTCCCATGGAAATATAAAGCCTCACAACGTGTTTACAGCTTTACTGATCTGAGAATGCAACTTATTTCAATGTGTTAGTCCAGGTGAATTGGGAAGACGATGTGTCAGAGGGACAAACTCAATGTTTGTGTACGTTACATGGTGCCACTCATGTTATGCTACTTCTAGATTTGGTAACCGGTTTAAGGTCAGATATTCCTAGTATAAAGATAAATGTGCTGGTAATAACAGTACTGTTTGTCTACGTAGGTCACAAGAGAGCAGCAATGTGAGTAACATCAACATGCTTCCAGTTTACTATTTAAGGAGCGATCTTTTTTCACAGATAAACCTACAGTTATTATAATTTCTTTAATTCAACTATTAATTCTTAAGGGTCCATGACCAAGCCACTAATATTTCTCCCAGAGCAGTAACTCTAACAAAATAGAAAACAGATATGCAATTGCTCTCATTTTATGGGTAGCTCAGTTCCTTCCCATTCTTTCCCATAACACCCTGAAAAATTGTCTGTCTTGTAATCGATCTTCACAATGATAAGCATTCATAGGGTAATTTGTTCCGAGTAGGATGCCTGCATTTTGTTTGCATTGAAAACCAAATTGGCTCTGAGGCATTTCCTCTTGGCACTAATAGGATTTAAGAGATTTAAATAATATAAAGCAGTCTTGTGTAACATATCAAAGTTAAATCTAAGCACTATTTCAGTGTATCGGTAGTATTAAGAAGGCTAAAGAAAAATTATAGTATATTTCAAGGTATTTGGAAACACTGAATTACATATACTGATACACTTGTTAAATGTGTCAACACCAAGCAATAGGTCTCAGCAGTATGTACAATTTACCTTTTATTTAGAAAATGTGAGTTAATAGAAGCAGATGGTGAGAATTTTTACCTGAATAGTCAGTGACTGGCTCAATATTTTAGAAGAAACTCATGAATGCTCTCCCGTATGGATTAAATATGAATAAACTTCTTCATCCCGAAGAAGTTAATTAATATATGATTATAAAGCAATTTTCACTTCTATCGTGACAACTATTAAACACTCGCCCATCACAACTGCATTTTATTTACTGGAATATATTCTATTTGTATTATCTTTCAGGTTAACAAATTTTAATGACGACATATACGTTCTGTAAAGACTGCCCTATGTTCATTACTACGACCTTTTGATGCCATTGGGAAAGTTGACCAAAATTGCATCAATGCATGGTTAAGTCAAGGCTTGAGAAGAATCCCCTGTATTTTAAGATGAAAGCCTGCCCTAAGGTTTTCCAGCCTGTTTTTTTGACATCAAACACAAAGACAAAAAAGGATTTCCATAATTTGATATCAATTAAAACATCAGTTTTGCAATTCTGTTGCAGACTCTTAGCCCCATAACAACAGAACAGTAAATGAAGTATGGCTATTTTTCACATACCTCTCCCTTCTAGTATTTCTGTGGATTTCAAAGTATATGAAAGTGAGGGTCAGAAAGAGCTCAAAATAAAAAACACAATCTTATGAAGAGGCTAGGCCTCTTTGTTGTCCAAATAGCAATGAAATCTAATTTAGACTCCTTAACTGTTTTGCCTGCAGAATTTAAAATCTGATTTTAATTTCCATTCTCATTTTTAATTAAAAAAATAATTAGATCCAGCTATGAATTTCAGTGAGGCTTATCCATGGCTACTTTTATCTTATTAAAAAACTTAATACTGCTTTGTATTAAATCAGTGACAAAGTAAATACCTGTCCACAGTATAAGAATACCAAATTCACTGTAATCATTCTGTGCTTCTCCACAATCCTTTTCAATATCTAGCTTTTTTGTTTCACCCTTTGCTAACCTCATGGATGCTATGAAGAGGTACCTTCAAATGTTTACATCCTCTTCCCATTAATTCAGATGAGATTAACAGCTAACTGCTTTGTATAAATACAGCTGGTGTTTTTATTTTATGATGACCAACTTAAGCAATTTGCTTTCCAAATTTTGGTGGTAACACACTGAGCATCATCAAAAAACTCGACCAAACTGCTTGCAGTCAGCACTGCTCATGTGTTTGGATACAGAACATTTGAGTCAACCTTGAGGAGGAACAGGAAGGAGACATCACTTAAAAAAACTGATGATGAACACCACGCGTGAGACTCGCAGTTTCACAGGTTCCCAGGCAGAGGCTTTCCTCCTGCTCCATCTTCGGCGTACTGCTTCCTTGCAGCCTCCCCTCCGAACTTCACTGAGATCAAAAACTCTTCTCTCTTTGACCTCTTCCCTACTCCGTCATTCCAATCCTGGCATCGTAACTTCCCACCACCAATCTTCCCTCCTTGGTCTCCAATGAGCACTTCCAAATATTTCTCAAATATACATCACCACATACATCGTGATGCTATCCTTAAATTCAGCTGTTCAATGAAGCTGTCATTTCACCCAGACTGATCAATATAAAAGCAAGACTAAAGTGTAAGAGTTAAACTATACACTATGTCACTTTACATTTTGTGATAAATTTCAGGAGACTTCTTGAGCACAGTGCTTCCCCCCCCCACTCCATATGAAAGTCACCACAACTATGAATTTTTTTTTTCCATAGTCGCAATGGCTCTTATACAAGGGGGAAAAGAAGGTGAACACATTTTGAAGGTGATTTTGAAGATGAGCACATACTTTTGAAACATAGGCCAGGAACTAGCTGAAGAAGAGAATGTTGAAGAAAAGGATGTTAAAGAAGATTTTTGTTCTGTTATCACTTCAACTAGCAAAAGTGTTTTAAAAAGGAAGGGCAGCTTTCACCTGGTTTTGGCCATACTTATAATAGTAACTAGTAATAAGCATGACACTTTTGGTCTCTTTAAAGACTGCTGCATAATTGAATCTGCTTAAACGTAATGTATTGTTATGTTTAGTATTTAAAGTATTTCTCTAAATGCTGCTGATGAAGTGTGAGGTTCTTGCCTCACTAGCGCCCACCGAAGTTCTCCATGTACTTTTGAGATTCAAGGTCAGACAAATTACGCTAATGTCGCACAAATCAACCATTTTTAAACCTGCTTATACAGTAAGTATTCTGCTGAATTCTCCTGCAATACTAACAGTCTCCTCTATGCTTAAGGTCTGAGGATCATTCTTAACAAACAGAGTTACCGATAAGTTAAAGGTCAGAACTGAGTAATGACATTTTATCAGTAAGTTTAAAAAAGCTGCTGATACCATATGGATACAATGCTCTGTTGATGCATTTGTTTCAGCACTGAACCTCAGTTTTTCCACAAAACTTCAACATAGATCATAATTATAAAGCTTCAGTCTAGCACTACAGATGGTACCATCACTCTTTGATGGCCAATTTCAAAACTTCCAGAGCCTCCAACAATGACCCTTAATAAAACAGACAGATATTATTATGCACAGCTTGAATACATGCATGAATATACTTAGTTCTATGCAGCATTTTAAAAAGCAAATCTTCCAACACAGAAATTCAAGTTTAACCTATTAGACTACAAAAGCAGCCAAAGATAGATCATTTGTTCTTGTACCTGAATGTTAAAAGACTTGTGGTTACCCTGCACTTAATCACTTCACAGTGCCATAAAATTGCTTTTTCTGAAACTAACTTTAATAATTTGAATAATTAATAAAATTACTAGCTAACAATTTTGCTCATGACCCATATACAGCTTTCATTAGAACTTATCTATAGAAACTTCAACAACAAAAAAGGAGAAAATATCCTTTTATCCAAAGACTGAACATCCAGGAAGCAAAGACTGAAAAAACACGGCAAGAAAACACTTCATGCACGATTCCTTTCTTACTCTCTTAAACTTCCTACCAACAGTGTAAGGCAGCTGATTATAGCCGTAAGGACGGCCACCCTGTCCTGCCCATGCACTGTGTTTATACAAGCCAGTTACCTGAAATGTTTTAATACATCAACTCTTCTGTTTACCTAAGATACCACTTCAAGGTTTAGGATCCCCGTAGTTCCTAGGCTGCCAGCCCTGGGAATATAAAACATGCCAGCCTGGATAGAGCCAAATGAGTAACTACTTCTGAAATGATACTGCAGACACTGCTATCTTAATTCATTTGAAGCTGTTTAACCTGGGAATTTTATCTTTTCCACTGTTTCCCTTCCTGCTAGTTTCTCCCTCAATACATACTGGTTATCAGGCATGTCAATAACAAAAAGGAACTCAAGTCGGATATGGTATCTGTTAAAAAAGAACTCCCCACCCTTCCTTATATCCACACATATTACTAGCAAGTATACAGGATAATTTTTGAAACAAAGTTTCATATATTATTCAATATGCAAATGAAACATTATTTTCAAAAATTTTAATACGGATTTCACAATATAAGTTTTAAAGCAGATTTTACAGGACATAAAGCTCAAAAATCCTGGTAACCACAATTGTGAATTCAGTCTCAGATGGAATATAAAATGTAAAAGTAAACTGCACTGTATAAACATTTTATTTGAGGGCAGAATTATATAACTCTGGAATACAAAATAGCATCGACACTCCACTCTTGTTCAGATTTCAGACAGTTTGGTCACAAAGATCTCCCTGGTCTGGAATAACCACATAACATTTAACTGATTTCACCAATTTTCTTTACATTGCTATAATTTTTTCTTTTTATTACAACTCAGATAGATAAAGCTACACTATAGTACATACTCTGCCGTTCTTTCAGCTTCTTAAACTTAAGCACCTAGCGCAATGTGAGATACGGAAGGAGCCCTCACCTGTCCCGAAGCTGCCAACGCAGCAGAACGCAGATCTCCTCTAGGCTTCCGTGCCTTACTTGCAAGCCTTTCACGGATGCCGCAGATCTGAGTGGAACTGAGCTTCAGATCAAGACACGTCAATTTTGATGTCTACTGAAGATGCCGGGATGTGATGCCGTTACCCACGTACAGCGACTCACTACTGCCCGAGACGCCAGACACCCCTGGAGGGCTCCAGGTCTGCCCCAGGCCCTGCGTCATACCTCGACCTCCAGGTGCAGCGACGTCTGCGACACCACAGGACGTCTACGGCGGCGCTGGACCACGTTCAGACACACGAACCAATCCCACCCGAGATACCTTATCAACAGAGACAATGAAGCCAACAAAACAGCTCAGCTCAGCTCAGTGAAGCAGACGCTCAGCTGGATCTCTCCCCTTTCCACAGACGGCGTTCGCTAGGTCTCCACCAACCGTCACGAGAGCCTAGAGCTCATCTGGCATACAGGCCCCTAAATGTACGTGCCTTGGTAAAGAAACGAACTGCACCCAAACGTTACGCACAGAAAGAAGAATATCATCCCGAACAACTCATTCTGCAAGGCAGAATGTGAATGTGTCATCCCCACTTTGCAGATTGTCCCAGCATCTCAAAGTATTACACTGGTGCGCTTTTTTGAGCCTAAATTATTTCCAGGCCCTACTATTCAGAAGAAAGAAAAAAAAACAGGTTAAACACATCTAGTGACACGCAAAACGTACTGAAATACTGGCTGAAAGGCACAGATCTGAGAGAACAGCGATAGAGGATTACAGTTACCCCAACCAGAGGTAGGCAGAGTCCGGACAGGCCACGCTGCACTGACAGACGCTGCCCGGCACCTAATTCAGCAGGAAACGGCCATTTTAAAGGTATTACAGGAGAGGGGTTTACGGCACATGGATCCAGTGGCATGGTTCAGAGTTTGATGAAAACAATGGTCTGTTAGTTACCTCTTTGAGTTGTCAGTTATTAAAAATGTTTTAACAATTTGGGATTTTTCAGATTTATTTAAATACTTAATGATTAAAAAAAAAATCACATTTCTTTTGTGATATAAAGCAAAATACTTCAGAAAGAAGGTGTCTTTCCAACATTACTATTTTCAGCCTGATTTCTGCTCCAGGTTTCAAAATTATCTCATTTAGAAGTCCTCATAATCAAGCTGAAGCTTTTGATTAGTAACATTTACTTTGGGATATTAAAACCCATAGACAAATTCCCACTCAGTTCCCTAATATTTCAATTAATCTTAAGGTATATTGCAGGGCAGTCCTTCTTAGCACTCTTCTGTAAAGCAGCAGCATGTCCCTGAGAGGATGACTATTTCAGCTCATTTTTCATTCCCAAATTATATTAGAGAACTATATCCCCTTTGTACACAAGATGACAACTTTGGGCAGCACCTCAGCTCCAATCCTCTAGATGGGAACCATCAGATTCAGAAATTCCTTATCTCTGTTTCTGGGGCTAGAAACTCAAGCTATATTGAGCACAAGATCAACTCTTCCCGGTTACATCTATTTCCTTCCAGTGCTCTGAATTATGTTTCATATGCCAAGGGATAGCAGGTTTAATACAGTCTTCACAGTCTTCGTAATAGAGGAGGCAAAAACGTACATTCCACTGTTCAACTTACAGAGAAAAGAACCTTACTTTACCTTTGCATTACAGAGAAACACCACACCGTTCCTTCTGAGGAAAAACGTGGTTTTAGCAGCAGGGTGTTCTCCAGGCTAACATAATGCGCCATTCCTTGGTCTCCCAGATACTCAAAATTCATGACATCTTAACAGGACTGTAGTAGCACAGAACTTGAGTTATCTGTCTTCACCACTTCTACTGATCTTGAAGAGAAGCCAACCACTCCAGACACGAGCAACAGATACAGGGCACAGTCGGACTTCAACTGGGTTGGGAAACATCCAAGCCAACTGACTGTCAGACAGACATCTTCACAGGTGGGAATTACCTCTTCATGCATTTTTCAATCATCAACCATGATGCAATGTACTGTATTTTTTCCTAGTCCATTACCTTGACTTGAACAAAAATTATCAGCACCAATCTGCTTTAATATACTAAAAGACAGAATGGCCAAACTATACAAGACTTACAAAATATGCTTGTTCTTAATTTTAGCAACACACTGCAAGAAAATATAATTTTCTTCCCATCCCTATCCCAAGAAACTGGTAAGTTCACAGTGATTACAGAAAACAAAACCAAATATAATTACAGTTCAAAAATAAAACTTAAAAAAAAAAAAAATCTATTTTCTCACCCTAATCGAAAAGACATTTGTTAAGTAAAGAATTAACAGTCTACTTCCATTTAACTCCTTTTTGTCTTCTCGGAGCAATACAGATTACTGAGAGCTTTTACAGCAGCCTGTTCAAATTATTTGACAATTTTTAGGACTTCCTGTTCTATCTTTCAGGTGCTGTCATAAATATTTTATTCAAAGCTGCAGGTCTCAGTCTACTCAGAGTGTCTTAAGAAATCATTTCAAACCAAAAAATCCCCTTGGAGCATGACTTTGGCTCCAAAGTGAACGTAGGAATTGATAACTACGCAGAGAAGGGTGTACAGACACCGCATCCTTTCATTGCCAGCACAAAACCACCTGAGCAGCCGCTCAGCTCTCACAGCACTTCTCTGGATCCATTACCACATGCACCATAGACATCTGCAAAGTGCATCCCTCTCCCTAACCATCCTGGGCGCGGTTTGGATACAGATTTGTCAGTATTCTAGTCGGTTCAGACAGATAAAAATTAAGTACTCATGTCATGCTTAGTCTTCCAGATGCTATACAAATCTTGGCGTAAATAATATTACCAGGCAACAAACAGTATACAGCATAACACAATTATATCTGTAGAAACATAACCACAGAAGGTTAGGCTGTATTTTTCCAATTTTGAGTGTTTAAGACTATTTTTTAAACCATACTTAACTAACTTTATCATGTAAACACAAATGGGTAACTGCCTTTTCAGAAACCTGTGCTTTTGCGATGACTTTTAAAAGTGGTACAAGATATCGAACGTTGGGCATTCCACTTCACTCCACATGAATAACGAGACCAAAGCAAATACTTATAGATGCTGGGTTCAGAACTGAGCAGTTCCTATGCTGAACCCCAAGCTGACTTTAGAAGGAATAATTTTTTAAGAATCTCTTAACATGGGCAGATGCAATGTTGAAAACTACTTACATAAATATATTATGTTATGCATGTATATTTCAACAGACCTAAAAAGCTTAAGAAAAAAGCATACACTTCAATAGCTAAATTTACTGGATTTTCTGTTCCCTCATGCTGCCATGTGTATTCTCCTGGTTTGTTTATATTTCAGAGGCCCTTAACTCCTTTAAATCCTGTCATCCCAGTCTTTCTGGCACATGGACAAGCACTGCTAAAAAAACTACACTGTGGACAGCACTGTATCTTGCACATATTGCCCATTGCCAAATTGAACAGTTTGACATTTCTAATCTCCAATACAAAGTCAGCAGCTTTAAGCAAGCAGAAACTCCACAGCTTCTGGCCCATTCCTTTGACGTGCAAACACTGAGATTAACTCTGTGTTCACAATCCAGGAAACCCAAACAACGTGAAACAGTGAGGCTCCTTCACTTTCCTTTTGTGTGTGTGTATTCTACAGCCACTGCGAAAACACCAACAAAACAGGCTCTCTCTTCAGCCACCTTCTGCGAGGAAGTTTGAGAGCAGCTTTTAACTTGTGTTAACGGTTTGCAGGCAGTCCATGGAAACATGCATACTGTTACAGGCATCTACTCTATGACTTACTAATTCTGAAGATGTAATTTAAATCAAAATTAACTTTAATTTATTTTCTTCTCCAATATTTTCAACCTTTATTTTCATTTTCTGCAATAAAGAATAAAACTTTGATATTTTTTGAGGAAGAGTAAATCGGAAGCAGCAAGACTGTTTTTTGCATGTAGCACCATTTGAAGCTCTTCTCTAACATCCCATTTCTCTGTTACCTACTTCCGACACAAAACTGACCTTAGCTCATCCTAGCTATAAATAATGAGTATGGACAACTCTGTGGCCATCAGTAGCATTATGTCTTTAGAAGGATTAGCAGAAGCTTCTGAAAAGCAAGATGTTCCTATCACCATTTCACATTACTCATGAATAAAAGTCCAGAACAAGGCACAGATGCTTCCTGCCTACAGAAATTAGAACCTAAAATACAGCAAAAGTAAAACCATGTTGGAGCATGTCCATGGAAGGCGAGAGGGGAGAAAATTAGGAACCTAGGAGAGAGATTGTATGTGCTTTGCTTTTAAAAATCATTCTTTCAAATTGTAACAATTCTAAGTCATTTATTAAATAACACAGAATAACTGAGATTTTAAGGAGGCAGCAGCAAACATGGGAGCTTAGGGAAACGGGGTGGAAAGAATCACCTAAAATGCACTCAAGAGCAAAAGCAGAAAAAAGCCATGACTGTAGTATGAAAGCTGTTTTGTGGAGAATGGGGAGGGAAAGCGTACAATGAGGGATGTAGTCTCATGATGTGGAACTGTATAAACCTGACAGCAGGAAAAAGGACAAATGAAAGGGATTCGACATTATCAAACATCTCAATTTACACCTACTAACTAAATACAATAAGGCCAACAACCTTTCTCTGGGCCCAACACCAGCTGTCACACACAGCTCACATCTGTTTACCCAAACTCTTCTAACCAAGGCAAATGCCTATCCTGAATAGTGCCTAGCTTGAGCTAAACTCTGAACCATGCCCGGGCCTTGTCTGGGAGAATTCCAGCTGGACTGCCCCCAAACCGTATCAGGAAACATCCCACAGATTTAAGAGAGTGGGCCAAAGTGCCAGTCCTTGTGCCCGAGTGCTGGTCCCATTTAATTTATGACTATAGATACAGCCTTTGTGTAGGGCAGGGCAAATAGGCAGGGGATTACAGAAGAACGTACGCTCTTCGATTCCCTCGTCACTTTTCCACAACCTATACAGGCTCCCTAGCAGAGATAAATTCCAGGTCACTTTAAAGTGAGAAGGTTTCAGGTCCTTCCATCCAAGCCTCATGCCTCTGCCAGTACATCAGGCAAACATGGTCCAGTGCAGGGTAGTGGTCGTCAAGTGTTACGTTGTCAGTCTGTTCCACAAAATCCACAACAGTGCACTCAAACTGTGAGAATTCAGTTAGGCATTAGACATTGCGTTAATATTTATGTGTATGTACAGGTACAGGGAAACAACCATCTCCGTATGTTCCTTTGCAACAACAATGGGGGACTTCTGGATTATGAAGTGACCAGGATCACTTCATCACCTACCAAGACAAGGTAAATGTGGACATACAGAGTCAACTTTTAGAAGCTTTCCAGCATCCCGTTGTTCCCAGTGAAATGACCGACTGAACTCAGCGCTGAAAGACTACCAGTTTAGAAGTCCCTACTCAAACTTGTAAGCAGATGCAGCCTGAATTTCTATTGATCATGAACTTGCTTAGTTACTTCCACCTGAGATAAGGAACAGTAAAATACTGTTTTCCTGCTCTGATAGCATTTTTTCCACCAAGCTTACATAGATTTAAAAGAATATATAAAGCAGTCTGTAATGGAGACTCATCTTGATTTACATGTTGCTAGGTATGCAGTACTTACAGAAAATGAAAGGCAAGCCTCAGTTTTTGATTAAATGCCCTGTAGAGTTAATTAGTTTCACGGGATGACTACAGTACATAATTATTCTATTTTATAGGTTTTTAATGCACTCCTTAATTTTACAACTGTCTGCTTGTTTTATTATTTTTCCGAAAGGGTAAAAAGACACAATCAATTCATTTTGCTGAATACCTCACCAAAGCATGTCTTCAACCACTGGAACAACCTCCCAAGGACGTGGTAGAGTCCCCATCACTGGAGGTTTTCAAGATGTGACTGGACAGGGTGCTAGATAATCTCATCTAGGCTCCTCTTCCCACAAAAGGTTAGACCAGATAACCTTTCGAGGTCCCTTCCAACCTAGGCTGTTCTATGATTCTTTAACCTTCCTGTAAAACAAAGTTCTTTTTTCATAAATCACTGCAATTGTCACTGCAACAGTTCACTGCACAGTCACGTCGTGGTTAACTGCATTTCCTCCTTCACTGATTCTTTAAAGTAAAATGACTAAACGCACAAATTGCTTCTGGTAGAATTAATATATTTTCATAACTCATCCTTACCAAGTAAAATATTCTGACAATATGTTATAATTATTTTCTGTTAGCACTTAGTCTCATAAACACAGTTGGTCCCTTAGTACTTCATCCTGCACTAAATATCCACAGGAAATGACAGCCTCCTGTCCAAAAAGCCTTACCCATTAAGCTAGTTAACCAAATGTAGGTGCATCTGACAGCATCACATTTATAATCTGCAATTTCATACCATTCTGAACAGCTGTTCCTAATCAGAAGTTACACATAACAGGAAGTTTTGCCCTTGTGCAGCCCCCTTCTTCATCAGAATCTGTAGCGTTCATTAACTCTGGTCCTACTAATGTTTCAGAAGCAGGCTACTTCTACAACTGTTTTCAGCGTAAACACTTTTTAAACCATACCTAAGTTATGCTCCTTCCTCCGCTCCTATTCATTTTCTTTGCAGACTACTATGAAGAATCTTATCAACAGCTTTCTGAAAATCCTAGAACATTATGTCTGACAAGTAACCTTTATGTACTTTACTGCTTTTTTTTCTAAAGAACTCTGGCAGGCCAAAAATCCACAATCTTCCTTAGTGGAACTCTGATGCTTTCAGCCCATCATACTACACAAATGTACTATTCTGTCTTTAATGATTATCTTCAATGTACCTGAAATTCTCAGGAAACCTCCTGGATTGTAACTCACAATCTCCTGCCTGCTCTTGTAAGGACAGTATCACAGCAGTGACGCTGCAGTCTTCCGCAACAATTACTTGTCAAGAAATACAGCGTGTTCTAGCAGTTCTCTATTTTCATAAATGGTTTTGTTCAGAGTATTTAAAATTTGCATAATGCTCTAAAGTATATATGATGCTTCATAGATACATAACAGCAGGCCAAGTCTCTGTCCTGTGAAATTTACAGCCTAGTTCATAAAGCTATTTAGAGGAACATTATCTAGATCTATTTCACTTCTGCTTTATTTCACATAGGTATTTCTACGGAGAGAAACAATATATTATTCAATCAGATGTTTTATGAAATAATAATTTTGATTCTCACTTTAGGGAACCACAGAAAGTAGAAGTGAAACAACGTATACAACTAGAAAGCTGTATTTTATGTGAATGTGCATATATATAGTAACATCACCAATACAATCTCCCATAACATGAAAGACTGATAACTACCTTCAAAAGATTAGGGAATTAGTTAAAACAAAAAGAAAAACACATACACCAGTAGCTGATCTTAAACTATCGTGTTGCAAACGAGACCATCCACATCAAAATATGCTCTCAAAGCCATTTGTTCACTACAACATCATGGCAGTTTTCAATGGTGTAATTCAAATATCAGGCTTCAAACTGGGATTAATTCTTTATTAGAAAACATGAAGCTCACGCTCAAACCTTATTTTCTCCAAGTACTTGATGGGCTGAGATACATATTATACTTAAAGGTAGCACTCCAGCTTCCCCCCCGCGCCCCCCCCCCCTTTTTTTTCTTTTTTTCTTACTGGCATCTCTGGCCAATTGACATAAGAGAAAGTGGCTTGGAGCAGAGGAGCCTCTGAAGATCCTAGCAGATGAGGGAATAGTGGCCTTCTCTGGCAGTCATTCCTGAAAATGCTAGCTGGGGGAAAATGAGCTGAAGCAGCACAGAAGAGAAATAAGCTGGCAGTTTTACCTCCAGGCAAACTAACATATATATGACTACTGGGGAGGAATTGTTTAGGAGCAAAAAGCTACAAGATGGTCATAGTCATGCCAAGATGTTACTGCCTATTGGAAGTGGATTGTGCATTTTTTACTGGTCACTGACTGCTGAACTACACTACCACAGTTTATACCATCTGCTATGCTATCTTTACACAGAACTGATTTGCTGTGGGCTGCTTAGGAGTTGTTTGGCTAACTACTGTTTCTCCAGTTTTTTCCATATATACATACATAAAAATACATATACATGTGTACACACACTTTATTATTCCCATGCTATTGCCAGAACAAATGGGGGAAAAGTAAAGTGGAAAAGAAAATAATTGGCTTGCTTTAGGAAAATAAAAACATTAAGCATAGGAAAGCCAGCAATAGTTGACCATGTGGAGAACACACACTGAGAGCCCCCTCCTGTGTTCAAAGCAGTGTAAAACTGAATGCCCACATAAGTTAGTAAAGCTTTAGTAACAGAGTTAGAAATAGGAAGGGAAACTTGAGGTTAGGGAGCAGGTGGACAGGATAGAAATATCTGTTTTATGTAATTGGGTTGTTTTTATTATATTAATTTTTATGGCTCATCGCTACAACTGTGGCTAACTGCATTCAGTAGTCCATGATTTTTTTTTATAGGTTGTGATGAGGAACAAAGAAAACAACTTGCTAGCTACCATCAATTTCTGTTTGCAGTTATCTATGAGCTTATTTCTATGTAAACTCTGGTCTCTGAGCTACATTGACAATTACTTGCTTCTAAACGATGACAGTCTTCCAAGTTTCTTGATTGTTTGACACGTATTTGCTTGACATTATCAATAGAGAGTCCAGATTTGACAGGAGAGTTGCAAAGACATGCAAAGCATTCTCACTTACTGACTGAAGTACAAGACAGAAATGTATCTCAAATAGAGATGACTCAGTTTCTCAATCACTGGTAATTGTAAATGAATGCAAACATGTGCAGGGTCAACACTGGAGAAGGAAATAGTGGTGGGAGCAGGGAGCTAACAGTATCTGCAGAACAGCAAATTTGTTTCCATTTTAATTCAGAACATAAAAAACATCATTGTGAATTTGATTTTCAACATTTCAAACAAATGTGTTTGTAGAGGAAAGTAGTTGTATTTGGGTAGAAAAATCATCTAAAATGAATACTTCATGTATGTTAGTTCAGTATTATAATTTTTTCTTATTCATCTACTTTATACTGTAATTTGGTGTTTTAAAATAAATGAAAGATGATACCTTAAAAGAATACAATTATCAAAACCCAAGCATTCAAAGGTATATTTTTGTCCTTACCGGAGAAATCTGGATTTACTAGCAGTGCATTTTAGAAATGGTGCTATTCATTTGGTTTTAAAATTCTTGGCACCATAAACCAAGTCACCCTTTAGATTAAACTGAAATTTAAGGAAGCACTACTACACACATTTCTGACTAGTAAAAAGGGAGGTTAATGCCAATAACGGATGACATCAAGACACCCAGAGCTAATGAGTTCCTTTGTTATTTCACCCTTTGTTAAAAAAACTAAAAGTTGCTTTGATGAGATGATTAACACAGTAGGATTATCATAAAAAGTGAAAGATTTTGGAATAGTTTGGGGTTAAAGACTACTCGGACCAATCAGATGTTTTCAGATTGGTTGAACCTCAGGGCATTTATACGAAGCTGATGCAGTGAAGACACTGCACAAAGTTCAAGCAAACAATCCCGACTAAAGCTGCACTTGCTCCGCTAAGGCAGCTCTCTCTCTGCACCACGGTCCAGGAACTGCGCATCAGCGACATCAAGGCTTCCCAGTTAGGCTAAGCATCTCCGAATTGCGTCTTCAGCCGCCCGTCAGCAGGCCCTCTGCCAGCGGGGCCAAAGAGGTTGCAACTGCTTGGCGGCAGCTGGTAACAAAGGAAGAGGAAAGAAAAGAAGAGAGAGGCAAGGAGACAGCGGCAGAAGTCTTTGGGGAAGAAAAAGGAGGAAAGGAACTGCACCGAATGGGACACGGAGCACCTGTCAAAGGGTTAGGAGACACCACTGCAAAGGACTTGGAAAATTGGCTGAGATAATGCCAACGCTGCCCACAAGTGTTTTTGAAAATTCCAGATGAGATTTCAAAAGACTGAAAAAGCTGAAATACTACGAAGTCTTCAAAAGGAGAAAAGGAAAGAATAACAAAATCATAAATTAGTAGTAGAAATTATAAAAATGTTTGGAAACGTTAGGAAGACAGTAACTGCTAACTCAGATTTATTACAAATCATGGCATGCCTGCTTTTATAACAAAGAGTTTCAAATTTCTGCA
Organism: Leptodon cayanensis; assembly: GCA_027564655.1. NCBI lineage: Eukaryota > Metazoa > Chordata > Aves > Accipitriformes > Accipitridae > Leptodon > Leptodon cayanensis. Next base: position 899,380 of record JANXJC010000013.1, read on the forward strand.
GACCTTTGAAAATTTTTCAGCTCTTTAAACCAAGCATCTTTAAGATGAACAATGTTCACTTCTACTAAGTATAAAACCACTCTTGCACCAGTACTCTAGAAGGGTTATGGTATGTCATGCTTTCAGTGGGATGTCTGCGAAGATGTTGTCAAAAAACATTCCTTCTATTGAACTTGCAAGGATAATTTTTTTCAATTGGTAAAACCAAAGGAGCAGTTTAACAAAACTGCACTTAGAACAATGCACTAGAAATAAGACAAAATGGTAACAAGAGCTAGGAATTAATTTTATTTTACTTAAATAAGGGTTCTGTCAATAATATACACAGATTTAAGCTGAAATTGCATGCACAGAAGAAATCCAGACCTGTTGGGCACCCTATCAAGCTTTTACTACCACCCTTAAATTTGAAAGAAGACTGTGCAGTATAAAAAAGTTTAAAGTTTCATCCTTTCAAACCCTATTTTTCCTCTTAATTCCTTATAATTTAGTCTCTGAATTACAGTTTTCCACTACCTTGGTGGACTTACAAGATGATCTGATGGGGACTTTTCAGGCTGAAGATCAAACAAAGCTTTACCACCACAGTTTGTAAAATATAAAGCAGACATTTGACTTATTCAAAATGCAATTATCTTTTAGACTGCTATGAATATGGGCTTCTAGCTAGTGTCCTTTAAAAGCTCAGGTTAAGGAGCCCATATTTATTGATGTCATTGAGATAATTGCGTTTGATTTTCTTTGGCAGCTCTAAGAACTTCCAGTAGCAATTTTATTATCTGACCTCAATGTACAAATGATTAGCAAAACGTGACTTGGCAAGTGGCAGTTTAAACACTGCCTGCAGCCCATCATGCCTTAAAAGACATAACAACATTTTTTAAATAAAACTCTAGAGATGAAATGCTGGCCTCCTTCCTGCAGGGAAGAACTCCAGCATAAAGAAGTCAAGATATTATCGGGAAAAAAATAACAAGAACATATTGAATATGAAGGCTCTTAGGCCAAACAGAAAGAGGCACCCAGCTGGCAAATACAATCATCACTAGAGATTAACGCAACTCCAACCTGCATTAGTTTTAATACGAAACTATTTTTCAAGCTGCACTAGGTTAACGTTTAGCCTTGCTGAACCTGGAGACAGAGCTCCAGTGTCAAGTGAATAGAATTAAACAACACTGATCTCATTGTAAGCAAAAACTTAAACACTGGAGGAGAACAGAGAGCCCACAGGGGAAGCATCCACAGCATGGAGTCAGCAAACTGGGGTGCTTCTCACTTCTGTAGCATCATTCATTATGTGAGCAGGAAAAACAGCTGCAGTCAGTCACTCAGTGTTATGGTTCTTGGTAAGACTTACACCATATATATTAGGATGAGAGTCTTAAATGTCATATGTTAGAGGCAGTAACGCTTATTTGGTCTGCAGACTTGCAGGAGTAGGCCACTTCCATCCCACGTGTAACGAACACCCTCTTTACGGTGCACACAGTGGTACAGAACTCTTGAAATTTAATATTTAAGATATTGACCCAGAATGGCATTACAGCTTTCGTCCTTTCATTTCCCTCCTTTCTGTTTTGTGTTGCTCACAGTCCCAAACTCAGCTGCCCAACGTTTCTGTACACTCTTATTTACCATTTGCTGTAAAAGAAAGAAAAAAGAAACAGCTTCACAGTACTGCAATAACAGAGTTTTATCAGAGGGTGTCCCATTTCGATCTGCCTATTCCTTGAGCAAGTATATTTCCTATAAATCTTCTATATCTCCCTATTATTCCAAAGGGCTAATGTTCTGCTTGTCTTTTGCTTACAGTTTATTCTTCATTCCACGAAAACATCAGTCCTTTAGAAGTAGCTCTTTGATACTCACAAAGCTCCTGAAATCAGTGTAACATCGTAGCCTTGCTCCCAGGTACAAAGAAAACAGTATACCCTACACAAATTCATGACAACCAGACAGCCTTTAGCTGATACAGACACAGTTATAAAAACTTTTTTTTACTTAAACAAAAAGCAAGTGATTTGCAGGTTATATTTCAACGTGAGACCAGATGAATTACATAAAATATGGTGACACCACTGACAAAACTATCAAAGACAATGAAAAGAAATTATAATACAGGAAATTAAGTGCTAACAAAACAGTTAGTTCCAAAGGAAGCTGCTAGCTGAATCCAGACTACTGGACTGAAACAGATCAGCACTTAAAAAATCCAGAAAAAAAATTCATAGCAAAAGGAGAAAGTACTAGGAAAATACCAAAAAAAACCCCAAAATCTACAGGAAGTTAAATGTTCACTGTGGAAGTAGCATTTTAACTATTAGACAAAGATGTATTATGAACAACTTGCAAGGAACTGGTTATGTCAAACTGTGTCAAACTGCACACAGACTCCTACCATTCTACCCGTCATAGTAATCTTCCTAACTCCATTAACCGCACAGAGATCATATACAAGGAAAAAGAGCCTTCTCACTTATCTCAACAATATTTGCATGTGTTCTCCATATTCTTCCTACTTAATATATTCACATTTGGAATCCATGTACGGGTAGCATTCAATTTAAGATTAAGGCACCTTTAATTAAGACTCAATTATTGAGTCCCACACCATTTAACATCTTCAGCTGGATGACGGGACAGAGTGCTCCCTCAGCAAGTCTGCAAATGACACAGAAGCAGGAGCGACCAGTAGAGCAGAGGGTTGTGCTGCCGTTCAGAGGCACCTCGACAGCCTGGAGAAATACACCAAGGCAAACCTCACAGTTCAGCAGAGGGAAACGCCAAGTCCTGCACCCAGAATAACCCCATGCACCAGTACAAGCTGGAGGCCGAACAGCTGGAAAGCAGCTTTGCAAAACACCATTTACCACTTCCAGCAGACACCAAGCTGACCATGATCCAGCAATTCGCCCTTGCAGCAAAAAGGCTGAGGGTATGCGGGGGGCACTGGGAGGAATGCTGCCAGCAGGTCGAGG
>JANXJC010000013.1:909413-925562 GCA_027564655.1 Leptodon cayanensis
GAGTCCTGCTCCTCAGGGCTGCTCCCAATCCCTTCATCCCCCAGCCTGTACTGGTACACCGGGGGTTCTCCTGACCCGGGTGCAGGACCCTGCACTTGGCATAATGCCTGATGCCCATGGGAAAGTATAGAATTGTTTGCTGAACTGATACACTAATTTTATGAACAGATAAAAAAAATAACAAAGTGGAGATTTTGTAAAGAAACACCCAATATGGAAGGTTTTGTATTGTTAAAGTTAGACTTTGGCAGAGGGGGTGGGAATATTTTAGGTAGCTGTAACCAAAATTCATTCAAAAGAAGAGTTTGTCTCAGACTAAATGAATACCACAATAATACCTGTAATAAATTCACATTTACGCTTGAGCTCAGGAAAGTAACAAAACACCCTCAAAGCAAAAAAACCCACAACGTTCAGGTGTGGTTCAATTTATTTTGCCCTGACAAACCGTACTATGGGCGAGCAAAGTATAATATCTGACTTAAAAAGTACAGATTATATCTACCTTTTGTTATTCTGACTTTAAAAACCATAAAAATTTGTATTAAATAGTGCAATGTGAAGAATGGAAAACAGTTCAAACATTAAAATTCAAAAAGAAAACTAGCTCCAGCAAAGCACGAAAATCACTCTTAATGGTGTGACTGAAATCTAGCATTTTGCTCTACAGCTCAATTTTTCTTTAAAAAAAATAGTACTGCTAAATTCTACTGCCAGTGTATGGGCAGCCTGAACAGCATCCTCCCAGAAAGCTGTCGGCTATGAGAAGAGCTACTTGGGACAGCAATTTAGCATATATTAGCCATTTAACTCTGGAGTCCCGATTCAGTCTTTAGCAGTCTTTCTTCATGCACAAACCCTGCATATGCTGCTAAAACATCCAATTGCAAGCTTGTTCCTTACTGCGCTGGAGTGACACCTGACAAGTTTGACACAACAGACACTCGATAACCAGCTTTTCACTGACTTTCCTCCTAGGGAATTTTAGTGGCATCTTTTAGAAAAGGTTAAGTTTTTTCCTATTAGTTCTACCAGAAAGCTTCAGGTTTTCTCATCTGTGCCTTCTGTCCCGAGCTAAGCAACATCTGAACTCATTATTTTTATTTGACATTTATTATCTCTTAAATACTGTCATACTTAATTCCACCATTCCTAGGCTCTGATAGAACTCAGTGCTTTCTGTAGTGCGAGAAGAGTATCACACAATTTTTAAGTAGGCTTTTTTCCCCCAAAATGTCAGTGAGGTCACAGCCCCTAAACGGCATCTTCAGAAGCTCCTGATTTTTAATAGTTTTCATTTAACTCAAGCAAAAGAAAGAAAACACGAAGCTGCTAAAATAATGCAGAATACTAAACTCCAGTTTTATTTTTCTACACTGTTTAAAAGAAGATTGACAAATGTAGAACAATGTGAATATTACCCAAGGATGAAGAACATGTTTTTCAACAGTAAGACTAAGCATCGTTGGGTAAGAGAGAAACTGAAAATTCATATCTGGGGAAAGATGCTCAGAAAAAGACTGTTTGAAGACTCAGCATTAGGCTTCAATGAAACAGCTTGAATTTGGCACGTAAAGAGATCCACCCACTTTGGACTGTAGCTACAAGAAGGTGCTCTATAGAGAAGCGAAACCTCACATGGGAGGAGACCAGAGGTTAAATAGAAAGACCATGGAACTTAACATGCTGTGGCAAACAACAAGCCACGGTACAGTACAACCATTGGTGTCTCCCAGGTAGATCCATTTTTATGAGGCTGAGGACAATAAAAATTTAGATAAGCTACACAAATCCCCAAAGATTTGGCACATCCCTGGAAAGAGTCAGAAAGCTGGGTTAAGACTCGAGAGGCAAGTGTAGGACGTTCAGGAGAAGAATTAACACAGTAAATTGAACAGAGATCACTGCAAGGAATAGACAATAACTGAGCGGTGTGACCCACAAGAGAAATGGAAAAGTACAAAGGTGCCCTGGGATAACAAACTGTGTAAGGAAATCCCACCTCATCCATCCCTCTGAAGCAAATAATGACGACCACTCCGGCCCAAAGTACACAGTGAACAAATCTAAATATGGAGTAGCAACAAAAGAAATTATGTAGTGAAACAATCTCCGTTTTCTAACTATTGCGGAATAAACATGACCAAAATGGCCACACGACATCTTGGAGAGTACTGAAATAGCCCCCCTACAATGGTTTAAGGGCCAACAGCTTCTGTGTTTTGGGTGTAAGGAAAACAAAGTGTTGCTATACATAAACAGGATTCAATAGGAGACGCAAACATCAAACCAGATGTTCTCATGGCAATTTGAGCTAAAAGTGACCATAAATCAGTCTGCAAAGATGTGGCAGTTACAATTCCTCAGAATCTATGGAAAAACACAGTGGAACAAAAATCCATAAATAATGTGGTTTCACACAAAACAGGGACTCCTACTGCCAGTGTTACTGACAACGAGAACGCTTACCACAAGATGGCTGGCAGAATAAATTTTTGCCTGCTATATTAAGGTAAAGGATTAAGGCCAAGCACTTTAGGGCTTCAGGTAAAGCCCTTGGTACACAAGAAAATTTTGCTCCAAGTTTCCAAGATCGCAATTTCTCAAAAAAATATGCTAAAAGTCATACATGAATACCACCATGATTACAGGTTATGAAACATCCACTGAAATTCATCAAACTAATATTTGTATTGAGGAAACCACTAAGGTTTGTAGACCATGTCAAAAAAATTCAAACAGAAGGAGAACACCCTTATTGTTGTCCCATGACAAATCATCTCTCTGGAATGCCATGGGCAAAATTTTGATTATGTTGATTGGGGAGGGGGGGAAGGGGGCAGGAGAAATCCAACTGTAAAGCTGTAAGACTTTGTTGAGCTTTTTCCCCCCAGGGTGACTGTTCTCCCTTTCCTGAAATAACTTAATGAGAAGATGCTACTATGCATAATACGATCCTGCATATCAATTCTATTAGTTTATTAATCTGCTGTATCTGACACAGGATGTTCTGTAGTAAGCCATAGCTCAGTGGTTTTGTTTAAGTAATGTATAAGGAAGTATGGCTTAAGATAGATCTGAAATAGCCAATATCCCTGACTTAAAAGAGTGAAAAAATAATGTTAAAATAAAAACATGCCTGTTAAAACGGTTCTGGAGTTTAATTCTAATCCACAGCCAATGGTGTTAAGGAACGGTACAAATCACAAAGAAAATGTCAGCAGGAAACAATTGAACAAAAATTGTTAGTGGTAAGGCTCATGCTGCCGGAAACTAATGCAGGAATCTATCCCCCAGGATTTTAATTTATGTAAGGAAAGAAAAGTGAACAAACACCACAGTCTGACTTGGAGTGTTAGATGTGGTCAATACTTCATTTAAGTCAAACTCATTAAGTCTGTCCTTAAGTCCCAGCTCCAGTCTTCATCCAGCCTAAAGCCGGGACAAGACTGCAACACGCAGCATCACTTCCCTCTATGCCAAATCCTTGTTTTCTTGAGAAACAAACACAAGCATGTGAGAGGGAACAGAGTCGCGCCATACTGCAAGAGGTAGGCTGACCCACGCAACCAGGGGAAATAAGACTGCAGTGCTTACACTGGAATACACCGGTCTCACAAACGAGACGCAAGCGGCACACATCCACACCTGTCAATGATAGCAACAGGAAGACAAACATTTTACCTGAAATTTGAGTTAGGTCACGCATTTCATGGCTCTCACAGCTAGAGCTGAGTCTGCTAAACAATCTGGGGGAAAAAAATACTTTTATTGCATTGTATCTTTTCCTAATTTTCACTCCACTTCTTTGTTTTAAACCAGTGAATGCACCTCAATTACCCTTTACTGAGTAATACTGCAAATGCTAAAGCTAGCCAGAAAAGCGTTACAATAAATAAATTGTAGCATAGCCTTCCAATGTGTTACAAAACGTGTATGTATATTTTTTAAATTACGTAAGATGAGAAAATTAATGTTAATTGAAACTTAAGTGACCCAATTAGAGTCATTCCAATTGTTTCTCTTACCGTGCAAGCCAGTGAGATGCAAAAACTGCTTTTATAGCAAAGCAGTCTTACCTCAGAATTGCCAGTCAAGTTCCCTTTTTTTTAGTCCGCTGCTTTACTCAATCTTTTTACTATTTGCAGTTTGAAGCTGTTTTCATGATCTCCAAAATCTTTGTTTCCACTTATGGACAGCACAGAAGTTAGTTTTAAAGACGTACAACAGTTTGCTGCTTGTGAACTGGTGCTCGCATCAGTGTGAAGGTTGCTGCTCTCTAATCAGCTGCAGGCTCCACAATCGAACACTTCCTTAATAAACTCTCGGCGAATCTAACCTCTCTTCTGCGAAACCCCATAAGGCTGGAGAAAGTGTTCACCATCATCTCATCCTTGGCCTGAGAAGTTAAGCGATTCTAGGTATGGTAATACTCACATACTTTGAACCACATTTCTGTCAGAAAATGAATAACATTTAATTTGTGGGATACATCAGAATGCTTGGAAATTCCAGCACCCAAATAAGTTTATCTCTATGGATGCAAGACATAGAGCAGTCACTATTTCTGGAACAGTCAGCCTTGAAGCATGCGTCACCATGAGAATACGACCTTCTTTTCAAAGCAGCATTAGTGGTGTTACACTGAATTATCCATGCAGTAGGGTACGAACAAAGGGTTATAGCCTAAACCATGAATAATCAAATGATGGAAGTGAAGATTTTTCCGTAAGATAGTGCACTACTATACTGCAATTGTATCATATACACCTTTTTTTTTTTTTTTTTGGTAGGAAAAAATACACATACACCCAGTAACTACTCATCTGCTTGAACGGATAAGTAAGACTATATAGCAAGTGAAGTATATCACTTCGATAAATATTATGCCCTTTAAAGGGGGGAATAAAGCATCCAATGTAATTTTCATTCCTACATCTTCCATGTGCTCTGGTCTGTCTTTCTGAGTTGCCCCCACCAACCAATCCTCCTCTCTCTTAAAGATACACTATCCAGTCACCTGCTTTTTTCACCATAACGCCTTCTGCTCAATGTTTCTGACATCCTTCTCCAGTAAAGCTGCCAGCTTTACTCCCAGCCCCAGTCTCCATGGAAAAAGATAAAACACCTCCTCCTCTTCACAGAGCTTCTGAGGATAGGAGAAGAGTATAAAACAGAGTGGAAGAGGCCGAGGGTGGGAAGTTCACTAATTATATTAGCTGCTTAGAGGGAGGCTGGGGGAGGCGTCAGTTACCAGGGGAAGGCAACGCAAAGGAACAAGCTGGAAGAGAAGTGCTGAAATAGCAGAATCTGGACAAGCTTTCTGATCTGTAATGAGAAGACCACTGATATAAATAAAGAAAAGTCCACGTTCACAGCTCATAACACTAGTACACTCCAATACAAAGTTTGAAGGCTCTATTACATAAAGAAAGAAGGAAACTCCATTATCTGAAACTTCAATCTGCTCAATGCTGCAGTACTACCTTTCAAGATAAAAAGCATAAATAAACTATTAACTGGCCAACCACAGTATTCCAAAAGGACTGCAAATATTACTACAAGGAAGATCTCATTTGCTGTTTAGTACAAAATTGGGACCATCTCTGCAAAATAGATTGTTGTGTTTAATTACTGCATAATTTAATACATACATATGTATTGCAGAAACCTATGGTGTGTCTCTGAACACATGAAATACACCAGTACCAAAATTACGTAACTGTTCACAGAAGCTTTTCTGAAAGAGTTGAGCTTCATTTTAATTCTTCCTAAATAACCAACAGCATTTTCAAATGCTTATTAGCAGCTACTTTTATCTATCCATTTTAATTGAATAAAACTTAATTAAAAGCTTCCTTATTAAAGGTTCAGTATTTCTAGCTTTCATCAGTTTCTCAGAGCTAAAGTAACTGAACACTTTACATCTGCTATACCAGAATTTAACTCTTCACTTCATTGTTTTGAATTTCTTCTCTACATCCTTTTCTGTACTGCTACCCCCTTCTCCACTTCCCTTACAATCTTCCATTATTTTTCTCTCCTTTTTCCACTACTTCTTCTTTTTTTTTGTTCCTTCTTCCCCTTTCTTCCCTCTCGCTATCCAATTTTTTCATTATTTACAAAAAACCTTTAAAGGCTGTGAGAAGGGACAGAGGTGAACTCTCAAGGACTGGGAAGCTGCTGCCAAAAGTTGGTATTAGCTTCTCATCATCTCCTATTTATCTCCAACTCAAGGCTTCTTAGTGTTTGGATGGATGCAGAAACACATCAAGCTCATGTTTTGTGCCTACACCAAGCTGGTCCATTTCCGCTCTCTGATGAAGACATCTCCTTCCACTTCCACCTCAAGAAGCACTTGGATAGTTGACAGTACAAACATTCCTTACTAACAAAGGAAAAAAAAAAAAAGCATTAAAGCATTACCTCAAAATCTCCGTAGCAGTGGAAGAAACTTAGTCCTCTCTTCTCCCTTGCACCTGTGTCCTGGTTTCAGCTGGGATAGAGTTAATTTTCTTCCTAGCAGCTGGTACAGTGTTATGTCTTGGATTCAGTACGAGAAGAATGTGGATAACACACTGAGGTTTTCAGTTGTTGCCAAGCAGCATTTAGACCAAGTCAAGGATTTTTCACCTTCCCATGCCCAGCCAGCAAGAAGGCTGAAGGGGGACAAGAAGTCGGGAGGGAACACAGCTGGGGCAGCTGACCCAAACTGGCCAAAGGGGTATTCCATACCAGGTGACATCATGCCCAGTATATAAACTGGGGGGAGTAGAGGTGGGGGGATTGCCGCTTGGAGACTAACTGGGCATCAATCAGCGGGTGGTGAGCAACTGCATTGTGCATCATTTGTATATTCCAATCCTATCCTTATTACTGCTGTCATTTTATTAGTGTTATCATTATCATTATTAGGGTTTTTTTTTTTTTTCTGTTCTATTAAACCGTTCTTATCTCAACCCACGAGTTTTACTTCTTTTCCTGATTTTCTCTCTCATCCCACTGGGTGGGGGTGGGGAGTGAGCGAGCAGCTGCGTGGTGCTTCGCTGCTGGCTGGGGTTAAACCACGACAACCTGACATATCACTTCAGATTATTCATATGCTCCGGGGCAGCAAGAGTATTTTCACGCTGGGACAGATGGTTTGTGTATTCTAACAAGCTGGTACCGTATGAACACCTTTTTGTAATGAGCAACTCAACATAAACTATCATATATCCAGGTTACCTCACAGTTTAGTCTTCCAGAAAAAGAGTTCCAAAATAGGTAACATGCGCACCTGTTTTCCCACATTCCCTACTGACCTACAGATCCCCTTGCTTTTCCACTGATTCCTAAAAAATTTCTTACCGGATTTTGCGCCACCTGATCTGTTGGTGTTTACACTAAACCATCTGCAGCAAGCAAAGAACAAACCAACCACCCCAGTAACAGCAACAACACAGCACCTGGAAGACCCCTAACAAATGGACTAGAATGAGAATAAATTACAGGACATTCTGCAACAGCGCACTTACAGAGACAGAGCAATCTCCTCGTTAAACAGGAGTGCACAGGGTCAGGGAAAAGAATCCACATAATGTAAGAACTGAGCATGGCCGATTACCCGCCAATGGCTTTTGAGAGTAAAAATAAATGGATATATAATTCATATATTTACCTTGATCTACGAGCATGAGGAGGAAGATCTTTCAAATTTTACAGTGGGCTAAAGTAAAGCCTGCTAGTTGGCATACGAATATTAGTGAAGTAATTTCAAATATGTATCTGTGCAAAAGCTAAATCTATTAGATAGTTCTAAGTTCTACAGTCCTATGGATACATCGGGACAATAAGCACCATTTACCAAAATTAACTCTCCATTTTCGTGTTGAACAGCTACCTGAAGATAAGGAGGGAGAAAGGTCTCTTGGAATTCCCCTTCACTTTATCATTCCTTAATCTACCCTTCAAATGTCAACAGAAAAGGTAGTAAGTCACTTAAGAGTTTGGTGCTGCTCATTTCAGAAGAACTGGTGAAAAAAATCAGTTTAAGTTGCAAGTTGGAAAGTCAGGGAGCCAGCTTCATAGCCGCAGCAAATCAGCACGGTCCTAAGTATTTAGGAAAAATAAAGTCTTACTCTCTCCCCAGCTAGAGCTCACGCTCTGACCCCAGAGGACACATGGCACAACCCCCAGACGACACCAAGAAGCTCTTACCGCAATCTCAAAAAAGATGAAATACAAGAGACGAATTTGCTTAGAAATTGTCAGAAAAAAATCAGCAGTATAATCAGCCTACATTATCAGAAATACGGAGCATAAAAATTTACACACTGTGAGAGGTAAGAAAGTAACTCTAAATTTTTCAACACCAAAAAGCAATTTTGAAAACATACACACAAAGTCCCTGATTTCATGGCAAGGTCTTTAACTTTTAAGCATTTGAAAGAGAGCTCTGAAGCATACACTTGAATGCAAGGGAGCATTAAACTAGGGGAATATGCCAAGACGGGATTTCTTTTCTCTCTCCAGTGCTCACACCTCGTAGGAAAACTGTTTTTCCTCTCATTTGCAGTGCTGCTCTTTGGAAGTTGACTGATGATGAGCCGGGGGCTTTGATCCCTACTTTTGCTTTTGCTGAAGACGTACCTGCCTTCACCAGTTAGCAATTCTAAACTGCTTCTACTATAGGAGTAGAATTCTTTTCCTTCCAGATCCAAAGCAGGGCTAAAAGGAGGAATGCAGATTTTAATAAATCTTTTACAGACCAGCATGAATTATTACTTTTTCCAATAGCTACCTCAATTCCCAGAATTCAAAGTGTTTCATAAATCAAAAGCTTTAGTGGTTTACATCTTTCCATGTAACTTTTACAGCAAGAACCCAGAGTACCTGATGAACACTTCAGCAGGTGCAGAGAAATTCAAAGGCACCAGTGACCCGCCCTGCATCTTTTAGGCTTTGGATCATGCTAACCCAAGAAGAGCAAACAAACCATTGCCAGCAGCACATTTGAAGTTTTAAAGATGTCTTTGGCTACATCACATGCAGCCATGTATGACCATCAAAACTTCGTATCATCTTATTTAAATATGGATGATTTTCAGTAATACCATACTAGCATTATTATGAGTTTCACTTGATAAATTTTTCAGGATTCATACTAAAAAAAAAAAAAATCCATTTTAACAGCAAAACTTGCGAAATCAGGATCAGGCATAAGTTATTCTGGGAGTGGTTTTTGAGGGGGTTTGGAGGTTTTTAAATCTGCTGAAAGTCTTAAGATAATTTTTCTTCACAGTTTCTATTAGTTCCAGTCCTTTTTAGGATAAAGAAATAGCTGTACTTGTTTCCAGCAGGATTCTAATTAAAATATGACAGGTTTTACAGAGGACTGTAATAACCAGGATTATTTTGGCCTGCAAATTTTAAAAGAATAATTTCGTATTAAAAGTAGTAAGAATAATACACATTTCTGATAAAGCTCTATTCACTTAGAGATCTCAAAGATCAGAATGAAATTCAGCAGTAGTCTACACCTTTACAGATGGAAGTTTTAGAAGGTATTCATTGAAGGTACACAGTACAGGGAAGAAACAAATCAAAACTCCATGTACCACGCACCTCAGACTTTACCCGAATGTCAAGGCGTTCCATTTCGCCAGTCAGACTGCGTAGTCCTTATTTGTTTATACAGCCAGAGACTCCACCGTGGCATCATTAACCTTCCCTGCTTTACACACTTCACTTCAGACAGTGCCTGCTTCCTCACTTACTCTGACACAGTGCGCCGATATTCCTAACCCTGTGCTACAAGACCCATCCAAGGACTGAAAAATGCAAGGTGAACAAAAGATGAATGCATACCTTCACATCGCTTAGGCAGGATCAGCCTGCAAACCAGCTCCCCCCCGCCATCATGCATGCTTTACTAACAACTCAAATTCTGCAGGGAAACACTTCTCTTATTTTTTATTTATTCTCAAAAGTTTTTAAAGAAAAATGTACATTCTGAGGTCAGCCATGAGGACACTGAATTTTCCGTCAAATTCAGCGGTTTGTTGGGGAAAAGAGATTTAAATTGAAACAGTTAAAAACTGTTTGTTTTTGAAAAGGCACTCTTACCCTGCACTGAAGTACCGGATAACTGCAGTGACCCTGCAGGTGAGGAAAACACCATTTCATCTAGACCGCACGTTCAGCCTAGGGTATGGCTGCAAGGCACAGAAAGGCGTGATGTATTCCTGTTTTAATAAAGCTCGGAGAGGAGCTACCAAACAGCAGCTGCATTTACGTGTTCTGAAATAAGACCCAACACATCTCATACTTTGAGCCCGAAACCTGCGTCCTCAGAGGTCACGGAGGAAGCGTTTCACGGCGTCGCTCTGCGGGGCTGGGTGGAAGTTCAGCCCTTCTTAGGAGACTTGGGCGCCGGTCGCTCCTGACAGTACCAGACGCTATTGAACAGCCCAGCGCGCTGCAGCAAACCTGGCTCTCGGTAGATGCTGCCTGTGCATCGCTTGCTTGCGGGGGAAGAGCGCGCTCCCCGCGCGCAAGAAGCGGGGGCCAAGAGCGCGCTCCCCGCGCGCAAGAAGCGGGGGCCGCCGCCGGGCCGGAGGAGCCCTTTCCCAGAAGGTGCTGGAATGGGGAGCTCTGTTTGGGCATGTGGAGCCCAACCATGCCACCTCCTGGTTAGGAACGGCCACTCTGCTCTCCCCGCCACACAGGTGTTCGGTGCTTGGGGAGTTCTGGGACTTGCTACTCAGCTATCCAGCTAGTCTGCCTTCTCCTGCTACCGACTGCAAATATTATCAATTTTCCAAATCCTTGAGTTTAAAAATATCTACTTTGAGGCATAAAGGAAGAGAGATGGATGATTACAGTAGGTGTTCCCTGATGAATACAGCAAGGAGACCAAGAACAAAGGAAATCTACTACAAGAATTCCCAGGACAAATAAAAAACACTCTTCTCCTTCCAAGGAAAACATTCATGTTCCCAAAAAACAGCGCACTCTGTGGATGAGGCTATGGCCATCCAGATGAGCCCCAGAAAATGCCTTTGACCTTCTCTTAAGCAGTTGGTGCTGAATTCTGCTATCTGCACTGAACTGCACCTTAAGCAGCTCCACCAATTCAAACAGCACCTTTTAAAGAGTGAAGCACTATTTTTTTTTTTAAACACAAGGGTATCAGAATCTAACCTTCAGTTATTGCATTTATATTGTTCCCTCCTTGCAAGAGAAATTTACTGTGTTTCAAAGTACATGTTTTCTCAGACCACAGATCAAAAGGTCCTAAGATGCTTCAGATGTCTGAGAGATTTTTATTAGATGTCATTTAAAAAAATAAATATCTCCCCCTCCCGCCCTCAAGCAAGCCCACCTTTTATGACTAACAACTTAGGGTCAATATAAACACTTACAAAGGTTGCTTTGTTACACTCATTCTAACATTTTATAGTATTTTCTTTTCCCTAAATCTGGTTATCACCTGGGATTCATCTGCATTACATTCTGCAGGGCAAAAAGCACTTCCTGAGATTATGAACACATACCATGTTGTCACACTACAATAATAAAAAAAAAAAAAAAACCACACAAACACACCTATTCACCTTCCAAAAAAAAAAAAAATTAAAAAAAGCAAAGCCCATCAGTCAGTTATCTGAAAATCTGCAGCATATCCTACAGATTTTCACAATTACGAAGGTCTTAGCTGCATCAGTCAATATATTATATTTGTATAAGGACTGCCTGCTAGCCCCCTAACGGCAACAGAAAGATTCCCATTAATTTTAGTGAGCTTTGAACCAGGTCTGTAATGCCTAGCGCATCGCTGCTTTATAGAAATCATAAGTACCTTGTACTCATCTGGAGTTTGCACTGATATTGCTCCTTTTTACTGAAAGGGATCCAAATGGTAAGATATATAAATCTGGTTTCTAATGAAACCAAGATCTCTCAAACACATGCTCTAAACATTAGTGTGTTTCCTGAGTCAATCTTCCAGTTATTTACGTAGCATTTCCTGGGACAGCAAACAGTGATCAACACAAACTGTTTTGTGAACACAGATTTCTTCTCACCTGATGTAAACATCGGGGGAAAAAAAAAAGAAACAACAAGCAGAAAACTGACCGCTCACAGATTAGTATTAATGTATGAATTTACATTAACATTTTACGTTCATCTTACTTTACCCCAAAGGCTTGTTTAGACAGAGTAAACTAATAAATTTGCAAGTATATTTTCCCAAGTAGTTTCCAATGGAAAATTTGACAAAAATTAAAAAGTATTAGAGGCCTGACTGTAGCAGGTCACAGGCTTGACCAGCAACAGCCTTTCACATCTTGGGCTAAAGATACGATTGCCATGTTCTGTATTGCCAAGACAAACAATTTTCATGAAGAGACCTTATTATTGCCCCAGGTTTTTAATAGAAACATACACTTACGAACTAAATCTGCCTTCCTGTATGAAAAGCAAATGAATCTCCAAGAGTCCAAAGAAATCCAAAACCCCCCCATAAGCCAATATATTAGTTGAAATCCTGAACATAAGACAAAATGAATTTGCATTACATCAACAGTCTTCCGACTAGCTAGAACAATTATTGCAGGCTCGTATGAAAGACTGTACTAATGTTCATTCAGTGTAAAGGCTAAGTAATTGTATACCTTTTGAATAATCATGCCCTGTCCGACACGGAGCCTTACAACGCTGAGCTGTATGAGTCTAATCAACACGACTGGAGGTTTAACAAACTCATGCTATGCCACGTGGAATAATCCGGAGACTTAACTCAAGATTAAAGTTAAAGGCCTGACTCCCGTTGCCTTCAGAATGCCAAGTGAAAGTCTGAGGTCAATTGTACCATCGTTACATAGAGAGAAATTAGCTACCTCATTACCCAAGTAATGCTGATATTTCCGTGGGGAGAGAGGCTCTTACGTTGGCCGGCTCTTTCCGATAGGTCTTTTTCCTTTGCGTTTATATTACAAAACACATAGCTAGCTTTAATAACATGCTATGCAAGACATTCCAAAGCCGCACACGTATGAATACACACACACACAAACTTTGCTTGTCCCAAGAAGTATACAGACAATTAGGTGACACTTCAGCTTATTAAAAATAACGCTGATACAAAAGCAGTTTTGAACCACAAGACAGTTCCAGCTGGCTGTAGCTTTCTGTGTCATCCACACCTTCACAGCTGAAGTCACACACTTATTTTTATATTCATAATCATAGATATTTTACACAAAACAATAAATATTTACCTACATGCAAAAATAACACACATAAGCAGCTCATTAGCTACCATGGCAGGAAGCAGCACTAGAACAGAGAGGCTCTCGGTTCTCCCTGGAGCTTTAGAGCGTGCTGCAGGATAAGCGCAAGTTCGGTACAAGAGGTACTGCTCAAGAACACGCTCTTCACTTTTGACGTTTTTCATCTGACAAAGCATTATCTGACCTCACGCATTGATCAAGATATCTCCTTACTCCAAGCAGTACAATCTTACCTAAAGAAAATAACGACCTGTAACCAGTTTATGACAAAATCATTTGAAGCTATCCATAAAATGGTGTGATTCTTCCAGCTCTTGTAACAGCCTGGTACACAAAATAGGTCAGAAAATCCCTCTCCAACAGATGGAGATTCACCTGTTCTTTAGTTTGGCTAGCTCTTACAACTAAAAGAGGTCTTGTTTTCAGTGCCGACTAGATTATCTTATCGGAATAAACGTTTTCAATGCCTTCTGCAAAAGTCTGAATAAACTAATACAGACCAAGGTAAATAATCTGCCAACCATTCACACTTCACAGGTTCTTCTAACAGATGACTTACAAATGGCTTTTCCATCTCTAATAGTGTAACCGTCATGTAGGAGCTACTTCTATATGAAGCAGGTAATGACCCAAGGGGAAATGAAGTATCTTCTGATTAAGGCACTCAATGAGTCATTCAGAAACTGGGCTCCTTTTCAGAATCCACCACAGCCTCCCTCGGTGATTTTTAGAGAAATCATTTGGTTTATGGCTTCACACTTTGTATCCAAGAAGCGCTAGTAACTTTTTCCTCACCTTTCTTTGTGTTGTTTGGCAAGTATGCAAATTCTCTGCCACAGGAAATGCCCCTTTTCTGTGGGTTTCACCGCACATTGTACCATGGAGGCTCTGACCCACATAAGGGCCAAAGTAAATAATATTTATCCATCCCTCAGTGGTGAGAGGTAAATAGCTACTGCCTCAAGTATGCATCTGACACAGGTCTGCCTGTAGGATGCAGACCTACATAATAAAAACATAACTGATTTTAAAAACAACAAATTACTTAAGTACACCAGTAAGCACAAACTTAAACAAACAAAAAAAAAAAACCAGGCAAACAAACAACAACAACAACAAAACAGTAACAGGGAAAAAGGTGGGGTCTTATCTTTACAAGTAAATCCAGTTTCATAAATTGAAACCGTATTTCCGGAATTCTTGTCACTTGCGTGCCCTTCTCCAGTTTCACACAGCAGCATCTCTCTTCTCAACCTCAGGTTCTAGCAAGTGACATGAAAAATCACAGCCCGTGCAAGTCAGGAGGAACACTTGCGGCTCTCGACTCCTGAAGCAGAAACCTTCACATCTACACTCAGGCATTTTATACAGAATCTGCTGGCGATCAAAAAAGCTTAGTATGCCACCAAAATAACACCTGGCTGCTATTGTTATGTATGCAGCTGATGGTATGTTGTATTTTAAAGAACAGAAATCCAGAGCCTGGGAGCATCGCTTCATTGCAGACATATCCTAGAAATACAGTATTACAGAGATCCTTGCACCACTGTCCCACGTTCTTCTGGCAGCCAAAAAAATTTCTGCCAGTTCTATAAATTTCCTTTCCATTTATATCCAGCAGCAACCAGTGGATTAATTCTCATTTCCTTAAGTAGCTATACTCTTACCTTGATGAAAGCATTTTAACAGTCATCGTATGTTAGACTCTAAACCGAATCTCTAGAAAGCTTGACAGATGGCGTTTGGAAGGATAATGCCAGGTATCTGGTGTGAATCTGACATTAGCATTCCCTACAGACAGCTCGCCTTCATCTTTTAAAAATCCACCAATATACACGTCCTAGTTATACTAAGAAGGAATGAAAAAACTAATCATTTATTCAATCTCACAGGGGCCCAAAATGCAATTTCCACATGGAGGTGACACCTAGAAATACCTTTTTTTTTTTTTTTTAAACTTTACTTTGCACGCTCTGGGCTTTGTCCTTCGTGCCTTTCCTTTCCCGTGCACACCCGCACACTCTCGGCGGACACCTCCCCCCTCTGGGAACAGACCGAACTGCAAGGTGCAAAACAGCCGTCCCTCTAAGAAACCGGGGCTTTGTTCATCCTACGTTTATTAGAAAAACAACTGCGAAAAGCGGCACGGCTGCCCCTTCAGCAGCAAGGGAGCGGCGAGAGCAGCGCACCAGAGGTGTCGGTACTCCCACCCGGCGTCCAGGCTCCCCGACGGGAGCACTCGCGACAAAACCCGGGCTCGGTCTCGCCATTCGCAGTCAATAAAACACGTATCAAGGAGAGGCGACGTCGAGGCTGTAAGCTTTAACCAGTTACGGCTTGCCTTGAGACACAGCAGGACTTCGGGAGGTCTTCGCCGCCCCTGAGGGCGAGCTTATGGGAACCTGCGGCTCCCTCGAGGGCCCGGCCCTGCGCTTCTCCGCCCCAGCCCCACTGAAGGGCTCGGCGGGTTCGTCCCGCTTTCGGCATCGCCCCTCGCTCCTCCCGTGAGGCGCCGGGTTCCAGGGTCAGCAGGGATTTTGAGAGCCAGTCCCACCCGCGAGGGGGACTCGCCGGCGGAGCCTTCCGCCGAAGTTGCGCCGCGGGGCCGCAGGGCCGCGCTCGGCCGCGGGGCGGCCATCAGCGGGGGCACGGGGCTACCAACTTCCCGCAGGAGCTGCCGCCCAGCCAGTCCCAGCGGGGCCGGGAGAGCCCAGGTCTCACGCCGCACACCGCCCTGGCTACCACGGGGCGGGGGGGAAGGGGGGAAGCGGCCGCACCGGCCTCCCCCCGCTCGGCGGCGGGACGCGAGGCGAGGCGCGGCGCCGGGGGACGAGAAGCCCGCCGCCCGCCTTCGGCTGAAGGAAGCCGGCGG
>JANXJC010000013.1:926785-937634 GCA_027564655.1 Leptodon cayanensis
GGGGCCGGGGAAGGCGGGTGGGGGGGACTCGGGAGGGCGGACTGCTGCTGAGAGCTTGGGGAAAGCTTGGGGGCGAGGGGAGGGGGAGCAGGGGGGCGAAGGAGGAGAGAGGAAAAGAGAGGAAGGAGGGGGGGGGTTGGACGACGAGAGAGGCGCCTGCAAAGGAGGCGAGAGGAGGCAGCGGGAGACAAAGGGGGAAGCGGCAGCTGCCCGCCGGCCCCCGTGACCCGCCGAAGGGCGCCGGGCGGCTCCGGCGCCGGCAGCTGGAGTAAATGCAACGGATTCTCCTCCTCAGAACCCAGCTCGGGGCGTTCGTGTACCGGGAGGGCGCGTTTACCGGGGAATTCACCCCCCCACGCACACACCCACACGCACTCACACGGGCGGTCGGTGACGGGAGGAAGCAAAGGATGCTTCGCTCGTCTCGAGCCGCTAGAACTTCGTCCGCGGGACCTCAGGAGCGAACGGGCTGCACCGTTCGGGTCACCTGCCGTCCCCACGGGGAATCCTCGCCTGGTGCTCGCCGCCAAGACCACTGCCTCGGTGTTCATTCTGATGAAATAGGGAGCTGCTGCAACAATACACTCGTAAATCGCCCGCTACTGTTCATCTCCGGGCTTTTTCGTTGTGGTGCTTGGAATTGTCTCTCTTCTTTTTCTTTTTTCTCTTGGCGAAGGATGAAGGTACGAAGAAAGGTAGAAATCAAGACTAAAACCCTGCGTGGGCCTCCACAAGACATTGTTCTGAAGGCGCTGTACAGCCATCGCATAAAAATTTGGTCCGTGATGCTTTCAACATCCTAAGATACGCGCAGGCAGCCCTTATGCAATTTCCACTCAGTGCGCAGCTAATTGAGGGACTACAGGTGTTTACAAGAAAACATAGAGAATGCCAGCGGCCAATGTGCAATTATTCTGTCATTTTTCTGGGGAGGTGGGGAATAAAATACCTGAGGACTAACTTCCCTGCTGAGGAAGACTAGGAGCAGGAAAACAGCGCGATTTTAGCAAACCTGTGAAATGCTTCAGAAGCAGAGAGGACCGGTAGCAGAACTGCAAGGTTTAATTGGCAATCAGCTTTCCTACAGACTGGCTGTGGGGACAAAGGGAAGGCATAAGTCCCCCTTTTCAAAAAAAACCAGACAAACGAACAAACAAATGAAACAAAAGGAAGCGTAGAACTGAGATATTTTATTAATAATTAAATTTACGGCATGAGCAGTCCTTCTTTTCTCCCGGTTACGAGTGCAGCAGGAAGCAGCACCCTGTTCTCAGCGCAGCTCAGGACCGTCGGGCGTGCGGGATCCCCCGTGCCTTCAGGTGGTGCTTCCGCGGCTCTGCCCGTCGGGGCGATCGGGGCTGGTGCCCCTCCGTTCAGAAAGAGAGAAGACCGCTGGGAGGTGTGCTCTCTGCCAAGCACCTCCCAGACGGATCTCAGCCATCCTCGCTCAGAAGCAATCCTGGTCTGGTGGCTTTCGAAACACACCATATGTTCATGTATATGGAAAATGAGTTTGGGGGGCTTTCCATCTGGGGTGTTAGAAGAATAGTGTTACTTTAGTCTGTTTAATTGTACTTAACCTACTTAGATCGTAGGAAGCTTTGATTTAAACACCTTTAAGTTTATTAAACCGTGGGAAGTGCTACATTCAGCAAAGTCGTTTTTCCTGGTCGAAGGAGCGGAGAGCAAGTTTGCCCGCACATCTTTTTACAGCAAAATAGACAGAAACAAGTTTCCTCTAAGCTGATTTTTCAAAAGTTGTAACGTTAAATTGACTTTCAGTGACACTTAGGCTGTAAAGCCATTGAGATGCTTAACTGAGTTTTACCTTATACCTCATTTAAAAAAAAAAAAAAAAGCCACCACACCATTAAAATCTGTCAGACAGGAAATATAGACCTCTAATGACATCAGTCATGACTTCATTGCTAGTTGGAGATCAATTTTTTTTCATAGCTACTAAAAACCAAAGAGACATTTTACAACTTCTTAGTTTGAAGTGCCAAGCCAAATTAAAGTTTATCTGTACTATATTTTATTACTAAGCCTGATATTGAAGCAGATCACAGCATACCAGATTATAGCTTATTTGAAGATAGACCAGGCAACAAACGTTACGTATTTTTGCCAGTGCCAACTAAATACACATGTGTTATCATGTAGCACTGAAGCCAAAAGGCAGCGGAAGCAAACAATTGCAGGAAAATCTCCAAACTTTCCAAATGCTTATTTAAAAATTATGAAATCTTTTGAGAATATGCAGTAGCATGAATGGTCAAATGTGAGCACAATGGCAATGAATTACCCTTCTGACACATCACATTAAAGTCAGTATAATAATTTAAATCGGTACAGTTCTCTATGTGTGTGTGAGTACACCTAGGACTTCATACACCAAAGATCAGATTTGTCAAGAGTTTCCGATTTCAGAAATTCCATTTGCTTTCAGATTTCTTCCCTATTTCACTTGCTTTGGCTATGGGTAAGGGTTGTCTGGTTCCTGAACTGACTACAGATCAGGATAAAAAAAACAGGGAGTTTCTCCTACCATCTATGTTAGCCATATCCTTCCCTAAAGGCGGAATCACTATTGACGATATAAGGAATAAAGAAGCAGCAGTACATGTGCAAGAAAGAGGGAATGTCCCCACCTCCTTTACTTTAGTGTACTTAATTCCTTCTGGGAATACTCTCTGCATCCAGACTCCACCCGATCTCTGCACCCTGGCCCGTGGATACCAGTCCTTGGACCGCGCTGCTTCGCTCTCTTAAATAGAGACAAGTCATACGGGTTAGTCTTTAATCTATATAAATCATATAAATCAGCTTCAGTTAAAAAATGTATCGGTACTTTATCCTTCCAAGACATCAAATAGTTTCATATACCTGGTGAGCCCAGGACTCCAGAAGAGTTCAGTGCGAGTTCCCGGCACACGACGAGTGCTGGCTTATGCTATCACTTGGTTTGTGATACCCGCATCACCAGTTCTTAGTTCATCAAAACACACATCAAATAAAATTCTGTCTGTTACAGCTCTATTTCATATTGAGCATTCTTGCGACGTTGGAAGGAAGGAGTAACCGAGGAAGGAAGTACACAGCCTCACTGGGAGAACTCCTTTATCATTGATTTGGGATGATTTTAACCCAAATAATAAACTACAAAACAGAAGTTGAAGGCAGAAAAAAACACTTAAATAGAAATGAACAGCAAAGAATCAGAGGCAGTCTAGAATGTCTGGTCTCTTCTTTCTTCCCTGTGATGCTACCAAAACAGACAGAGAAGTTGTGAGTCTATGACGTAATTTTCTCCTCTCCGCGCGTAGGTAAACACGAGGTCTCGTATTTTGCTTGCCCGTGTTTGAAGTTCTCTGTCTCTGCTGTTTCTTCTGACCTTTATATTACAGCTTACCCATTGCAGGTAGCTCGAACACTTTCACAAAAATCCTCACTGTGATCATAGCACCGTCTCCACTTCACCTGTTCCCTGTAACCTTACTGCAATCAGTAAGTAAGAGAGGTCTGAATTTCCCTTGCATCCTTACCTCCAAGATTTAGAGCTGCTCCTTTTCATACAAAACCTCCGGTTACATTGCTTTCTAATTTTCCTTTTCGCATGGTTCACAATGATTGCCTTTGTACCTTTCTTTTACTTTTTCCCTTTCAGCTTATTGTTTCTACCCTCCTTTCCCCATATGCAAATCTCCCTTTAATACAAATTTCTCTCCTGAAGGATAACAACAATAACAAAAACTAACGGACAAACTGAGGTACAAAGAAGGTGATACTTGCTTTAGAGCAATGGAGCTACAGTTTCCAGACTCCTAGGACTCTTCCTTGAGCTAATCCTCCAGTTTATAGTCAAGCACCGATTATTCAGCACAGCAAGTTACCGAAGTTGGCCGTCTCACCTAGCTTTAGGCATGTAAAAATCAGAAGTCTAAGCCTACTCCAGTCACCATGGACACCCTTTTACCGTCAGTAGGTTGAGACAGGCTCTTCCAGCAGTTTATTCATCTGACCTGCAGGTACCTGTCTTTGGCTGACGTGAGCCATCCTGTGCAAAATTTGATTCCTCTCCACTGGATATGAAGTCAGTAACTAGGTTAGACGTAAACAGCTCTCTTGTACATAACAACATCAGTGCAAATGAATTCCAGCAGATTTCAGTAGTGTATGACAATCAAGAGGCCAGAGGAGTTTGTCGTTGTATAACAGATGATGGAACAGAAAAATAAGTCTTCCAAAAAGTGCATGTGATTTGCATGACAAAATGTATTCTACTTCAGGCATACAGAGTTAGGTAGGCAGACCATGCTCAAAATAAAATGACAGAATTTATTTGAGAAAAAAAAGGTGAGAGATGCATATATATATGTATGGTTTATCTAAGATGTAAGTAAATCTACAAATACCTGAAGAAAGTATTATACCCAAGTGAGAATAGAATTGTTTAGAGGATGCAAAGGATATAAACTAGAAATAAGGAGATTAAATTACATATGGGAAAATGCAGACTGACTGTAACAAGCTACTTTTACCATTTCATTTAGGAAGTGAACTTCCGTCATAAGCAGAAAGCAAAGAAAGGGAAGCTTGTAGGTATGGGTACAAGAAAACTGATAATACAATACAATTCTGCTTTTTTTGTGGATTTTTTGGTGGGGGTGGGGGGGAGTTGGTGGGATTTTTTGGTTGGTTGGTTTGGTTGGTTGGTTTTTCTGCAATGCATTTGTTGCTTTTTATCCAGTTTGGTTTTAATTTAAGTTTTGTTCAGAGAATATTTATCTGTAATTGATGAATTACCAGCTCGTTTTTGTTAACTTTGCTTCCTTAAGAAAGAAACAATGGAAACAACTGAGCTCAGTTAGTTTATTGATCAGGTACGCAAAGCCTGTAGCCAGACAACAGGATAAAGTTATACTTTATTAATCCATTGGTCTATCGCAATGTTGCAACAACTGAAATGGAGCAAATCCAGCATATGATTTAACATATGCCTATTTATGCATTTACAATATATAGCTCTACAGAGTTTAGCCTGTTCCCACTTACTTATCAGAAGTGTCGAAGTACACAAAGAAAATTCCAGACAAATCACCTATGGATGGTATCTGTCTGTCAATCTTCAAACCAAATATGTCAAACTACAGGACATACAAATCATCAACAAACTGGAACAACAACAACAACAAAGTCTTCACTAAACAAGTTTCAAGATACTTCACCATATTAAAAGGTCAGAAAGAGTTCAACTATCTCTTCAAACCCTGGTCAAAGATTGTGGAAATTCTGTTCTAAATGAAGCATGGCTTGGGGAAGGGTTTGACACTATACAGCATCTTTATCAATTTACATACTCTTAAGTTTAAACTTACATAATTGTTTATTGTAAATCCATTTAAAGTGTGTAATACTAGCAACTCAACAGTTTAAGAAAAAACGCTACTTGCTAAGTATAGGATTGGAAGTAATTGCCCTCCAGGACCTTGAACGAGAGAAGCTCTGGAGCTCTAAGGAGCCTAGATCTCTCCACTTTCTCTATAGAGAACAATTTTAGGCAGAATGTTTCAGTAGGAACCTAAAACTTTAGAACACTTAAGGTGTCTAATTTAGGATTAAATGCAGGTATTGCCACCAGTATGAAATAAAAAAAAAAAAACCACAGAAAATACCTTCTTTTGACAATGTATATTCTAATTCAGCACATGGCTGTGAAGTGGGACTCAGCCCACTCATAAAGATTTGTCTGTTTTTAAAGAAATCATGGAATCAATACTTCACACATATTTCAGTCTTACTGAACCATAGGACAAACATTTTCTGGAAAAGTCGCTGAATGATTTTAAGGCTCTTAGCAGTGTACAAAAGAAGACAGAAAATTATTTGAAAATCAAGTTAGCATTTTATTAACTGTAAACCATGGAAAAATGTGATAAACTATTTCACAATTTATTTGATCAAAGCTGAGCATATCTGAATATAATTTTTTAATGGGTAATAGGGGATATAGACATTTCCAGTTCAGAAGAATAAAAAAAACTATGCCAGCTCTGTGAGCCAGTTTTCCTTAGAGAACAAGTGCTCTATGGAAACGCTTTTAAATTCCAAGTTTCTCTTTTTAGGTAAGAACACTTCAACTCCTAAAATATCTTTAGTCCACACTGAGCATTCTCACCCATAAGAATTAGAAAAATCAGTATGAAGCCAAATTTTAAAGCCTTCAGATCAAGAGTAGCTTCAAAACTTTTAGCAAGTTTTCCCCTTCTTGCTTCTTAACATTAGCAAAGCCATTTAATGCTCCCAGCAGTTTCTTTTTGGAGAAGTCATCAGTATTTAGTTGTACTCATAATAGGTCTCTTAGAGATGTGCATAATAAATGGAGAAGGTCAGGAAACTTAGAAGAGAGGAAATTTTAAAAGCAAGCAAACATTTAGCAAGTTTGTGGGGAAAAAAAAAAGTTTTCACTCTCTGACCAGCTCTGGTTATACTGGTTATAAAGTAATAAGGATGAAAATGTTAACAGCTCAGCAAATGTTGTTAAATCTGCTTATAATGATGGAGTTTATTTGCCACTTGTGCCAGAGCAAATGGATTTGCTTTGTTTTGGGAGCTGTGCTGTATTAGTCTCAACTATTGCAAAGCTCAGTTCACCCATGGAGCAAATGGATGATGAGTCATTCTTTTTCTGAATAGAGCATTAAGTGCAGTCTCATCTTGCAATTATCTAATTTCCCAAATAAGTCATTCCAAGGCTCTATAATCTCCATGATTATATAATTTTTTTTTGAGAGAGAGAGAATGAAATTTAAGGACAGATGATACCACTGTTACCTATGTTAAGCACTGTGCCAGTTCAGTCACTATAGTACTAATTTTATGTAACAACTGAACAATGGTATTGCCTTCTGATCTTAATTTTATAGGATTTTTTATTATTGTTAAACTTTGACATCTCAAGGGCAATTCAAACTTACAGATTTACAAAACTTTTTTAATAATTACTATGCATTGCTGCTATAAATTTAGTGTACCATATACAAATGGGAAATTGGCAGCTGTTAAAATAAAAACTTGTGAGAAATCTGTAATGCAATGATACTTCCCAAACTACGTAAATGTCAGCTACCTAAGAGTACCTAAAACGTAATTACATTAGTTTCTTAGGAATATCAAAATACAAAGCCTGATGGATTTGAGATTTATTTCAAAATATTTTTTTAATGAATTATGCAAAACTCCTTTTCTCTGCTCCTATATTTGCAATTTACTTTTTCATCCTCATATACCTTATTTTAAACATAACTTGCTCATGACAATACAACAAAACATTAATATTTTAAATACAGAATGGACATCTATTGTGGGCCTTTGGGATCATTTCCCAGAACAGACTGCCCACACTGTAAAAGACCTGTGCAAGCACAAAATGACTAGAGTATTTACAATGTTAATTGAATCCTTTAATGCTCGCAAAAGTTTTCTGATGAAGTCCACTAAAAAGAGAAAAATAAACAAATTGTCATGAGTGCAGTTTTTAAAATATTGGTGTTTGTTCTTTTTTTTTTTTTTGGCTTCCTTACCTGAACCTGAATGACCGTTGGTTTTAATATGAGTCATTGACGATGGACTTGGAATCAGGCACAAGGACACTGCAGCAGACGTACTCCAATCTGCTGGAACTGCCATTGTGCTGCCCACCAGCACTGCCTTCCACTGCCTCTGGGTGCAGGTCTAGTCTTGTGCTGGGCTTTAAAACTGAAGGAGGAGGAGTATTTCGCTGCCATAGAAAATGAAATAGACTTCCGCCCTGCCCCGCCAAGGGCAGACTTATTTAGACACTTTCTTTTGGGAGCTTAAACCTTTCTCAAAGAAAATGTTGATGCATCAGACTATGTCAAATTGGTCATTTGACTTAAGGTATTTGTTTTCCAAGTAATTCAGAATAATTTCCATTCCATCCATCCTTTTCCCTTTTCTGTTATATACCATTCAATTTATATATCAGATAACTGGGGTCACGCTGTATGTCATCTTGCCTAGTGACTTTTAAAAATAATTCCACGTCTCTTCTAACTCTGCAGAATTACAAAGTCCTCCTTTGCTTTCTTTTGGTTTTTTTTTGGTTTTTTTGTTGTTGTTGCTTTTTTTGTTTGTTTGTTTTAAATAAATTAAATAACTGGACTTCTTACATTTAGTCTCTGCACTGCTGTCTGTCTTCTGCTGGACTGTTGTGGTTTAACCCCAGCCAGCAACTAAGCACCATGCAGCCACTCATTCCCTCACTCCCCCCGCACCAAACTCCATCTTATCCTCTTGTGTAAATCTATATTCAGAGAAGTTTATGAAGACCATGTGTGTTGCTGAGGGAAAGACACTGCTGAATGTTGAATGCATAATGGCAGTGTATCTTTGCATCTACCTTTCAGTTAACTTCTGCTTATAACTTTTTCTACCATAAGCACCAGTTGTAATTACATTTAATTACAAGAAAAAACTAATAGGAAGCGAGGCATAAGAAAGGGACAGGAACGAGGCTTCTTAATGAACTCAGAACTTAGGTAGGTACACAAGCATAAGCTTGAAGCTGTACTAAATAACGTACTGGCAGTTACTCTCCATGAGATGGTGGATGTCTTACCAAGCTAGGCAATTGTTCTCTGTAAGATGCAGAGAACTTAATCTCTCTTGGTTGATACCACAGTTTTCCTGAGTCACTAAACCATCTGATGGAAAAAATAATGAATGCACCTTCTTCTATACTGAGGTTATGTGTTTCTGCTGAATGCGGATGTGGGTATGTTACCATACAAAGCCTAGTATCTGATCACATACAGCTGGAAGCAGCCATTCATTTAGCAGAAATACTGCATGTATCCCCCTAAAATAGGAACATTGGAAGAAAATCTGTAAATTTTGCCTGCCACACTTGTGGTTTATAAATTTCCTGGGTTAAGCAGAGACAGTTGTGCTGGCTTAAATACAGTGTATTTACTATAAGGAATACTTCATAAGGTTGGAAGTAGGCAACTTCAAGAAAGACCAGATGCCAACTATAGAATTGCTGCATCAGCTCGCTTACCGTTGCTCCCTGTTCCCCCAAGATGCATGGCTTTGGACATATGGAATCAGATGGCTGCATCTGGTTAGATAGAGAGAAAATCTTTTGATAGTAATAGGATACGTTATCTGCATTTCTTATTTAGGACTGTAGGCTATGATCTGATTAGAAACCACATTATAATTTTATAAATAAAGTTTTAATTACTTAAGGAAGAGGCTTCCAATTGTTTACATGTTGGGTTTTTTTTTTTCCCCAAATTATTCTTACTACAAAACCAAAAAGAGATAACACTTCCTCCCTACTCAAGAACAAATCTGTGCTACAATCATCAAATAGTTGTTACATTTCTTAGGCAATTTCAAAGAAATTTCTCACTTGGAAAAAATAGCGGATTTTTTCCAAACCTCTTAACCTTATCAAGTTCTCTGTTCCCGTAAATTGATTTTATCTGGTTGCCTTCTGACCTTTCACAAGAAATTTATTCTAGTTTGACACAAAAGGAAAGGATAAGTAGCAATTGTAACTATCAATTACCCAACAGTGACTTCATCTGTTCATCAAAGTTCTTTGTAATTTTCCCACACTGCTACGGGGTCTTTCACTATTGTGGGAATTCAGGTTGACCAAACTAGATGGTGGGCAAGGTTGGTGGTTTCCATCAGTGACTTGGTAGATGTTAGATTTGACATGTGCTGTTATCAGAGTCATTTTTTAAAAGCCCCTACAAGATTGATAAAGCCATGTCTCTGCTTGTAAAGGAAGGAAGAGAATTAGAGAGGTCCAGACTGGGGTGAGAGGAGGAGAGCTGGAACTCTTGTGAGCTGTTCACTGCAGCTCCATACGAACCCTTCACGTGTACCATGTTCTGCTCTGTGCTTGTACCTGCTAAAGGCTGCTCAGGGACTGGAAATTCAGCTTTCGGAGAAGGAATAAGCAATTCCAGGATGGGGGGGAGTAGGAAATAGTCTTTACCTACAATCTCTATATACATATTAGGGAAAAAGGAAAATAAATAACAGCCCAGCAAACAATAGGTTTTGTCCTGTTTCTGTGGACCTTCCTTTGAATGCTTGGCAGTTTTTCCCCTCCAGTTCCATGCCTTGCTTTAGGCTTAAGAAGAAATTGCTTTAATTTAAGAAGCAGCTGGTCTGACTGTGTTACTCTTCCGACTTCCTCAGATACTATTGGTTTAGTGAATTACCCATATGAAGCTGATGCCCAGCTAAAAAGGAATTTAATAACTGTATTTATGCCAAAATAATTTATTGCAGCATCAGATAAAAACAATTCAATTAAAAATATAAAGGAATTATCTGGTACCTCATAAGTCAAAACAGATAAACACAGGTTTGTAGTTTAAAAAAAATGCCAAAAAAAAGACAAGTGGTGTAGGCCATAAAATTATACTTCTCAGAAACTAAAGCAGTCCCTTCTTCACAGGTATTCTATAGGCATTGAGGTCTAAACTGTGTACAAAATAGTTTAAAAATATGTGTATTGCTTTCCTGGTTAAGCTCTACCTTGCGTTCTATTATCTTAATTTTTTTCAATGGGTCACCTAGAAACATCGTATATGCTACCAAGACGTAAGCATACACGGGGTCCCTCATGTTCCTTCTGTGCTTAAAGCCATCACTGATAGATATGCAGTGGCTTTGAAGCCGTGGCGGGTTGGCCCTGTCTGGACGCCAGGTGCCCACCAAAGCCACTCTGCCACTGCCCTCCTCAGCTGGACAGGGGAGAGAAAACACAACGAAAGGCTTGTGGGTCAAGGTAAGGGCAGTT
>JANXJC010000013.1:938005-966935 GCA_027564655.1 Leptodon cayanensis
AGGTACCGACACAGAGCACGGCACTGGGAGGGCTGCTCTGGGGACAATTAACTCCCTCTCAGCCCAACCCAAGACAGAAGCCTAGCAATGATTACCCTGGGTCTGTCCTTCTAAATATATTTTTCTTTATCCTTCCATGCTGGAGGCCGCAGGCCCAAATTATTCATATGCTGTTTGCTGCATTTGTATTCAAATGGTTTTGTAAGACCTTTCCCTCTGCCAATGCTTGTGGTAGCAGTGAGAGCTATCTCTATTACTTGGCAGATATGCTTCTATTTGAGAGGGGGAAATTAAGTACACATGTGCTATCAGTGACCTCAACACGATCTGAGAACCCCCATTTTCTGAAAGCAAGCTGTAGCTCCAAGAATGCTCCTAATGTAAGTATCTGTGTAGAAAACACTTAAAGAGTCATGCTGCAAACCTACTACCACAGCAATTTGACGGCTGACTGTACTGCCAATGCTGCGGTATGGTTGAGAAGAATGACCCATTTCTGCACAAGCACACGTTCTTTGAACTGAAGATTTTTATCCCACATAGCTGGGGCTAGCCCCTCGCACAGCTCTGTGACAGTCTATTTCCTCATTGAAATTCTGGAGTCATGGTTGATCACACATTCAAGATGATAAGAGTCTACCCTCCGGAGTGGAACTGCTTCACTCAGAAGCGTTATTGTTAGATCCTGTCAGAGAGCTGGCATTAACATGTCCTAAGATCCTCGTCAAGGCAAAAGCAAGCTTTTTCTGAAGAACAGTATGTTGGTGGAGGTGAATTAAAGCCTAGGAGAAAACCATACTTCGGTCACTAAAACATGATTATGGAGATTAACTTATAGGTAAAACCAATTTTTTTATTTAATCTGTAGGTAGTGAGACATTTTTAAGTGCCTGAACTCCAAACCAAGACAGTAGCTAAAGTGTCTGCAAGGGATACTGCCAAAACATCAATTCTTTAAGTTGGTGAGAAGAGAGATGTCTCAAACATCTATGACGAACAAAACAGACTTTAAGCCCGTGAGGACTAGGGGAGAAGCAAAGGCTGCACTGGGTTTCTCATGAAAAAAAGTAACTCTACTGCTGGGTCAAAGGACGCATCTTTGAAAGAATCAAAATTTGCTTCCTAAAATACAGAACTTTCCTGGGTTCCGGCCCCTTAGGGTGGCTTGTACCTACATTCCCATCTGGCCTATACACCTTGGTTTCCTGGGTCTGGAAACCATCATTCAGTAGGTGCATACCTTGGTTTTGACCTGATAGAGATGCAGGATGCAGCAGGGGCAGACGACTGGACCCAGGAGCTATGAAGCACTCACATGTGCCATAATCTGGTTACGGTTTATGAGTGTAGGTATTAAAGCAAGAATAAGAAAAGGTATGTATTTCTGGTTGTTTATTTTGTAAACTATAGCCATTATTTTTTCACGTAAATGTGGCAGGAGGACTGGCCTGCTTTTCAAAATCTAAACAAGTCATCTCAGAGCCCTGCTTCTCTACTGCATGGAAAATGCCCTAAGGGCATTGGAAAATTTAATAGTAAACTTTAGGGAGATCTAATATTGTAATAAAGTAGAAGTTCACCAGATTAGTTTGAGCAATATCACATGATCTGACTTGTTATAAAATGTATTCAGTTGATTAGAATTGTGAGAAGTAACAAAAACAGACTCCTGAAATGAATAAACTTACTAAATCAATTTACAATATATAACAAATTAAGATTACTGCACTGTCTCAAAAGTGTCTACAAAACTAAGTAAAAATTAATGATAAACAAAAATGTGCTTCCTTTGTGGTTTATTTTCATCCAGCTGCATCCAGCTATGAAAAGACTATCAAACAAAACACTAATTAGTAGGCAGTTCAAGACAGTTTCTGAAAATAATCCCTTGGCTTCCAGTATCTTTTTTGATACTGTCACAATTTCAGGAAAGTCCCTGGAACTGCACAAACCCTGTCGCTGCTTAGGGGCAGGAGCCAGTCATGAGGTATACGGGCTTCCTCTGCAACACCTGAGGGGTAAAGCAGCTGCGAATGGCACCCACAAGGACTAGCAGTCTGAGCGAGAGCTGACGCAAGGCTGTGTCTTCCCCCTTGTCTCCTTAGGGTCTTGGGCAACTAGTTCCCATGCTGCAGGGAAGCCTCTCCAAAGTCTTAAAAACCCTTTCCTTCAACAGCATCCCTTTCCCATGGAGCGTCTGGTGGTGGCAGCGCTGCTTAGTCACTTCCATGGCAGTTACAGCTATCTGTCCTCCACGATTTGGAATATGGGGTCCACCTCCTCTTCCCCATATACACTGATTTTTAGGAAAGTCATCCAAACACTAGTCTACACTTGCAAACACTTACCAAGTCTATCTTAGTCTCTTCATTGCCTTCCATGGCAAGGCTTCTTTAGAATCCCTTCTGTTGAAGCTTTTTCACTGTTCAGAGCAATTACATATCTACCAGCCAAAAAGAGAGTGTGTGACTGTACCCTCATGGTTAGGGCACTTTCCAGAGAAGACAACAATGCAGTTCCAACTCTCAAGTGAGCAAATGCTGCAACCCAGGTCTCTTCTTTCAAGTGAATGCCCCAAACTGCTGGACTAGAGCCTAATTTTCCTTGGCCCAAGAAATACTGAAGATACTTTACTGTTCTGGAATTTTTAACAAAGCTTTTCTTTATACATAAGAGTTCACAGTCTGCTGACTGCAAGGTGCAGGATGCATGTTCTTCAAAAAAACAATAGAATAAAAACATGTACATATTTAATGTACTAGCCACTCAACTGCTGAAAAAGGGACAGCACTATCACGTCTTCCAGTTGCCTTTTAACAGGTCTGATCTCCATGTTCATTTTCAGGTGCGAAGCACCAGGAAAACATTTGTGAAATGAACACTTCTGTTTAGTTCAGTCCTCCAAGAGCACTCGAGAAGGGGACAGGATTTAAAGTATAACCTACATCCTTTAATATTGGTTTGCTTTCCAATCATCATATTAGCTGACTCGGTTCCACTTATGAAGTCCTTTCTCATGGGTTGTACGAAAAATCTAGGTATACTGGTAAGACCTGAAGACTCCGCTCTCAAAATACAGATTAAACAATATAGAAAATAGAAAATAGCTTTTGTAGAAGTAGATTGTGTTTTAACATTCTGGGATTCATTTCAACAGTAAGGATAGATCTCAAAGCCAGCTACCTGACTTTAAGCTAGTCAGTGCTACATTTCTTTATAGTTAATGGAGAGAAATAAACACCTCTAGAAGGGGATTAGTCTCATTTACCTTAGATATCTATTTATCTGCATTGACTGCAAAGTGAGCTTCATCTTATTAAAACAGATTTAGGCAACAAATTTTCAGATACTACCTTATGTTAGATGATTCCAACCTCTGTGTCTAAATTCAGTAAAACTTCTTCAGATCATGTGTGATTCATATTCACAGAAAGATCTTTTCAGGTCACTGTAAGCTACAATTCAGGTAACTTTAGGAAGAACTGAGGTTGACTGTTGGTGATTCAGCCTAAGGCCATTCTACAAACATATTTGTCCTGAGTATATCTTAACCTGGAAACTTCAGCACACCTTCCTCTTCTTCCTCCTCAAATCCCACAAGTAGAGATTCCAACCTATGAAACAAACGAACAAACAAATGCTAATAGATCTAGTAGCTCAAGGACAAATTATTCTGTGGTCCTGCTCTTGAAATTCACAGCTCTTTTATCATTCATTTTCACTATTCCTTTAGAGTTTTAGAGAGAGATCACTTAAGGGATTCTAGCGATAGTGATCCTATATCCACTTAAATCTTTTATACCTGGATTTTTGCTAAGCAAAATAAAGAGTGTCCTTTACTTCAGGGACCTCAAAGCCTATATCAAGTCTTTTACTGTAAAACTAGAGAATTTCTTTTTATTGTTTAATTTTCTTACTTTTCCTCAGCCTTTCATAGTATTGTTCTAATGTTATACTCTGAAGCCAGACTAATCCTTAAAAACGTTGTTACACAAATAGAGTAAACAACAGCCCATATTGGTTCTGGATACTGTGATTCACTTGAATAAATAAGGTTTGGGAAGATCAGGCAGAAAGTTGTGCCAGTTTGTGTTGTGCTGCTGCTTGTACTTCTTCACCTTTCTCTTTCCCAGACCTCTTATGCTTTCTCAGACCACTTCTTTTCGTGACTCCTTAATTTTCAACACCAGCTATTCTTTCTGGAGTTTTCCCAATCTAAATGGTCTATGTGCGGAAGCACAATGCATGAGCAGCCTCCCAACTGGTGGTTCTGTGTCATGTCTCTTTAATAACTGGAGGATTTAGGATGTGCCACTTTTGTCTAGTCCAGATATTATCAAAATTTACAGCTAGCCTGTACCGGTTGCAGCTAACAAGTAGTGGGCTTTTAACAGTTAAAACAAATTAGGAGATAAAACGTATATAACCATTTTTAAAATCTACATGACATAGTAGCTAATGTAACAAAGAGTTATTTATAAAATTTCAGTGTGTTTCTCCATTTTTAATGTAATTTATTTTCAAATGTTTTGAGAAATAACTGAAAGATTTCTCACTGCTCTTATATGTGATTATACGGTACTTTGCATATATAATATTACGAAGTTTTTGTACAAATGATAGTTCTATCCTAAAGGAAACAGAAAGAAATTAAAATTGTGTAGTCTTCCAGTTCCAAGATAGACCAGTATTACAGAACTACTAGTAAGATCTCATTTTTATCATATTTATAGTGATCTTTTGTTTTGGTTAGCTAAGAAACACTTTCCATTATGAAACATTATTGGAGCCTTTTTTGGGGGTAGCTTGTATACCTACGTTATTTGTAGGAACTCTGACAGGGGGAAAGTTCTGGCACCAGGAAAATACCAATGGCTGATGCCAGGAAATTCTCTTCAGATTTGACTGGGCAATAAACTACAGAGAATTGCTGTTTTCCTGTTGGGGTTTCCATTATTGCTTTTTGACTGGCAGCATACCAAAGCCACAGGCAATCTAAGCACAGAACCCTGCTCCTCCTGCAGTCACATCAACATCCACTGCAGTGGGAAGCATGGGGAGCAAAATCTCAACCCTTTTCTTCCCGGGGCAAAGGTAGTTTTACGAAAAAGAGATATAGGCGTGATTATAGAGGTCTGGGAGGGATATCTAGAATGTCCTACTTGCAGCCTCTTCACTCCTGAAGATTGGGAGGGGGACATGGTGCTAACATAGACGAGTAAATGTAATAGGCAGGAAAGCATGAATTACAGCTGATGCTGTTGGACAACTGACATGAATGAACATGGATCTTTCCCAGCTTGCTTTTCATAAGGCATTTCATATTCCACTGAAGTTTCCCAAGCTGAAATTCAAACCGTACTTATGATTTTGTATTATTCCTCAAAGGGAATACAATTTCTGTTCGAGCCACCTTTCACAAAACAGACACTTGCTTTTCCAAAACCCTTTTCTAGTGACTGATTTATATCCGATGCCAATCTTTTCCCCTTACTTGTTAGCACAGCTAATCCTCTAACTCCAGTAGCAGCGATCGAGGTCAGTAGCAAGTGTCAAATCTGAATTGATGTTGGATATGAAAGAGGGGGGGAATTATTACAGATGCACATGACAAAATCTGTCATGGTTACTAATTCTTACTTATCTGTATTAGCATGTGCTGCTGAGATCCTATGCAGTCATTTATTCTTTCAAAAGTTCATTCAAAATATCTATGGATAAAGCACGTTTATCACTGAAAGGACATAGGGATGCTTCTTACTTTTTTTGTAATGTCGTTATTTTTCTCTGTAGTGTTTCACTGAGCTAGCTATAATAAGGCAAAATCCAGTAGTGATTAGCAGTAGCAGGCTTGGCAGGAAATGAAACATCTGGCCCAGCGGGAACAGAACAGTGGCCTCTCCTTGACTGCTATTGATCCAGTCCCATTGAGGTCAACATTCGGGAGCTTTCAAATACTCAAAGAGTTTGTGTTTATTACATTTGCTCCAAATATGTTGTGACCTGAAACAATTTCTGTATCTTAGCTTGTCCCCCCTATAATTTTTAATTGTGAGATTCAGGGGTTTACTTCATGCTGAACTTTTGCAAATGGAAGTCTACCTTTCAAGTGGTGGGACAAATTAGTAGAGCTGGTATTGCAGGACTTCACTGATTTGTGTTTTAGAATGGATCGATTACAGAGATCTAAGTTATTTCCACTATTTACCTTCCCTCTTTTTTGTAAGGAGAAACTATATAAAATAGCTACAGGAAACTGAAATATCATTCATTTCCTTTTTCAAAACAGTTGTAAACATACCACAAGCAGTTTTTATGAACCAGTTTTCATAGACTGTTTTGAAGACCAGACAGAATATTTAAAGAGACACTCTGATTCCCAAAGTAAAAAACGTTTAATAGTTTTGCTCATCTGTTCCTTTGCAAAGTCCAATAATTGTGGGTGGCTACAGCACGAATTTCAGAAAATCAGTGAGTTTTGGTTTAGGATACCTAATGAGAGGGAATCCACCACTTATCTTAATAGTGTGAATCACTAACTTTCATTTTACTTTTAATGGGCTGGTATCACATTATGCTTAGAGACAAAAGTCTCTAAGTTATACTATTTATCCATGTAATGTATGCAAAAAACAAAGGAGAACAGCTAGTACAAATCCTCCTAATTCAAGATCATCAGTTTATACCAACTGATAGGCAAATCTGAAGTGTTACAAACAGGGTTCATCTAAAGCTATATTGGGAAGATGGTATCAGCTGTGCTACACTGTGTTTGACTAATGCCATTTCTTCAGAAAGAGAATTAAATTAAAAAATAAAAATGGAAAAAAGCAGTATGATTGATTAAATTAGAAGATAACAAAAGAGAAAGATTTTTTCATTTTGATTGGAATAACAACAAAAAAAAAGTGATGGACATGCATACTATATGTGTGTCATGGTTTAACCCCAGCCAGCAGCTAAACACCAGGCAGCTGCTTGCTTGCTTCCCCCTGACCCAGTGGGATGGGGGAGAGAATCGAAGGAAAAAAGTAAAACTTGTGGGTTGAGATAAGAACAGTTCAAGAGAACAGAAAGGAAGAAACTAGTAATGATAATAATAACAATAATACAAAACAAGTGACGCACAATGCAATTGCTCACCACTCGCCTACCAATGCCCAGTTAGTTCCCCAGCAGCGATCCCCCCAGGCCAACTCCGCCCAGTTTATATACTGGGCATGACCTCACATGGTGTAGAATACCCCTTTGGCCAGTTTGGGTCAGCTACCCTGGCTGTGTCCCCTCGCGACTCCTTGTGCCCCTCCAGCCTTCTTGCTGGCTGGGCAGGAGAAGCTGAAAAATTTTGACTTAGTCTAAACACCACTTGGCAACAACTGAAAACCTCAGTGTGTTATCAACATTCTTCTCATACTGAACCCAAAACATAACACTATACCAACTGCTATGAAGAAAATTAACTCTATCCTAGCCAAAATCAGGACAATGTGTTACAACTGACTCCTATATTTAATATGACTTATGTCTCTCTTCTCTCCTATTCTGAAATATTTGAACTGTAGAGTAATTTAATACTCTCTTACACGCAAATGAACGCATGGGGCTTTGTTAGAATGAAAGGTCTGGCCAGGTATGGGTGTGATAGGAAGAACAGAGTGTCTAAAAATGATCATGTTAAAACTGCCCTTGGGGGAAATAGCTTGAGTTCATTTTAAGCTTCAGGGAAGACTGGGCTGAAAAGAAGAGCAAATCCCCTTCAGTGTCAAGATGGTGCATGCTCAGTCACATTTTAATTTCAAATGTGAATGTTGGAATGCCAAGTAGTTGGAGTAGTTCAGTTTCTTGTCTGAACTATGTGTGTACTAAGACAGGGACAAGTAAGGGATATTAACTGTTAAACAATAAGACATATCTGGTTAGCATGTCTGGGAAACACTTGTGTATTCACACGAAAAGCCTATATGGTGATGCTGAGCTACTGAAAATCATACTTGAGAGAGATAAAGATATCTCTAACTGCACTGCATCCTGTAACTATGAAATATATGTATTCAGTTATAGGGAATACTAAGGTTTTAAAAGCTTATGTCGCAAATCAGGAAACATGTATTAGAGGACTTAAAAAGACATAGTTTTGATTCTGCTAATAATACATGCAGAGAAGTCTTTGCTGACATTTATGTACATTCAGCATGCAGAACTGCAACAGCCCTTACACACGTGTATACATAAAAGAAACCTCATATAGGTCTGAATGCTATATATTGCAAGACTTAAAAAAGATGCTTTGGCTTGACTTGCGTTGTTAAGTGTGAAAATAGTACTGCAGCACGTTACCCATCAATGATCAATTCCATGCATTTAATAATGAACCTTTTACTTCTTGTTCTGCGTTATGATGAGTCATTGTTTTGATGAAAACCTCAGCTGAAAAATTCAAGCGCTCTTACCTAAAAGGTAAATTGCTGAGAATCCCTTACAAAGCAGTACACCAACACAGCTCTTACTGGTTGTGATGATCGGTGCATGCTGAGGACACTGAAAACCTCAGAGGACTGTAGTCTGTGAGGAACAAACCAGATAGATAGTTCCATTTTTAATTTGTGTTACACTCTTTTCTCTTTAGAAAAATCTCATTATTAACCTCATCTTGAAACAGAAGTTCTAACACAATACTGCCCTTACTTGTTACAGCTCTGGTTTATATGGACTATACTGGATTCTTATTAGTCTTCAGTTAATTGTTATTTAACAAATGTTCTTTTTCTTTAAAAGTCTATCAGTATTACAAGTCAATAATTAAGCTGCAGGAGACGCATAGCTTACTGTGCATATAAATGTGGTGTGTGCACATACATATACGTGGATATATTCATACGCACACACGAGCACGCGCACACACACCCTCCCCAGGCTCTTTAAGGGAAACATCCCCTCTTCAGTCATGTCTTATCTGATATCTGAGTAGTTTTTATCTCTTTGGCATGACAGATGATTTTTCTGCATGTGGGAAGTGAAGTGTTCCTTTCACGTACTTTCAGATCTTGTGTCTTCAAGACGGGGAAGAGGATTTTGGAAGTGGATCTAATGCTTTGGAATGTTCCAACATGCCATTAAAAGATCAGTTAGTGGGCTTCTGCAGCAGACCCTGTACGCAGAGGCCCAGCAGGGGCTGCCGCCTCCCCAGGCCAGGTGCCAGGAGCAGCCGGTGCTCCCCATGGAGGCTCCGTCAGGGCAGGGCCCGGC
This sequence comes from Leptodon cayanensis, assembly GCA_027564655.1. NCBI lineage: Eukaryota > Metazoa > Chordata > Aves > Accipitriformes > Accipitridae > Leptodon > Leptodon cayanensis. Next base: position 947,252 of record JANXJC010000013.1, read on the forward strand.
AGCCAGAGCCTGTCCCACCGCCCCACCAGGAGCAGGGCGGCCGGGGGGCACCGGGGCAGCCCCAGCCCCGAGCAGCGGGCACCTCCACGGGGACAGGGCTGGGCAGAGGCTGGGCCAGGCCGTGGGCCCACGGGTGGGCCCGGCTCAACATGGCCCATGACCGGGCAGGCTGGGCTGGGGGCAGCTGGAAAGTGGCTCTGCTGCGGCATCGCGGGGGGGCTGACGTGGGATCCTGGGCCCTGAGCAGGGCGGGGGGAGTCCCGGGGGTCTGGAGTGGGGTCCTGGGCCCTGAGCAGGGTGGGGGGAGCCCCATGGGGCTGAAACGGGGTCCTGGGCTATGGGCAGGGTGGGGGGAGTCCCGGGGTCCAGTCAGGGCCAGTCAGGGCTGGCGGTGCCCTTGGGGACCCCAGAGCACAGCTAGAGAAGAAGCAGCAGCTCACAGCTGTAGGGTTTATTCCTGGAAATTCTTACGGCTTCCTTGCTGGGATCACACATGCCTCACAGATAACTTCTGCTGAGATGTAGGCCAACAGTTTCCAGAAATGAAATACATATTGATCTGAAAGAGCAGTGAAAAGGCTCTCATTTGTTTGACTTGGCAGGGACTGATCAGTACAAATGTCCTGACTCACTGCTTACGTACCCTGAATATCATCTCTGTCTGCTTAAAAAGCCCGTTAGTGTCATAACTATTTTATGACAACATAAACATTGCGTTTGGAAACCTACGGGTTACCGGCATCCTGCACTGCCAGGCGGCCGTTTGCCCCGTTAGACTGAGGGAACGCTTTGCGGCAGAGCAGCGAGCCCTCTCCCAGCCGGGCAGGGACATACGGGTCCGCAGGGTCCTTACTGCTGGCCAGCGTGAGATCAGCGTCTGGCATGTACGTGTTTGGTGATGTGACCACAGGCTGTTCAACGCCCGCTGCCCTCGGCGCCAAAGAGTGGCCGCGGCCGCTTCGACTCACTGGTGGGGATGTAGCTGTACAGTCTGTGAGACACATTTACCTCCCTCGCTCTAAACTATGATCTCTTATCCCCTTCATATAAATGCAACCCATCGGACATTTAGTATTTTCCAGTGTTAATGAAGTTAAAATTGGGCAACTTTAAGATTAAGAATTTTAATGTGTTATGTTCAAGCAGCATTGTATGTAATGCTTGCTTTGCCTATTTGAGGCAGAAGAGGTAGGCTCTGTCTTTGAAACTGCTGTGTAGTTGTTAAAGTGCTGCTAAAAATGTCCAAGAACATGACTCTTCTTTGCTGTAAGACAAGAAATGAAGGGTATTGTTAATCAGCATGATTTAGTTTCCGTTATGTTTTCATTTGAGAAAATATGTACCTGCTGCACACACCAGATCATTGAGTCTGAACTTTAAAGATTTAATAGTGGCTCACCCCGTGGGCTGCTTAATGCTAGAATTTGTAAATTGTTCTCTCAGTGTGGTTTGAGTATGCACTTGCACTGAACATGACAGGAAACAACACAGATCTATTTAACTACCGAAAAGGTATTTTTAAATTTACAAAGTTAAAATAAGTAGTCAAACGTACAGCCTGACTCTTCTGTTTTCCAAGTTGCTTAAACCTGTCCTTTAGGTTGTATTAACTTGGTTGTAACATAAATTGGTTGTATTAACTTAAAGTATAGTGTAAAAAATCTCAATTAATCAGTTGAGCTAAATTAGGAATGACATATATAATAGTGTTAGAAATTTCTCCATGCATGTTGCTTTTGAATGAGGTACTGTAAGGACTAATCACAAATGTGTACAAAATGGAATAATCGCATTAAGGAATCAGTATACCATAACTCGATATTTTCTTGTTTGAATGTGTGGTGAACAACAGACACGGTAAAATATACTGCAGCTGCCTGATAAATAATTTTACGTTCCTTAGCAATTATTATGCACAGGAATGCAAGAGAACTGTCTGTCAGTGCTGAAATCTCTTCACTATTTGTATAAGAATGAATACAAATCAATAGTTCCGTAGCATCCTTTGAGTAACCAAGATGGATGAAAACATGGTGATAGTCTGTCTAGGCAACACAAGTCTTCAGTGAGTAACAGGATACATATCGCAATGTTTTCCTTCATGGGATTAATCAAGTACATTTCTTTACTGAGTTCGGTAATGTTATACAAGTTTTTGATGAACTATTTCAACATGCTGTTAATTTTTCTACCACTACTATTTCATTCAAAACACTGAAGGTATTTATTTTATTATTATCTTAAATTGTTGTGTCATTTACTTCTAAGTATGTTGTTTTCTTCAGAAAACCTTTCCTTCACACTGATACCAAAATTGAGTTTTTTCATAGCGCATATTCAAACTCAGAAAATATAAACATCTCCAAGGAAGTTAGTTTTTAAACAGTAAATATTTTTAGTTTTAGGCTTGCTACAATGAAATCAAGTAGTATTCAGCCTCTTAACATGCTGACCTGTGGAGGGAATTCTGAAATTTCGAGAGCACAGACACATGTCAGCCCTAATGCTTTCTTCCTGTTTTGGATCCCCAAGTGTGAGAGTCAGCCAAGCATCTTAATTATATAGGAATAATCAATTGCACAGATAAAAGCTGAGGAAACAATTTTGTTTTCTTCAGAGTGGTTTTGGGAGTTGTATTGTACCCCAAGCTGAAGATGATGTCATGCTTTCCCAGAAGGTGTAATCGGGAGGTAAGCGGGAGGGTGGGCAGTGGGGTAGTTATCAAAAATGCCTTTGCTGTAGTCCATAAAAGTTTGCTTACTCAGTTTAGGCCTCAGGTGGACTGTGATATGCTGTACATTGAGAAACACATGGATCAATTGAAGAATCTAGAGAGCACTGTGATTTATAAAACCTGTTTTCTAGGTGTGCTGGTTTTGGCTGGGTTAATTTTCTTCATAGAGCTAGCATGGGGCTATGTATTGGATTTGTACTGGAAACACAGGGATGTTTTCATTACTGCTGAGTAGTGCTTACACAGAGCCAAGGGCTTTTCTTCTTCTCCCCCCACCCCACCAGCGAGGAGGCTGAGGGGGGCACAAGGAGTCAGGAGGGGACACAGCCGGGACAGCTGACCCCGACTGACCAGGAGCCTGGAGTGAAGGAGTGAAGCTCAGCCTTGGAAAATGGTGAGGAAAGATGTTGTTATAATATTTGTCTTTTTGTTTTTCACTGCCTACATCTATTTTAATTGGCAATAAAATATATTAGTCATGCCCAAGTCACGTCTGTTTTGCCCATGACAGTAACTGGTAAATGATCTCCCTCTCCCTCTCTTATCTAAACCCACAACCTTTCTCACCCTATTTTCTCCCTCCATCCTGCTGAGTGAGTGAGCAGCTGGGTGGGCATTTTGCTGTCATGCAAGGGTAACCCCCCCACAAGAACAAGTAAACAAACTTTCTCTAATGCAAGAGTGAAAATAGTGAAAGAGAATGCCCAGGGAGGCTTTGGCAATTTCATTTAAGTTCTTTAAAAGAAGGTTAAACCAACATCTACCAGAATGAGTTAGGCAGAGTTAATCCTCTCTCATAGGATGATAAACTAAATGATGTCTCACAATTCTGTACACTACTTTGCTATGATTTGGTAGGAATGAAACACTTAAAAAATACATAAAAAATTATTTTTAGAATTTTTTTGACTAAGGAAAAGATTCATTTTTTCTGTATGGAGCATAGTATAGATCACTTTAGAAAAGACAGCTAAGCTAAACAGCAGCAGTTCCATAAAATCTGAGGAAGGTGACATTGAAATCAGTCACATTGAAGAACAGCATAGACGTATACAGAAACACTATCATTTTGCATTCATCATCTTATTTCTTTAAATGCCAAGAGGTTGCTGACTGAACAAACAAAAACCTTAAAAGTTAGAATAATGTTGTTTTAGCAAATGTCCTGCTACCCTGCAATTTTATACTTCCTATATAGTTTAAGAAAGTTAAACTAAAAAAATGGAAAGACTACTGAAATAGTGACAGGAATAGAGAATCGACTTGGAGAAAAATGACCAAAAAGCCTGGCTTGTTCAATTTAACATGACAGCTGAAAGAGCTTACTAAGCTAGTCACTCTTAATAAATAACATATGTGGTTAAACATAAGGGTAAAAAATGAGTCATTAAAAGTACAATACAGCATTAGTCTAGGAACTAGACAACAGTAATTCAAGAAAAAAGTATTAATGATACATTGCCTTTGTGCTGGAAATGAGTAGAAAAGGTTTAAGCATTAGAAGAGTGACAATATCCAAATTGTCACTCATTGTAGCCCAGAACAGATCCCGTGGCTTGTGTCCATTAGACTTAAATTGATTTACTTTGCTTAGATGTTTAGAATAATTTACAATCAAAACATCAGTAGGTACAAGACATCCATCTCCGCAATGCTAGTCAGAAATATTGCAAATCACGTTTTTAAAACAAGTATGCAAAATTGGAAAATTGATATGCACAGTACATAGAAGCAGAGGAAGTTCTATTTCATAGGTTCTGAAGAAAGACACTGTGTCTGTTTTGTTGTCTACTGAGATGTTATGATCCAGTATAAAAGAGAAACATTGTCCATTAAGAAGATGAAATATACCTACTGCATTTCTTCCAATTATTACTTTGATTTAAATATTTATAAAGCTGGACATTCTCCTGCATGAATCAGATGTAAACCATCAGTCATAGTTTAGCTGGAGAATAGATCTTTAAGATAAGATTTTTTTGTAAAGCAAGTGGAATTTTAAGCAAAACTTTTAATAATCATTATTTTGTGTTTTGTCAGCTATTACTCATGGCTGAACAGCAAAAGATGTAAAGTGCAACAGTAAATAAAAATAATGTAATAACTTTGGGTGAAATAAATCCCAGAAAGAATTTTTTTTTTTTTAAATGGAAAAATCACAAATCCACTTGAGCCCACAGGTAGATTTCAGAAGAACTTGACTCGACTGTCTTTCACGTACACAAAACTGCAAGTTTGTTGATAACTGACTGATTCCAGAGGAACTCTATCAGTTCATCAGTTGGGGACAATATAATCTAAAATTTTTAAATTTGAATCATACAAATTTATTTGCAGAGTTTAATCCAGCAATAATCTTTCCAGATCAGCAGTTTTTCCAAGATGGCCACTGAAATGAAGATGTTCTTGTGAATGTCATTCCAACCTTATAGTCAGGCTTTAAAAAGTCATATACAAGTCACTTCTCAGATTTAGAAGGGAAAAAGAATTCCTTTACTTAAGAATAATTATGCTGCTATTTTTGCTGACTCAGAAGAGGTATTTAAGTATACCAGAAAAGCTTGTGGTGGTATTTGCCAAGCACATTTCAGGGCTGTCCTTTGGAACAGGTCATTTTTACAAACCGGGGTCCTTGTTGAAGTGTGTATCACAAAGTAGTACTAAAGAAATGGTGATAACGCAGAACTACCAGCATACATGAATTTGTTACGTGGATGTCATAGCATTACGGTAAGGGTGCTACCTCTGAATTGCACCTTTTCCATGATAAGCTGGCCTACACATGCTGTTTCCATGCGCATTCACCAGCCACCTATCCAAACATCCACAGCTGCTTGAAAGACAGATTTTTGGTTCAGATTAGAAGCCTAATTCACCTAGGCTGTGCCTTTAAATGAGACAGTTTGAAGTGACAGTAAATAAGGAGTCACAGCCAAAGGGTATAAAAAATGGTTGTGCTGTAGTACTCGCTAACTGCTGTGGCTAAAAAAGGTGTATTGGGCAGCTGAGAAACATGGTGTAACTTCAGTCAAACTCCTATGATCTCCTGCACAGTTGTGCAGGAGAACTGAAAGACTGAACGGGCGATGAAACCTTACTTAGAACAAGGGCACAACAAGGTAAGTACAAAGGTGGCTTGTTAGACAAATCTCCTGTAAGTCTCCTGTTGGAATAAGGCAATTCCAAAAATGCATATACCATCAATATGCCACATCAGTTGTGTATCCATATCAAATTCTTGGTCATGGAATAGGAAAATTAGAGAAAAGAACAGTAGCAGGTCATGGAGAGAAACTACAAAACAAAGCTCTCTGTGTAATAGAAGTGACTCTGTTTTAAACTAAGAAATGATTGGTTTGTGGTAAATCATCTTAGACTATCTTAAAAGTAGGCAGATATTCATGTTATGATACATGGACTGTGCACTGCAGACTGTGGATACAAAATCAATCCTAATCACCGCTGAAGACAGAGGTATCTTGGTGGTTTGTCCTGTGTTCAGCAATCATACGTTTTGACTGACGTATGAGAAAGTGCAGGCATAAGCTGTGGATTCGTGAAACAGCATGCTTCCTTGACGCTGAGGTAGATCTAATGCTGGCTAGTTTGTGTGCCTTTTTGGAATGCAACAGTGCTATTTCTATCATAACCAAGAAAAAGTGGAAGGATAAAACCTGATAAAAAGGGAGCACTCTTATTATGGGTGTTTTCTATGTGTTGTGGAAGCTTTCATCAGCTCCTTCAGAAAATTGCAGGAATACACTGGTCATCTGCATGTCTCTAAAAGTCAGCTGATACCAGCGTGTGAGACAGTGAACTCTTCTAGGCCGGATGACGTGAAACTGTTTTTTAAGCAAGTTTCTGCCAGGCAAGGTCTTTCTATTTCAACAAGAAATTCGGAGTTGATCTCTGCAACGTGAACTGTGCTGTTTCCAGTAAATTACAGACTTGCATCTTATGCCATGGACGTTCAGCAGATGAGTGGATCAACAGCATCTAAAGCATCTTATCCAAAGGGGCATCTGTAAGATAGGTCAGACGAATTACTTCTTGTTGCATAGTTTTCCAATTATAAGGAGATCTTAGGGCCCTACATAACATCATTTAATCAAGGGAAGATACTAAGCTACTTGTTAATGGTACACTTATGATTTGATTCCTAATATGTGTTAAAGATCTCTTCATATCAACAGATATGCAAAGTTCGAGTGCCATAACACAAAAACGTATGGGAGGTATTATCATTAAGAACGTAATTATTATTAATATGTTACTCCTACAGTTTAGCAAAGGTTGTAATTTATAAACAAAATCTGCATAAATGCTTTTAAAAAAGCATCATTAGAATTTGTTACCTCATGCGGTAGCACTAGCGTAAATATCTAACTCTTGGTTCACTGATTACCGGTGTGAAAGAAAGGGTCTTATGAGGGAAAATACTGAGCAGCATTGTCTCAGCAGAAAAGGGGAAGACCCACAATGCATATATAACTGTACTCCACTTGAAAATTAAATATTGATTAATGAATTTTAAGATCAGGAGGGATCAGTATGACCACTTTTTTTTTTTTTTTTTTGAATGAGAATTAAGTACTTGTGTTTGTGTGTTACACATTTCCACTCAAGAGATTTCTAAGGAAGGTAATAGCCTTTTATTCATTTATTATTTACAGAATTGTAATTCCAAATAATGGTAACATAGTGTGTCATTTTGCAAGAGGTAGTGGAATGAAATGGGGAGGGGGGAACTAATGACTTAGAAGATTGCTAGTGCTATACTTTACCATTTACTTCCCTTTTAGTTTCGAGTGGCCAAGACATCTCTGTGTTCCTAAGCAAGGGAATAAATAACTTGCATTGTAATCTCCCCCAGTGCAGAAAATCCTACAGATCCTTAGGTATGCACCAACACATTTCCTGAGAACATCAAGTCAACAGAGAATATAGGTGGAATTTAGGGTTTTCTGTGTCTGAAAGTGAGGGAATAAAAGTAGTTCAAGCATCATGACAAACCTGTACCGGTTGAGCTAGAAACTGGTCACTGTTGAACTGACATCTAACGATAAATTCATGGAGTACTATTAGCCATTAATAAGACAGATTTATTGTAGGAAGAAGAGACAATGCAGTCACACAGAGAGAAAATGGCTCATAGGGAAGGAGAAATTTTATCTCCCAACTTTTAACTTCTTGAAAGGCTTCAAGCATTCAGATACAGCCATCAAAAGCTTTATTAAGTGGAAAAATTGGATTTTCTGATTTTGAAATTCAGTTCTGATATTTGTAAAGGTTTAGAAGCTATTTATGAAAGGTCACTTTCTGTGCTGAGTGGGTTTTGTTGAATTCACATGAAAAATACTGAAAATGAATAGTGCTCTGGAAATGTAAAATGAAACTTCTCTGTAACCTCCAAGCACATGTTTCTTAGACTCTAAGTGGCTGTGTATTCTGAAAAATAAATCATTTGACATATTACACATCAAGATTCAGCTGTACTTACAAACTTCATGGGTATTTCCTAATGTAGTAATATGACTATTTCAGTTGTGTAGTGGGAGACTGAGTTTCAGTCTCATCTTGTAGAATCAAAGGAAATGCAAATGTTTAAATATGTCCATTGCATGTTTTGAGAAACAGTCTTTAAAAGTATGAGGTGGTCATACACACATACATACCTCCCATTCGTAACTGAAAATTGTGGTAAGTTGTTTTAAACGGCAGTGATGAAAAAAGTGATTTGCAACAAATTTCTGGTTTTGTTGCACAGAAATCAACAACTGCAAAAAGGTAGCTTTTAGCTGTGTCTTCAGAAGACCTACCTGTGCCATTGGAGAGAATCTGTGTGTTTAAGTTTTTTAATATCCCCAAACTGTAGACATAAGGATGCCTTCTCGGAAGCCTCAAAGAACAGTCTAAGGTGGACTCCCATTAAGAGTCACTCAGGTCTCATCAGCTCAAGTGGAGTGGAAGTCCTATTGCTCCCACAATTCGACTTTTTCATGGCATAATGTGTATGGTCATTTGGGAACTCTCCATCAGGCATCATCCACAGTCTTTTACTTTGTATCTCTTATTTGAATCAATTCCTTAATAGCTTTGGGGTTTTCTATTTATTTTTTTTCTTAACCTATTTTTCTTAGTTTACTTTTTTTGTAATTAAGTTGAAAAATCAATAGAAAGAAAATGTGATTTGTGGTTAGTATAACTGCTAACATATAATTTATTTTAAGGTCTTCAGATGTGCTTGATAAGACTTACCTTTACTACCTTACAGTTTAAAGATTCCAGTCCAACCTAATAATATTCAAGGTTAATCTTTATGAAATAAAGCCAAGAAAAGGACTTTAAATGGCATTTAAATGAAAGGTTTTTTTCATAAATACAGAATGCCTGCTGCTTTAATTTCATATGCACCTCAGGTTTTGAATATAAAGTTTGAATTGAAAGACAACTGTGAGTTCTGCTTCTGCACAGCTCAGCACCTAAACCCATTTAAGATTCAGAAAACAGATCTGCTCTACTTAGTAGGTTTTCTCAGAGTCTACTTAACATAATTCACAGGCGCGGATTCTGTACTCTATGGCAACATCCCAAATTTTAAAAATGTAATAATTTAGTAGCTAACACACATCTAAAGGAGACTTACGAAAGCATTCAACCTATGTCTGCTATTTCTTAGCGATGTAACTTGAGAACAGTCTAAGCTGTTTTGTTGCGAAGGAAATTGTTTACTGCTGTTGAAATTTGGCTGATGTGTAGCAAGGAATTCAGGATTTACTGGAGAAGGAGAGAACGTGAAAGGAGGTAAAACTGAAGTCTGTTAACAAAAATCTGTGCCTGAGAGATAAGACCCTAGGTCACATCTCTTCCTAAGAAACTTTAAATGAAACACAGAAGTAGCATTGGAAACGGAGCAGAGATTCCCCAGCTAATATGTCCGTTACACTATAAACTGGTGTTCTCATTTCTGTTCTCACACTAGCCACTGAAGAAGAAATTCCGTAGGATGACACTATTTGGAAACATCTGGTTTTCCTGTGGTTCACATAAGATGCAAACACTCCTATTCCATGTTCCTGTTTTCTGTGTTCCAGGCAGGAGGTCAGAGGCAGACAGAAAAAGGCAGTAAGCACTGTAATTCTTCACAGCAAAATGTCTAGCAGACGAGCATCCAGATTCAGAAATGGAATCTGAATTCTGAGCTGGGAAATGAAGTCACTTTCCCAGGGAATTTGAGAAACCATCAAGCAGCTCTCTGGAAATCAAAATGTCCTCAAACTTAATCTAAAAATTGTGATCTTGCACGCTCACCCCAGAAGAGCATCTCCAGACTAAGAATTTAAGAGATTAGGCAAGGAAGGCTGCTGATTGCCTTCCAGCCCAATGGTTTGCACTGCTGATTCCATGGAGTTTGATGGGGTTGCATTTCATAGAAATAGCCGTCAACACATAGTGTGGCTATTGGGACACACCACGGAAAAGAGGAATTGTAGACTCACAGTGAAAGTTCTAGAACTAAATTCAGTCATTTTTTGAGTAAGGGTAAATGTTTCAATGGCTAGGTTATTATGCCAAACCTTAGGCATCACTGAATGAGTTTTCACTGACAAGTAAGTTGTACTGTGTGTAAAACTCAAAGCCGTTTCCTAATTATACTCAGAACACGTGTACCAAATTCCTTAGAGGCACCAAGACCCAGAGTTTATGAATCTCAGATGGCCTTAGAAGGCTGATAGCAAGAAAAACTTAGGCCCTTGGCATACATGGAACAGAGTTTTGAATGTTTGAGGAAATTTCATAAGAAATATAGGCATTAGGGACATTTAAATATTAATTTGGATTTTACCCCAGGTGCATAAGTGGTGGCCATGTCCTAAAGTGGATTTAGCTTCATGTCTGCTTTATGAGTGGCAGGTTCTACAGAAGATAAAAGAACTGTTCCTAACAGTTGAAGATTCCAATATTGTAGAAGGTATAAATGAATACATAACTATTAACTCTTTTGTTGGCTGGGATCCATCTACATTTAGATGTCTACAGTGTTTATATCCTATTCTGTATATGAAAGAATGGCATCCATGATGCAGTGAATTTACTGATGGGAACAATTATTTTGAATCAGAGACTTGTTGACTATGCCGTCAATTAAACCATCAATTTATATTGTTAAATATACCATTATAAATTTTACTTACTGTAATACCTGCCAATATTATTTCATGCTTACCAAGGAAGACACTAATATAGTTCTTAATATCCTCCAAATTAAAACACTGATTGGTGGAAAAACTATTTTGCGTAGAGTTATCATTCTGGCCAGCTCTTATTTGCCAGTTAGTTTATCCACTTGCTCTTCTGCTTTATTTAATCCTGACTCCTCATCTTTATAGTTTTACTTTGCATAAAATGAGTTCACTTCAGCTGCTTTACTTATGTCCCTCAAATGAGCTTGAAATCCCTGCATAAATAGAGTCTTATACTGAATACATCACCTTCCTGGCATTTGTATGCTTGAAACAGTAATCTTTCAAACATACCTAATTTATGCTAAAGAAATACAAGTGATGTTTTCTTGTAATCAGTAGTAAAACTCAGAACCTGGAGGGACATTTTCATAATTTTACTGCATAGAAAATTTATACGATGCTCCTAAGTACTGGTCACTTACTTTTTACATTAAATTTACATTTACAGAACATTACATTCTGATGCACTCAACTGAATGCCTTCTAGATTTTTCAAAAGATTATTTCTAAAAGTAATTGTTTGATACAAAAGAGTGAACACTGATATGTTACCATGGTTTTGACTGTTACAAATCAATATGAATATACTCCCACAATTCAAGTAGGAATATAGATAGTAGTCATATTATACTCCCAGGTGAGTCACAAAATCAGGATTAATCTGTTCCTTGCAAGATTAACTTCACACAGTGAACTGCCTGCTTTGAGCACAGTTTATGAATCAAAGACTTACCATCTTCTCCCAAGCTTTTTGCATAATACAGGAAACCTCACATGAAACTCTTGACATATTATTTGTGAACAGAACAGAAAAGGAAAGAAGAGGGGTTCAATTCTTTCAATAATAAATAAATAAAAGATCTTATTGGTATTACTGCACTTAATGCATATAAAGAATTTTGATTCTGAAAGCTTCATTTAAAAATAATATGAGACTTGACTGAATTAACTTTTCACAGTACTACTCAGTAACAGAAGTCCAAAACTAAATTTGATTTTTTTTTTTAAAGATAAATAGGGTAATAGATATATCAAGTATCTGATGTTTTGCATCAGTTAATTGACATACAGGAGAGACACCTGTGATGCTACATATTTTTGGTGGAACTGTGGCAAGAGGGTGACATTCTAATCCCTCTAAGATATATAGCACATGCCAGGCTCATTTCCTACACTGACATTTTGAGACACAACCACAAGCAAATTCCATTCTCAAATGAAGTCGGTGACAAAACTCCCACTGACAGGGTTTCATCCTTCACACTTAAGTGTCTGGGCTACTCTTAGTGACATAAGGTGGGGACAGCAAGGAAGTGGAGGCCTATTATCAGCAACATTTTCTCAATATTCTGATTTCCTCTTTCCCAAGTTTAGTAAATATTTGAGAAATGTAAAGGGGAGTTCAGCATAAAATTGTATGTCCCATCCCAGTCTAGCTGGAACTTCAACACATTCCTGCTAGTCACTTGAATGATGGATTACTTCACCTTTCTGATTCACTGCGGAAGGGTGACTGACAGCGACGCAGAATCTAGCAGAGATGGAACAGGCTGATGACATCAATTTGCAGTATCTAGACTGCAAAAGCAGGCTTGTTCTCCCTTTAGAACAAGTAAATGATGAAAATTGCACAACCATGGAAATAGGTGTGGCAGCAAACGGAACACATGAAAGCTATATCATGTTCAATGGTTGTTTTTCTCATGTTTATGACAAAGACAAAGGGTAGAAGGGTTGGCCTGGCCAATCTGAAGCCATGTGGAGAAAAGATGAATATCCATAAATATAAACAAACAAACAAATAAAACATCTGCTTTAGCTATAAATAGCTACATGTGCAATTGTACTCTTTGCAGGCTACAGGATGTTGCTTGTGGGCCACTGCTAACATAACATTAGAGACAAAAAGATCAGAAAAGCATCAGTATGAAAGATGTCTGCTGCCCTAAAGAGGTTCAGCCCTTTGGACAGCAGTGAATAAAGAACAGCTATCTGCAAAGAAACAACCCAGTAAACAAGGCAGCAGACTTGTGTAGGAATTGTTTAGGTAAAACAGTACAATAGGGAGATAAACATCAAAGCTTTTACGCAGTAAAGAAAGACCTAAAAATTATTATTTTATGGATAACTTTACACTGACAAATTGGCTCTTACCTTATTTTTCTCAAATGCCCTGATCTTCTAATCATTCATTCTACAAAATGCTACTTTACACCTGCGATTTGCAGAGAACCAATTAGTTTTTCTCCAGAAATAATCTTTGTAGCTGACCTTGACTATCATTAACCAGAGAAGAAAAGAAGGAAAGAAGAATAGTTGCTTTAAGTTATCAGTCTGTTTTTAAAATATGGTCTCATTAAATATTGTCTTATTATTTTCTTCCTCCGCCCCCCTTTTTTTTTTCCCCTATGAATTCTCTGTATCTTGTGGACATTTTCCTGGTACACTGATATTTACAGCTGAATGCAGTGTCTTCCAAATTGTTTTGCCAGAAAAACAAAGAGAGTTCCTATCTGTTTGTTCCAGGTGGGGATGCTTCTGAATCCATACTATGTAAAAGAATACATCCATAATTTTTTTTTCTTCTAAAAATTTCAATCCACTTTTTGAAAAGTGGGGGAAAAAAATGAAAGTCCAGAGCTTTTTTTTTTACATCTTTGGTCTCAGTAATTTCTTAAGCTGGTGCCAGTTATTTAAAAAATCAAAACTAATGGAGCCTTAGAGTTTTACAAGAATATTTATTACTTTAATATTACACTCTTGGGCTGTATCTGGAAGCTAAGATTTGACTGCTGTAAATGCTTGGTTCAAAAGGATGCATAATTAACCTTAACTCTTCTAATAATATTGTGTTATGTTTTGACAACCAAACAGTAAAACCTCAGCATGAACAATTCCTGTTTTTATTGAAATCAACAGACAGAAACCATAAATAATTGTTACATGCCCTGCTGGTAATACCAATTAGCCAGCATTCTACAGAAACTGCTGTAAACAAGTACAATGTATTGTAGCAGGGATTCAGAGGTTTGAGCTACAAACAAAATATAAAAGTTTGAATGCACCAATGAGATAAATTTTGTCTTATGTGCTTTTCAGGGTTAGCAAAATTTGCGATGCTCTAAGACCATTTAGACTACTTCATATTTTTATTTCTTTGTGCCCAGTAGCAATGGTAGATAATGTCAAGCATGCATTTCAAGAACAGTCATTATGGTATGAAAGGCAAAATACAACGGTAAACTCTGAGACACTCTGGCATGGAGCAGACTGGGTAAGACCAAGAAGTGTAAGTGAAATTTCACCTAGAACAGCAGCTTAGGATTCACACATCACATAAACCCCCAAAAGCATCTCAAAACCAGATTGAAATGTGAAATGGAAGCAAGATATGGCAAGTGTGCTGGAAGATATGTTCCACTTTTACACACGTTCTCTACCTCTTGTTCTGCAAGGAAAATGAAAGATGGCCTAGTTGTGAGGCCATCCGCTCAGTGCCTAGGAAACCTGGCTGTTTTCCTCCTCTAATTTTCAGTTGGAAAGTAAACCCCTTTCTTTGCACCTACACAGCACAAGATATTGCCCAGTGAGGATAACTCTTCTAACACGGAGCGTGTTAGCACAGGTCGTAGATGCTTTACCTAAATTAATACACTGTGCTTCTCAGTAGGGTTTTGTAGCCAAGGTTAGAGCATCTTTTCAGCAGAGTTCAGCTCTTCCCTGTTCCCCAGGCTACCTTTGGTACTGCCAACACCACGCTGTCCCATGCAGATAAACTGCTCCAGTGTCTCCAATAACAGACAAGTCCTCCCTAGTGCTCGAGTTGTTGAATACTTGAAGTAGACAGCTCTTCATTCCTCCTGATGGGGCTTCTCTGCCCTTTCTGCTACTTTCCTAGTAGTTTCAAGGAATCCTTCAACCCTGCAGTTGTAGGCTATGGAATAGAAATGAGCCAGCTATTCATGAAATACAGAAGCCTCCATTAGATCTTTATTTTCTTACCAAAAGTTTGAGGAAAGCACTATAGCAAGACAAAATGCTGGGCTTAGCAAAAAGTCCAAAACAACAACAAAAAAGCAACAGATTTAGCAGCTGCTGTAAAGATGACTTATTTTTGAATGTGTAAGTTGTTTTTAAAATCTGTTGTTTATGTAGATATTGTGCTTCTACGTCAATCTACATGTATATTTTCAAAGCTAGTTGTCAAGACCAGTGGTCATCAAAGATAATGGCTGCTCATAGTCGCCACTGAAGTCAACACACTGAGTAAGCATTTCAGAAAATAGAACTGTTAAGATATTGAAAGTACTTGAAGCTTGTTCTCACTGGTGAAAAACTCTAATAAACAATTTTTTTTCCCATTTTATCACCATCTATGTCTATGCAGGCTTCTTCTCAAACCTGCCGCCCTTTTCTTTGGCACAGAAATGATTGAGGGAGTTAAAATAGCTTTAAGCCATCTTTATAGTCTACTAGATTCATAGCACAGGCGCTGGACCAGCATAATTTACAATCACCATCCACATTTCCATGCCTTTTCTCAAAGACATTTCCACAGGCAAGTTTCCCGACAGTTGATGCTATGAGAGCATTTTAAAACTCTACATTATAATGTTAAATTGTAAAGATGGGGAGCTGTCATGTCAAAATGGTACCACATTTATAGCTACCAGAAAGCCAATAAATAAATTTACTCTTACAGAGAAATGTTCACTGGGCACCTAATATCAGCTTTCACAGTCAATACTACTAACTTTACTAAATTCAGCAGTGTCATAGAACCCTGTTGCTTTTTTTTGTTCAAAACCATGAAAATACAAACAAGGTTGAGTTCAATGGGTCAGTCCTAACATTGTCACAATCTAGCACTACCAATACTCTGGATTAAATTGTAAGAAGGTGCTATTTCTTAAAATTTTTTCTTCTTTTAATCAATTCTACTTTGTTAAAGATTGGTTTCATACCTCACTGTGCTTCTTGAAAAACACGGTACACTTCTGAGTTCAGCTCTTTGAACAACATTCGGTGATTCATTTTATGATCTTTTCAGCTGCAAGAATTAGAACTGTAAGGTACTATTCAAGACCTCTGAGTCCAGACAATACAGAACAGCAGTGCTCACAAGGAAAAGAGAAAATTCAAGGGAAACCTCATGGAACTTCTAAGAACTTAAAAGGGTGTGTGTGGGGGGGAAATCACCAGGACAAAAACCTGATGCATGATGATAGCAACTTACCTTCATATTCTTAATCAGAATCACTGCCAGAAGTAATATGTGTGAGCAAAACAAACATAACTATTGCGAATTTCTGGGACAGAAGATCTATTGTTCAATTTCTAACAACTGAGTTTCAAAAAAGCTTTGCTCTTTTGCTCTGCAAATCAATGTTTTATCACCTTCAGGATTTTGCTGGCAGTACATGTTCTGTTACTCTGGTCAGGGCTACAGAATCTTGTGATTCACTCCCTACACTTCTTTTTAAGAGTCATCCTACATATATAAGCAAATGTGACACACATCGACAACTCTCTTGATGCCCTTTTCCACTCGCATCACCTCTGAAGATCCATTTCTACTTGATGCTTTCTATGCAGCAAATAACCGACCTCCGCACAGGCTATGACCTACCACTGCTGCAGTCTGCAGGTGGGTTTTGTTTTCTGGGTATTTTGTTTCTTTCGCACAGTGAGCTCTCCAGGCCAGGACACATTGCTAAATTTACAGTTTGAGGTCACCAGGAACAAATCAGAAGGAGAATAGCTATGCTGTGACTGAAAATCAGTATCAGTGTGCTGTTAAAAGATGTCCTGCCTATACCCTGGCGAGTTACAGGTACTGGCTGTGCCTCTGTTCTTCAGCTTTTAAATGAAGTTGATAATAATCTTTCCCCTCTCATCTGCCTCCTCTACTTGCACTGCTAGGAACAAAACCTGCTTCTTCTGTATTTCTCAAAATCACTTGTCAGAATGGGGTTGATGATATGATTGGGACCTCTGCAATGCATTATATTATAAATAGTCAATAAAAATTTCTACAACGGTACTCTTCCTTGATTTCGTAGTCAATTATTCAACAGTTTTCATCTTCGGTTTTAGACTAAAGCTTTTTCCTGTTCCTCACTCTCTTTTTTCTTTTGCTCTACTGATTTCATTTTTTAATTAGGATTTTAAACATGGAAAGATCCATATATGTGTTTAATTGTATGTATTTGAGAAACATCAGGAGAACTACTGTACATACGAGTGATCAGGTACAGGTTCAGAGTCTTGTCATAGACTGAAAGGAAACAGTATTACAGGCATAGGTGTGTACGCTTCAGGAAAAATTTCTCCACTGCTTCTTATTGCCTATAATGAAGGTGTTTAAATAGTATTCAAACTTAGAGCTAAGCTAACGATAAAGTCTAAGATATGAAACAGAATAGGCATTTTTAGATGTTTAAAACTTTATAAATCAATATTTATTTTGACAAAAATTCAGGAAGGCAGCACCGTGAAATTAAGTTAATTAATTATTCCCAAGCCAGTAATGGTCTTTCAAGCGTCTAAATATTTTCCAGCTAATAGACACAGGAGAACAATTTCTCTGGGGCTGGCAGCTAATTCAGACTTGTTTTTATCTCCTCACTGGTATTTTCTCCGAGCATACTTGGCCACCCTTCGCTGCATTTGCACATTAGTGGAGCGCGCGGCAGTGGAATTGCGAGGCCGAGAGCCATGACCGTCCCTGCTGGGGTGCGGGCTCAGGGACAGCACAGGGGTCTTCCCATCCCCTGCGGCGGCTGCTTCTCACCACGAGTTAGAGGCTGGGAGATGCCCCGCTGCCGTCGGCGGCTGCTCTCCCTTGGGGCACCTTTCTGCCCTTCCTTGTGCCCAAGGCACCCTCCAGCCGGGCTCACCGCGCGGGCCGCGGCGGCACCGAGCTGCTTTCCTGACTCCCCCTGGAAGCGCTGCTCCTGGGAGGAGAGTCACGTCTCCCAGCAAGCGGAGGAAAAGGGATTGTCTGGTGACACTAGCGAAGCCCTCGGATGCGCGGAATAGAAGAAGGACAGAGGATTTCTCCGTGAACGCTCAGACCCTCTGTGACGGTGACTCAGTGCTTACCTTCAAATAAATCATGCAGCGCAGCCACTTCTACGCGAAGTAGTTGAAACCTCATGTTTCTGTTTGCTTAGTTCGACAGACTTTGTCAAAAATGTTCTGCTCCGGAACAAAGGGCTGCTTAGTATATTCCCAAACAGGAGAGAGAAGTGTCAGAGAAAAATATTTCAGCTATTTATTTGTTGCTTTTTTCCCATTTAGATCCCTAAACCACGAAGCATTTATGCATGAGGTTAGCATTAATTCTTACACATGTGATTAAACGCTATGCTGAACTAAGTCCTGGCTCTCCTCTTTTCCAAGAAGTCTTGCCCAAACTGGGGTTTATATGTAAGCAGTTTCTTAGCTTTTTGTAGCTGTTATTATTATTGTGGAAAGTAATTATGAATATATCATATTTATTCAAGCTCTATTGCGCTGATATTTAAATAAAAGAAGTTGTTCGTTCTAATTTAGTGACTTGGAGCCTGATTTTCTCCCGCCATTATACTGATACAATAGCAGGAAATAATAGAATAATTAAGTCTATCTACACGTCAAAGGTGGCAGTGCCTTTCCGAGCCTCAGCACAGCTCCATATTTTTTGCCAGCTCATCCAGCAACGACACACATTTCAGTTGTGTGTCTGTGAAAGCCCAGGAGCACGCTGGAGGAGCAAAGAGCAATGCACACTTGCCCAGCCTCAGGTCGGGCGTGCGGCAGGGTTGTAGGAACCGCTGGCTCCCGGTCCAGTTTCTCTGGTGGGTCGTATCCACGTGGTGTCGGGCCCAGACCCTTACCAGCACTCACGGTCGCTAGTTTAAGGCCAGCAGAAGTTTGTAGATGCACCCCGCTGAAGTCGTTCCTTCAGGGCAGTTTGGACATATGCTGAAAGACAGGATGCCTACAAGAAGGACCAAGGCTAATTTGCATTCAGTCAAGAAACTCTCATTCAGTCTATCACTGTAAATCCTAAATATGAAATTCATGACAGAGACAACAAACATTTCATTGGCTGGGTTACAACTGTGTATTCAGAACCATATTTTATTTAAATTCAACATTATGACTGTGAAATAAATTCCTCCATTGTTTTTTACCAAGTTTCACAGGAAAACACAACTCTAAAACATTATGAGGCATTACCAAGAGGGTTTCTAACAAAGTTTTAAGAGTATGAGCTGCTAAAATTAGGCTTGTATTGGGAAGATGATTTCAACTGTATTTCTGTGTTAATTACTATCACCTCAAAACAAAGTTTGTGGCTTAGCTATCTTTTAATTAGACTTTTGTTTTTATTATGTTTGTCTACAGTTTTAAAAAAACTATATTTTACTCTGGTCCTGAACATGTTACTGGAATTCAGTGGGCCTATGCATGAAGAAAGCATTTACAGGATCAAATACTTCTGTAAAAAGTTGGCTCTGTTTTTAATGGCATGGGACTTTTGCTGGTTTTGGCTGGGATAGAGTTAATTTTCTTCACAGTAGCTGGTACGGGGCTGTGGTTTGGATTTGTGCTGGAAACAGTGTTGATAACCCAGGGAGGTTTTGGTTCCTGCTGAGCAGCGCTTGCCCAGAGCCAAGGGCTGTTCTGCTTCTCCCCCCAGCCCAGCCCACCCCAG
>JANXJC010000013.1:967093-981286 GCA_027564655.1 Leptodon cayanensis
AAGTGAGCGTTGGGCGTGATGGAGCCCGGCTGTCCTGGGGAGGGCTGAACACCCGCCTGCCCACGGCAAGTGGGGAAGGAATGCCTGGGCTTGCTTGGCTTTTGCTTTCCCTGTTAAACTGTCTTTATCTCAACCCAGGAGTTTTCTCACTTGTACCCTTCCCATTCTCTCCCCCATCCTGCTGCGGGGGGGTGAGCGAGCAGCTGCGTGGGGCTGAGCTGCTGGCTGGGGTTAAGCCATGACAGGACTAAAACTAAATCCTCATTAATAAATTGTTACACAATGTAGAACATAATAATGAGTCATTTTCATAGTTTTGGCTGCAAGAATAGATTAGAGTAATTGTAAAATAATTTGCACATTCAGACAGAAATTCTACCTTTGTTTGTAAAACAACATGATTTTTACTTGGGTTTTTTTGACTGTATTTGTGATACAGATAGATTTTAATCTGTTTCTATCCTTTTTGAACAAAAGACTTTTAAAAAAATTACCTTTTGTTTTGACTTATATTAACATCTGTAAATGTTCAATGATTACTGAATTCTTCTAGTCGATTTCCCACTAAGTGTTTGTTTTACTATCTGTCCTTAGTTTTTGTTCAGTATGTCCTGATTAGTGATTTGATGTCTTATTTACATATTTTTCATCTTACAGAATTTGTATTTCGTACTATATGAGGGCATCTGTGTAACAAAAATAGAATATACCTCATTTTATTTCTACTTCTCAGAAAAATAATGTATTCTGATCCAGCAAATACTACTGAGAACTGAAGTCTTGCCCATACTATGCAGTCATCAGTGGACCCAACATGTCTTCTCTGAGATTACTGTATCACAAATAAAGATTTAATTGACTGGGCTATAGGGCCCTTGTTTTCTCTGGAGCTTCTAAAAACTGCATTAAAATTGATGTTATTGTAGTAATGAACTGTTGTACCTCTGGCGCAATTTCTAGACCACACAACTCTGAAATTTAGCAATACAAGATTTTTTAAAATACAGCTCTCTTAGAGGTTTTACTTTTGCTGAAGTGGTTATTTAGTTGGGCATTCTGGAGTGGCTGTTGGACAGGTGTGTGCACTCATACAAGCTAAAGTAAATGAATTTGGGACATGATGACACCTTTTCCTCCCCGAGTGTAACCAATTGTAAGTTGACAATTTATTGTGCATTTTAGGTCTCAGAAAATGACATTTTTTTGGCAGAGAACACAATCAGCTCTTTTTTCAAAGATACTCTTCCTACCATTGTTTGGTTTTTTGTTTTACTAGTCACAGATCAGCATTGCATCCCGGACAGCATCATTCTAAGCCTAGTGCAAACACCAAACAAAGAGATGGTCCTTGCCCCACAGATCAGGATTTATGAATTTGAACATAACAAATAGTGTACAGAGACAGACAGAGAATGAAAATCTGAGGAAATTAAGCAACTTCTGAACTTTCTGTAGTAGTAGTGGTACGTAGCCATCGTGAAAATCCTGCAGTCGTTATGCCAAAAAGAGAAGCTTTAAGGGACTTTTAAAGAAGATCAGCAAAGTTTTATTGTAGGAATTGTCAGGGAGTTCATTTGAAACACAGGGGAAGAAGGAAAGAAGATATTTTGAAAGAAAATTATTTGAAAAATGAGATGGGTGAGAGACTCAGGGACAGGACTGACATCTTCATGATGAATGTGAAATGATAGATGGGATAGGAGACATCATGGAAGACACTGAAAATGAAAAAGCCTATTATGTTTTACATTATAAAGCAGAAAGAATGGGTGAAGCACTGCGCTGTATGAGGTGATATAGTCAAAAGCAGCAACAATAGTCTTTACATCACTTCTAAATAGATACGAAAAATATTTGTTGGGCTTTTGGCAAATCAGAGAGACTAGAGAGTTGTAAAGATTTTGCTTAGTGGCTAAACCTTGCAGATTTGTTCAGTGCAGCATACATCTGGAAATCCAAAGAGATTTTTTTTTTTTAGTAATAATTGCCGTATTACGGTCCCAGGAGTTCTACTGAGAACAAAAAAGAAGATAACAGAGACAAGTAGGGGGAAAGAGGAGAATCTGTTTTATCTGTGTTCATCTCTGACTAAACATCCTGTTTAAGAAACATGTCAATTAAAATCTTGGCATACAGGGAGATGTTTAGAATAGAACAAACGCTGAGAATTAGCCACACACATGCCAACTGAATATCAGTGCTAACAAATGAAACTTTGGCCCTAAAGGGTTGTCTGCATTTAGTTCAGATCACCAAGAAATTCTCAACATACTTTTCCTGATCCTTGGTTCTTGTTCCTTCTCCCTCTCCACAAAATAGTCTATGTATGGCAGTGAAGTTTGCTTAGAGCTCCTTCAGCAATCGCCTACTACTGCACCTGGAGTGAAACTCAGCTATGTGTAAAATGTCAGACAATTTAAGCCACTTGGGGGAATTAGAGAGGAGTTTACAGAGTGCCCAGGCTTTCAACTAGCCCTAGATTAAAAAGGAAAAAAAACCCAAACTTTTTTATTCTGAACAAACAATCCCTTTTGGTATTTTGTGAAATGCAACAGATGCAGTGCTTATGTTATTCAAAGGGATGTACATAGAATCCTAAATGCATATACACAAGAGCTGGTCACTCTTTGTCATGGAAGTCAAAATCTCATAAAATTTTAAACAATGACCTTAACAGTGCACTGATTCCAAACATATAATAACCTATGAGAAGACCTCTGCAGGCCTAGTCCTAGTTTTTCATGTCACTACCCGTTCACATTCTGGACTCTGCATAACCTTTAAAAAAGGTAAAGTGGAGATCAAGGTTAAGCCCACTTCTAGCAACAGATGCAGCACAGTAAGGTAAACACACCACTTCGAGCAGAAGCTTACCACAAACACTGGAAAAGTTTGATTGATTTATCTGGACGCTGGTTGTCTTGGAAGAGATCGAATCGGCACTTAAACCTGCAGCTGAGCAAAACTGTATGTAGTTGTTTTAGGAAGTGCAACAACAGAAATATGTTTTTCATTAATTACTGAGGATCAAACTTTGCCAACTCCCAGAAGAAAACTTCTGTGAAACTACATCGAGTACCTACTGGCACCGATGTAGACTTTTCAAAGGTTAAAAACTCTACTGTGGTGGAACGGCTACCTTGCTTCCTAAAAACTATTAAGTACTCTCATTTTGTGATAGCCTGACAGTGCCTTCTGCTAAGAAGTTTTCCTAGCCAACCTAAACCAGAAACATTTGACACCAGACGTTTCGGTGTGCCACACTGCACAGAACACGAGCCAGTGTGGCAACAAGGGTGCAGGGCCCTTTTGAGCTCCGTCCCTTCAAAGTGCTCCATGAACCAAGGGGGTTTTGCCCAGACAAGACGTCCTTGACTTCGCAGGTGTTCATGTGGCCGTAAAGAGCTGCCGGTCTCTATGCCAAGGTCAGTGTCGTAGATTCCCCCTGCTCCCTCCTTAGGACATAGAGGATTTCTATTTCACTTTTCCCCTACCTCACCACAACCATTGATGATTATATTCTACATTAGAATATGAAACCACTTAAAATACAAATCTCAAATGGATAAATTAATAATACAACATCAGCCAGTGAGCTGGCATGCACTTGAAAGAAAGAAGAATTTGGCATACTGGTCATACTTTCTGAGCCAACCTGTTCTCATAGGTTTCCATGGATTAATTCCACATTGGTGATTAGGTAAATCCTTATTAATCCATGTATTTGAGATAACCAGGTATCTGTGGATTTTCAGACATTTCCACACTTGGTCTTTGAGTTTGCCATGCAAGATCAGTGTAAAAGTGGAAAAAGAAGATTGTAAGGTTGATAAAAGACTTAGCAATATGATTAGAAATTCCTGGCACATGATGACATTTAAAAGATATATTAAACATCAAACACTTCAAAACCACATCCGTCATTAACTTTACAGCAGAGTCTGACACTGCCAATTTAGGATGGAGGGTGTGAAATGGAAAGGAATTTAATACAAGGCAAAGGAGGAAGGCAAAAGAAACCCTGCCCTTCTCTGCTTATCATTGAAATGGTTTTTCTCCTTCCTTCCACTCTCCTTTTCCCCTGAGTGATCAGAAAGAGCATGTGTGTGTGTCAAATCATTCTGGTTTCGGTTTTCTTTGCCAGTTCTTTTCCTCTGTCCATTTTGCTGGTCGTCATAGTTACAGTGACCTCAGTCCTCCTCATCTTTCAGGGTCTTACAAGGATTTTTCTTAAGCTTTCTCTTGTAACAGTGCTTTGCAATGCCAGCTTGTCCAATTCTTTAACTGTTACTGCGTTTCTTAATCTATTTGTCCCAGCAGTTTCCCCCTTTCCTGTGCCGTGTCCTGACAGACTCGGCAGAGCAGGCTGGAAGTGCTCAGTTTTCATCTTCACCCCAGGATCAGGTTCCTTCGGACAAGAGTTCCCGACTTTAATCTTTCCTTTCCTAATAAGGTAATTTGAGTAATATTTTGGCCTTGCCTTTATGTAGCTTTAAAGCGATATTTTTATAGCTCTTTTACACTGAGTTAAACTCGACCGTCAGAACTGCAGTAGCTCAAACTGCTTTTGCTGCGTTTTTTTAGTTTGGGCCCATCCTCTGCCTTGCGGCGATGACGGAGTCTGACCAAGAGGCTTTTGCTGTACTAGACAGGGCCAAGGTCAACCGTCAAACCACAGAAGCATGAGATGGCACTCAGCTTCTCCTCAACACTTCACAGGCTCTAGCAGAGGGTCGCCCGCGGTCTCTGCCGGTCAGGCTACTACTCTTACTCTGACTGCTGCCCCAAACGGGACTAGTCGCGGGCCGGGAGGAACAAGTGCGCTGCTAAGTCAGGGGTGAGCGGCTCTTCCTGGGCTCAGGGCTTATCTCAGCCAACGCGGGTATATCCCTTTTGGCACAGGAAATGGTGACTCCTTGTCGGGCTGGTTCTACTTGGCAGATTTGGCCAAAACTTTGAGCAAGGACCGAGAGGTCTATGATGATTTTCATATTAGCACTCAAACAAGTTTCAGAAACAAGTTTTTTCTGTATCTTCAGTATTAATTATCTTCGGTATTAATTCAGAAATGGACAGTAGACCTGAGGCTAACTAATTAGTTATACAAACACACATATTATATCGATAATGCTATAGACAGCTTGAACAAGAAAATGGGTATTTAGCAGGGTTTACTTGGTAGCCCTTTAAAAGACAATGACATATAATGTAACTATCCGTCTTCTAAACGATTATGCGCCGGTAGACTACCTAGTAAGCAGTCATACCCTTCTCTTCTATACATACAAAAATATCAGATCTGAGCTTGCTTATGCACATAACCATCCTAAAGGATTTTAGGTATATAGTTAGCACCAAAATCTACTTTTTTAAAAACATGCATATTATACATATATATTAAAAATACATCTGAAACTGAAATACTGATTGTAAATCTACACAACTGCAGCTTCAATGGATACCTGCAGCACTCTAGTGGCCATTCTTCATAAATGCAACATCAAAAGCTGGAAATTATTTTGGACAGTAGACATTTAGAGGAAAAAAAACCCTAACAACAAAAATTAAATGGCTACAGAGTTAGACATGAAAGTTCTGAAAATGAGCAATAACATACTGTGTGCACACTGATTAAATTTATTCAAGCAAACTTGTTTTAATTTAACTGCATTCTTGCTCTGCATTACAAATATAATGAAAGTAGTTTGGAGCAGAATGCATTACAGTTTGTGGTCATTTTACCTTTTGATGTACTAGCTCACCAGTTCAAGACAACTTAATTACTGGGAGCTTTACATGACTCAGTTTTCCTTCATCCCACTGACTGTAGGAGGGAAATAATAGGTAATATAATTGGGGGAAAGACTCTCTCCAGTCCTTATCAGCTCCTTTCAAAAAATAAAGATTTTTTTTTCCCTTGCAATGCTTTTTCTATCATTGTAGGATGTCTATTTTCAGTGCCTGAAGTAATAGATTTTACATCTTTTCTTATGGAAGTGTAATACAAAAATTAATACATCTCTCTATGAGAAAAAAGATTTTTACTTGTTTTACTTGAATATTCAGCTTGGTTTACTACATTATTCACCTCATTTGTTTAATTAGCATCCAGAAACTGCAAAACAGGGAAGCATGGATGTGCTTCTATGTAAGGAGCTGTGACTGTCAAAGTGATGATAAATAGTAAATTATGTCCTATATGCATATTCATATATTGTCTTCCAGAAGAGTGTCTAAGTATCAGATAGAAGAGTTAATATTTGCATGTTATTTCAACTTTCATCATATTTATATGTAGTTTACCAGCTGGAACTCATCTAGGATAAGGAAAAGCATGTACAGATATTTTATTCATCTGGTTCTTTTTTTCAAGGCAGGCTGTAAACAAAAGTGTATCAGTGATTTTTTGTTAGGAGAAACATTCAAATACCAAAATGTTGGACATGAAGAGAAGAACCTTAATCAATTAGAATGAGAAGGCAAGACACAAATATTAAGAAATTACGAAGTCGAGGATAATGGAGTTGGGTCTCTGCACTCTAACCAAAAGCAGGTCTTGAGGACAAAGATGAAGAATAGGGTGCATACTACTGCTACATTCTCTTACAGCAAGTGGAGACATAATGGGTGCTAGAACATTAACATTTCCCAAAATACCCTGTTTGAATAATTGCAACATGATGACATGAAGAACTATTATGATGCGTATGTTTGCCTCCAGGAACATAAGGCACAACTTCTTTGCTACAGAAAGCCTTTAGGGAAATGTGGCCACCACCGATCTTTGACATTTCAGAAGGAAAGGAACAAATCAGAGTTCTGGGATTTTCCAGTACTTTCACAATTCAGGACGTTAATTGGAGGGATTTTTGCTTCCTGCCATGGATAAGCTTTCTCAGACTTTCCAACTTTACTCAGTAGCTGCTTCCATTCAGCTGTGATTCTTTTCAGACAGTTTGAGACACTGCAGAGGACAGCACTTTAATAACAGAAAGAAACAAAGTTAGGATCCATCCACCTGCACTGAAATTTTAAGAACCCAGCAAAACTGCCCTTCTTAAGGACACATCCACAGAACTTACATGTAATCAAGGATGAGACACAGTGCCTTTAAGTTCTTAAAGAAAGATCCCATTTGCCCAGGTGACATACTTTAACTCCTAACTAAAATGGAAGCACCCACTCTGGAGACATTCAAAGCTTCCTTCTCCTCTTCACTGGTTATCTGGGGAACTGAAGTTGTGTTTCCGTATACCCTTAATGCAGCAGCATGCTAGCTTAGTTGTTGATCCCTTATTCCCATCACTGTGCCACCACTGAAGCACAATGCCACCACACTGCAGCAACACAGCTTGGTCAGGGAAAAATACTTGTCTTGGATGGATGGGTTCAATCCCACTAGCAGCTATAAGGACAGAAGATGAGAATACCTTAAGACAAACATTATCGAACTGTGGCTTTTAGCAGCGTCTTTGAATAGGAGCTGAGATTTTGAAGAGCTGGAAGTTAGACAGTCAGGGCATTGCCTCAAATAGACATTGGGAATTGTATGAAATGCATTCCTATCAATAGCATTTTTCATTTTTCCATGGCTGCCAACCATTTTAGGTACAAGAGAAAACAGCACCAAAGCTGTGAGTTTTTGTACAAGCTTTATCAGAACAGAGGAGCGGTTGCTCATCGTGATGCTCTGGGCATTATCCAAAACAAACAGGGAAACAACTGTATCGTACTTCCAAGGATGGACCCAGAGCTCAGCCTTTAGTGGGAAGTGTGCTGAAAGCAGTGGTGATCAAATGGGCTGATCACAGCTGCCTGTCCATGACCTACAGCCGAGGAAATTTAACACCAGAGCAACGAGTTCCTTCTCTTTGGCTGAGGCCCAAAACAAGCGCATCCAGGAAACTGGTGGAGCTCAGATATTGTCAGAGTTAGGTGCTGTTTGTTCACAGATATAACTAAACAATGCCAGCTAATTTCTTTCACTAGTGGTGCTACCTTCTGGCCAAAACTTACCTGCACAATTGTACCTGGATATAACGATGAAGAAGAATAATGGAGATTAATTGCTCACTGGAGAGATTTAAAAATGGACCTGATTGATTGGGACAAAGTGCTTAATGCTTCAACTGACAAATGCACCTTCTTTTCTCTTCTTCTGTAAAACTGTATGAACACCGCAGGGTCTATCACCAACTGTAGCCACAGAGAACTTTAGCAGCACAGTCTGAGGCCAAGATACAGGCAGGGCTATTGCAGCTGGCCAAGAATGTGGGAACAGATGGGACAAGAGGAAAAGTGGGCAGGAGAAGGAGGCCAGTTTAAGCATGGTGCTTCTAATCAACAGGATAAACAGAAAAATTATTTCTGTGTGTCATTACAGCACACAAGGTAATATCACATATCATTATAAAGACTGTGGAGGGGTAAGCAGAAAGAAAACCAAAGAAATTGGAAACGGCCAAGGTTTAGCTAAATTTCTAGAACTTTAAAATTGTTTGAGATGTACATTGGTGAATATCAGCTTAGACCCTTTGGCTCTGATGGGCTTACATCTCTCTACATCATCTGAAGAAATGATATTTTCACAGGTATGTCTTTATTCATTCGATACTTTTCTGTCAATTGGATGTCTAATGAATAGTAATTTTATTTGAAAAATAAACCTTTAATAAAGTTCTACAACACAGTGCATCTCCATTAGTCAATAGCTACGTGATGAGAAGAATGTATAATATACATCTCTGATCAGCAGAGAGAGTTACTGCATGTGAATGTGCTATTGCTTATTTGTAAGCAAGATGCCACTGTGCTAATGCAAAGTAAAATGTGTGTGACAGGAGGGGATTTATCTTTAGGACTTCAGAGACCCTCTCCAATTTTAATTCCTAAATCCAGCTATAGATGCAGCAATAGTGTTCAGGTTTGTGTGCATGTTTAAGAGCATCCTTGCTTCCCCCTTCCTTTCCTTTCTCTCTCTCTCCTACAAACTACGGACAACATTAAGTACACTGTAATCAGGGCTTGAAAAATGCACGTTAAGAAGGCGGCATCTTCCCCTTGGCAAATGCCATCACCTCTGCAAAGGTCAGGCTTTCATTTCAAAACACGCTTTTCACCCCTTCCAGTCGTGAGGATAATTGCCTAAATGTAAACTAAGCGGGAGGAGAATTGTCTTCCCAGGAGCTCAGACAAACGGCTCCCGGCCTCTGCGGCTGCTGGTGTGTCAGCTCTTGCTGCTGCTGCTGCAGACCCCCAAACCGGGCCGGATCGGGCCGCTTCCCTCCGCTCTGCCGGGAGGTGCTGGGCGCCGGGTCCGGGGGCAGAGCACGGTCGCTGCTGGGGGCACAGACCCCCCTGCCTGCCGCCGGCAACGAGCCTGTGCCGCTGCGCCGGCGGCAGCCAGGGCGAGAGGGAAGAGCAGGGAGGGATTTCTTCAGTTCTTTAGCAGGCAGAGGAAAGGCTGATGGCCGGGAAAGCTCTTTAGGGTTGCAGGAACCTGCGGAAGTCGGCTTCCTTACCTCTCCGTAACACGGATGTCTCGCCTGTATCCATTTCCTCACCATCCTCTTGTCCACAGCAAGAGAAGAGCTCAGAAAAGACCAGTGCCACACAGGCCCTTCTAGCATGTTTTGTTACAAATCTCTCTACTTCCCCAAAAAGTCCTCGAGATCGATAACAAAGAAAAAGGTTTCCACCCTTTAAAATGACGTGTCAGATATGAAAGAAGGAACAAATGAAACTCTGAAAAACATAAATGTCTTGTGTGATGGCCTGTCATTTTGCTGAAGCAAAGGACGGGACCTACCAAGGAAAAAATCCAGTATAGCGGTAAATAGGATATATTTTATTTACATGTTCTTGCTATTTGTCTTTGAAAAATCCCCAAAGTATAAACTTTCTCTGTAGTGGCAGGAAGTGCAATACCAGCTGTATCCATACCAATATTTCACCCCTCTCTAGCAGGAAGGCATGCTCCTGAAATGTATTTTTTCTCTTGGGTTATATCTTGTCTCATACATTTTCGCTCTGTTCACTCAGGGGTGGTAATCTTTTGGGCTGTCATTTCTACAAAAGGAAAAGAAGCTGTACTCTTCACCTTGTACTGGAATTCAGTCCCACCCAATAACCCAACGCAAACCTCACACCACAGTATTTTCCTATACAGGTAATCACGCTCCAAGTACACTCTTATTATCAGAAAGATTTTTCCCCGTATTACAAAGGTTTCTTCTACGAACTAATCCGCAGGGTGGATTTAAGTTTCCATTCCCACCCACAAATCTGCCATGGGACACAAGCCGCGTGGCTTGCTGAATGTATTATCGGAGCTAGAGCATCGCTCGCTTCTCTGGGCACTTCTGCAACTTCCACACCCGCTTCCAGCGGGCTGCAGGAGGCGCCAGCCAGCGCGGTGGGTGACCAGGTAGGCTGTGGAGCCTTCGCCTCCCCTCGTCCCACCCCCTCCGCGCCTGGCACGTGCTCCACCGCCCTTGGTTGGGCTCACGGGGTGCCCAAAGGCACGTGAGCAGCGACCCTTCTTTGGGGGGGAGCTCGGGGGCAGCTTCCCCCAGGGACTCTCTGGTCTTGACGCTTATTCTCAGAGTAACACCTCAGACTGTAGCATTACTGAGTCAGAAGGAAACAATATGGTCATATGGCGTTTTGTTATTTGAGGCTTTAATCTATAAATAGATCCAACTTTAAGAGAGGAATATTCAAGTCTCTACCCAGCAGAACTATCGGACCACAATAAATCCGCAACACCCGTTTCACAGCAGGGCTCAGGCTTCAAGTTTCCTTTGTTACCACAAAAACTAAAGACTACAGCTTGCTGACCAAGCTTACTGCTCTAAGAAATCTGGTGTATATGAAATAAAATCTGACTTGTGTTCCAGTGCTTAAGTTTTTTGGGTTTTGTTTTTTTTTTTTTTTTAAATGATGTCATTTAAGTGAGCAAAATACATACCATTTTAGGTACCACAGTGACCAGTTCAGACGTAAAGTTGAGTGCAATGAATCCTTTTCCTTACAGTTTATTTTCAATGCAGAGATAGGGACTGACATTTGCTGCAGAGCTGACTGAGGTGTTGTATAGACAGAGAGCTTCAGGTATTTACCTACAGTGTTGGCAAGGTCAATGGTTAGTGCTGATGCTGGTCAATGGTCCTCAAAGTTCCTAATTCATAGGTGATGGAAACACTAACTAGCTCTTGTCCAAGGTGGGGAAAAAAAAAAGGCCGGAATATGATCTACTGCATCTATCATCCTAACATCTTGGTCACTTTGAGTTTGGCACCTACATGAAAGTGTTTATTGTTTCATCAAAGATTTCAGCAATCACATTAATGGAGGCATTCAAACATAAATTCATTATGCTTTTAACAGGCTTGCTTAAATGTTTAGTTAGTTGCTAAAGTTGACATAGACCTTCCTATATTAAGTTTTGGTCTTGATCATAAAAGTGAAATAGATACATAATGTGAAAGAAGAGATTGATATCATTAATGAAAATAATACAAGACAGTTATTTTTGTAAAATGTTTGTTGATAATGAAGTAAAAATGAATTGGAATCAAGTATCAAGAGGGGTTTTTCAGGATACTTGCAACATTATGGTTGGGATTAATCTAATTAAACATAAAACTGGCGAGCCTAGGTGTCCTATGCGTTCCTAAGCTCCCTCTACTGGAAGGAAATAAGCACTTTTAGCGTTACATTAATTTCATAGTAAAATACTTGGATGCTATGTTACAGGACAAAAATATTTGATTGAAAATTATTTCATAATTAACAGGAGTTTTATTTATTTAATTGTATTATTTATCTGTAGGTGATTTATTCTCTCTTTACTTTGAACAACCAGCAGATATACCTGGACTGCAAGTATGCCTCCTGATTGTTGGAAAAGATTTATATATGTGCTGTACATTTGGGGCTTGCGGGGGTGATACATCTAATCAGATATCAACATTTACAGTGAGAACATCTACATCTGAGCCAGTCACCTTTTGCTTGCTTAAAATCAACCGGACAAATGAGTACTTTTTGGGTGTAATTCATCTCATACTAAAGCAGTCATTGAAAACAGATCATGATGACTGGCACCCTAAAAGTGCTGACTTCTCTCCATTGCTATAATCAAAGTCAAGGGTGAATGGCTCACACACACACATCTATAAAGCTCGACAAATAAATCTATCCAGTGTGAGAGTGGTATTCTAATATGAGTAATGTAGGTGTAACATTAACCAATAGAGTATGTTGTATTAAATAAGAAATAAAGTGCACAGCAACAGAAATAGTTCAGAAATAACAGTATAAATTAAGTAACTTGGAAATTTAAAATAAGAAAATGTTCACATGTGTATTTATGAAAGATTTCCAAAATCTATTAATTCTCTTATTTTAGTATTATAAAGGGCTGTGACTAAAATGGCTGATAGGATTTTTCTTCTGATGCAATATTAGTTGTGAATAGTATTAATCAACTGTTATTACTGTGCAAGCATACAATATTTTCTACAATAACCTTCACACCCTATATTCAGCTATTTAGAAGGACGAACTAAGCTTAAAAATGCATTTGATTAGCCCATCTTTAGCTAAATCTGGTACCTTGAGAGTCCGTAGTCCCAAAGATGATATGTATCCAACAGGTTATATAAAAGACTGCATTTTATCCATATAATTTAGAAATTAGCAAGAAAGCGATGTTGTAATCTTCTTTGTATAAGAATGTGTATTACACAGTGATCTAAAAATGCATTTTCCTAATCGCAGCTTTCTTCATGCCAGTCAGGTCAAACATCGTCATAGTCTGTTCTCGCAGTTCTCTAGTTCTGAGAGAGAACATGTAGAGAGACAAAACTGCGGTCTTTCCTGAACAAGCTTGAGAGTCTTATCTCCTTGTTGCAAATATAAAACTCGTCATCTTGATATATATATATTTTTTTCCTGCTAAATATCACTAACTCATTTTGAATATAAAATATACTGGATTTGTTATATATGAGTAAAAATATTAAAATACCTCCAAAGAACTTTCTTCTCAGTGGGTGGAGTGAGGAGGGGGTTCTCAGATGAAACCTGTTCATGATGGATGCAGCATTCCTTAGGGAAAAAGTGGAGTAAGTGCTCTTTGTCCCTGTGTTACAGAGGAGGTAAACTGTTGCATTCTGCAAAAAATCATCTTGCTTTTCAGAGCTGATACTTTCAAGACTAAACGTATCCTACTGCAGTGATCTCTGCTGAAAGCATGTAGGCTTTCAACTCTAAGATATATTACTAAGGTATTTTATATATATATATATATATATACACATATACTAAGTATATACTTATATATATATATATATACACACTAAGGTATATTACTAGGTAAGTATCCTAGCTACTCAAATATAAAAGATGCATGCTTTGCAAAGACTGTGGACATATATATGGAATTTATAATTGTGATATAAGGATGAAAGCCAAGATTTTTTAAAAATTGCAACAGTACTGTAGCCAGTTTTTAAAGGTTTGTGGCACTGTGCATACCTACACTGTGCACTGGTAATTCCCCAGCTAGTCTCTGCATAGATGAGGCAGTGGACTGATTTAAGCCACTGAGCATTACCCCATTCAAAATCCCATGAATTATAATTTTTTTAAACTATCTGGGTGGGGTGGTATGTGGGTGTCTGTGCAGCAAGACCAAAATGCTGGGAACCCAGCACCGATGGAGAAATTTGCACCATTGCAAAGTGCAACTAGACTCAATACTCACAAGCTCATGGGATAATTCAGGCTGGGAGGGACCTCGGGAGGTCTCCAGCGCAACCCCTTCTCAAAGCAGGGACAGCTACAGGGTCAGGCCAGGCTGCTCAGGGCTTTATCCAGCTGGGTCTTGGAGACCTCCAAGGGTGGAAACTGCACAACCTGCTCTCTCGGCACCCTGCCCCACTTTCCGGCTGCTCTGGCGGAAGTTTTTCTTTTATCTGTAATAATGGACACCTTCCATCAGTGGAGGCAGTACCATCCCATCAGACTTCAAGCCGCGTGTTACCGGAGTGCCTGTATTATGACAGTGGCGGGTTGGCCCTGGCTGGACGCCAGGTGCCCACCAAAGCCGCTCTGCCACTGCCCTCCTCAGCTGGACAGGGGAGAGAAAACACAACGAAAGGCTTGTGGGTCAAGGTAAGGGCAGTT
>JANXJC010000013.1:981386-1012631 GCA_027564655.1 Leptodon cayanensis
AGGTACCGACACAGAGCACGGCACTGGGAGGGCTGCTCTGGGGACAATTAACTCCCTCTCAGCCCAACCCAAGACAGCAGCAGTTATCTCCAGCTGCTTTTTCTGGTCAGCCTTTTTGGGTCTCAGACATACATTGGGATAATATCACAGGCTGTGAACACAAAGAATTGGGTCGAGTCCCACAAGTTAAATACAGACCTAGACAGGCTTAGCAAAATTTAAAAGCCACGCTGTCATGGAGGCATCTGTTTCAGGTCTAAGCTGCAATTAACAAGTTTTATTTCATTGCTAAAGTCTTCTCAGCAGCCGATCAGTCTGGAGCAATTTCTCTAACAGTTTTGGAAAGGAAACGAATACAATTTGACATCTGTGAACCTCAGGAACAAGGTGGTCAAAATTCTCCTTGGGTAGGTAGCATTTTGACAGCTTTGTATACATAGTTTTTCTCTTTTTTTATTTTAAGAATAGACAAATCTGCCTGTGAGAAATGAAGATACCATTCCTTTCCTTTTCTTGACCACCTGAAGAGTTAACCATACCTAGTCTTGTAATGGATGGAGTCAGGCAAACTTTTTGATTTTGGATACTTGTACCAGGTTTCCCCATTTGTCTGAAAAGAAATATGTTTCCATTTCTCTCCTTTCCTCTCTCTGATTTTAGGAGAAGAAAAAACATTCAGAAATTCTCATCTGAGATAGAAACAAAGCAGCAAAGAGAAGTGAAATTTTTCCTATTGGACTCTAGATGTTCCAGCTCTTAAAAACCTCAAAAGCGCAATTTCGCACTTGTACAAAATGTCAGAGACTACCCAGATTTAATAGTAAATGAAATGCCTCCTCATAGCCATTGTTTTTTGGGACTAGGTGAACATTTTTGGAAATTAAGGGGCTGTTAATGTGAGCTTTCAGAAGATAACATTTCTACTTTATTGAAATACAGTGTTATTAAAATCTCTCACCACTCGGATCAAAACTATAAAAGAAAAAAAAAAAAAAAAAGAAACCCCAAAATCACCAGCTTGCTATTTTTCACTAAAAAGCTAAAAGGGAATGTCCTACTACTAAATGGTTAAGAGCACTATTAGTGGGTGTGATATTTTCTAGCTCAAGATCTTTCTCTGCTAGATTCTTTCAAATCTCTATTGATTACAGTACTCTGATCTAAAGGAATAGTGGATATCCTATGTAGAATGAAACAAATCAAGAGAAGAGACTGAGAGAAAATCCTTCTGTGACGTTCAATAGTCCTGTAATCAGATAATCAATGTAGAACATACCGAGCTGACTGTACTAGGGGATTTGAAACTCCATCACTGCTTGCCAGGACTTTACTTTAAATCTTGAGGCATTTCTCTCCTTCATATTCACCAAATTCACCGACAGTTCACCCTTATCCATAGGAACCTCCTCACAGAAAGATATTTTCCCATTAATAATATAATCGCCCCAAATTATTTTCCAGTTGAGGGCATTTTGTTGAAAATATATCCGCCAGATCTATTCTTAATATTGCCAAGAAATTTCACTTAACTGCCCACAAAAAGGCAAACTACCCCTCCACCAATCACCAAACTTATTTTTCTACTTTTAAACTACATTTTTAGAACAAGGAGGTTTTAATTTAATGGTCAGTGAAATCGCCCTCGGTTTTGGTTGTACAGTTATATGCACCCATATAACCAAATCTATGACATACATTTCATAGTTTAATCTTACTACATGTTTCTTTATTACTTTTTTTCACTTTGTTTTGGGAAGATTGAAAGACTGTTCTATTACACTAGAAATACAGTATACTACCTTTTCCTCCCCGAATGTCACAATTTATCTATTCCCAAAATAAAACATGTTTTCTTTACTGTGCATTGTTCAGTGTCATAGGGTCTATCATTCAGAAAATTGATGGTTTCAGAGTATATGATATAAAAGCCACTATGAAAAATAAATTGCACTGAATTGCATTAATGCATGTGAAGATCCTCACTGCACTGCTACATAAACAGCAAAGCAATCTGAATCAGAGATACAAACAACAAAATAAATAAAGTTTCAAGGGGTATTCAATTTTATGCGATTTAAAAGATTAAATAAATATCCTTATTTTTCTTCTAGAGCCTATAAAGCTCAGATTTTGGTTTTGGGGGCTGCTAAAAATGCATATATCCACCCAGTGGGATTTTCAAAAGCACCTGGCTATTAAATTTCTCATTAGTTTCTATGAGCTTTTGTAAATCTTACTACAGTACTGTCTGCATCTTGAAATGTCTGAATACTTTTAGAAACCTTGACTGAACTACTACTTGTATTTATCACAGAATAGAAAAGATAAAAGCATTAAGTCTAAGTTTCTAATTAAAGTGTCAGAATGAGATATAACCAAGATACCATAAACTCTAGTAGCAAAGAACGCTCTCTAACCAAACACTCCTGAGTCAAGTGTGGGATTTTTTTATATGAGACACAAATGCTGGCTCTTTGTGTGAATAAACATGGTCCCGTTAAAGTACCTGCAGCCATCTTATTGCTGGTATTATGCAGTTTTCTGAGTGACGTGGAGGATGCTGAGGTTTTTTGTGATTCTGACAGAGTCTGTGATTGCCTGTTTCTCTGTAAACAAAAATTTGAGGGCATTACAAAAGACGCCTTTGGTGTAGTTCACAGTACAAAATAGATGTTACCTGATATCAGCTAACGGATGTGTAGAAATATGACATACCCATAGAGTGGGGGTGCAATGTATAATAGAAATGCTTTATATCATCACTATTGTTTTTTTTTGCTCCTGCTATATCAATTTTCTGAACAGCCAACAGCTAGCTTTATGGCATAGTGGAGAGATGATAAAAAGACTAAATGGTCTAAATGTGAATTAAGAGGAAGAACAATTTGTTATTTCAAGTTGGGTTTAGAGTAATTAAATACTATATTATCCCTCTTAAAGTAATTAACATTTTATGTAAATTTGCCAAATATTTTAATGTAGATCCTTTTTCAAAGTATGATTTTTTTGTGCTGTTTTACTGACAATCTGGCAGAGGTTATCTTTGTTTTCTAGAAAGTTTTCAGGGTATATTAACCAGAATTCTCTTCAATGTTAATATTATGAGAAATTATAAATTATGTCAATAAGTTTAGACTAACTCATTCTGCAGTGTTTTGCAAGTACTGTTGCACATCCTGGAAAATCTAAATATCCATGGCTTTACTAGACTTCACATCTATCTCATTTTTTTAATAATGTATGTACAGATGGCTTAGCTTGAATTTTGTTCATCTTTGTATACTGGCAACAAAATACCTCAGGATGAAGTCCAATCACACAGTCTCTCCTTGCACAAAAATTCCAATAACACAGAAGTAATCACAGAATTTGGATTGTAATCTACAGCTTGGCCATACTTGTTAGGTCTGCAGTCATTTGCTTAATTTGAAGCTCACCGAACAATTATTATGGTAAAAGTTAAGTTTATCTGAAGAAGACACTGGAAATATCACCAAATGGTTTAAAAGGAAGTGCATTCTGTCTGCTACCAATCTGTTTCTCTCCTCTTGAGGATGCCTAGATGTCTGATGGGTTCTTTATCACCAAAGTCTTTAGAAGTGGTATCTCTGAAAAATATGGGACAGCTCTGCCGGAGCTGTGAGCCTGATACTGGAATCACTCGATGTGATCTGTGACCTAGGTAGTGTTAGATTGGCTGCATGTAATTCTGCCTTCTGGCTGTGCTATCCACAAATATCCAAGAATATCAGAACCATACCATTGACTACAGCTGGTAAACAGTTTATGGGATTTCACTGTATTTGTCAATTCCATTCTAGGTAGCTGGTCTGAAGATACCATCTACACAAATGTCTGATCTATTTTGAATCATAACATTGAAGAGATCCCATGCCAGCAAGTTCCATCTGTCAAATTTATGTTTATTGGACCATGAAATTTGCCTAACATCTTGAGTTTTTTCAGAGACTATCTTCTCCACATTGAAATCAATCAGATTACTACTGACAAGACAAGCCATTTCTACTAAAAATAGACAGGCTTTAAGCAGCTTACTTAAATTAAAACAATGCCTACTTATGAAGAAAATATCACTACTCATACAAGAACTATATACAATATGTGAAATACATAAGTAATCTTATCTTCTTTAGGTATACTTGCAAATTCCTTTTGCCAATGGCTACTCATGTGCAGCGAGTGTACAGTTACGGGGGTGGCTGGATCAGGATCTAACATCAAACTTTTAATATAGAAAAAACCCATAATTTTCTCTACTTCACTATATGGCAGTATAAGCGGTAATCATTTTGCAAAAGTTCTGCAAAAACAGAGGACGTTACTCTTTGTATACATACACCTTTCCCTTGTGACATTATAGAGATATGATTTGCAAATTTTATTACATTTTAATCGGAACTTTAAAAATCAAAAGACAAAACAATAGCTCCAAATATGATTATTTTTTCTAAAATTACAACCCAGATGAAATAAAATAATGTGCTTCATTCTTGGTAACTCCCTACAAATCTAAAAAAGGGGGAATGAGACACCAAGAACTGATACTGTTCTAAAGGGATTCTAAAAATTTAAATGAAGGCAAAAATTTCGAATTCAGAACCTTATTTAAATGTCCTCCGGAGCTTTTTCTCATTCATCTTATATTAACTGAGAGAAAGAGAGTACAACGGGATCCTTCTGAATATGTAAATTACCCTGTATTAATAAGCTTCAGCAGCTATATATTCTAGATTTAACTGTTAGAACTCAGCTAAGGCAATAAGACCAGATCTTAGTAATTTACATTTTTATAGTTCTTGCTAAAGCAATCTAGAATTGACTTTTACTGCCAAGAGAGGGCATAAGATAGTATATAAAAATGTACTTACTACATTTGGTTTCGACTTTGCTTTCAAACATGAGTCTTTCTTAAAAATAATTAAAGAAACACAGAATATTCAATAGCCATAATGGAAAAACAAACAAACAAACAAACAAACAAAAAAACTCTGTTCAACAGAGAAGCAAGTTCAGAAAGAGTTGGGATACGGCTGAGATGAAATCCACTGAGGACAGAAAGTGGAAAACCAGCAACAGACAACTGACAGAGAAGGGAACATGCAATGCCTAAAGGAACAAAAGTCTGTGGAAAATTTCTCATTAAAAATGAGTGTAGGAAAATTGCTGTATATATACAGCATTCCACCTCTTTGTGTCAGA
Source organism: Leptodon cayanensis (assembly GCA_027564655.1). NCBI lineage: Eukaryota > Metazoa > Chordata > Aves > Accipitriformes > Accipitridae > Leptodon > Leptodon cayanensis. The sequence goes on from JANXJC010000013.1 coordinate 986,607, forward strand.
TTTTCTAGCATAGAGAGGAAGAAGGAAAAATATTTATATACCTAATAGGTGACATGGATTTCCTTATATTGCAAAGGCTTTTAAAAAACCTCTCTTGGGGAGCAAGGTCAGAATATATGTATTAGTTACACGGGATTCATTACTAGGGCAGTTAACTTTCCATCTACTGCAATGATTTCCCAGACAAAAACTTTAGACTAGTATTGCAAACTGTGCATATGAAAAGGTATATATGATTTAAACGAAAAAAATTCTCAATGCTTCATATAGCTTTGGTGGGCGTACAGAACAGTCCAACACTTGCTGGCAATGATGCATTCATATGCATCCACCAAAGATCTGTAAAAGGTTCATAGCAGATGCAAAGGTTACAGGCTAAAGTCTAGCCTTTCCTATCTCATGTGCCTATCCCATATGAGGTTAGACCATATAAAACGTTTTTTTGTTTCAATATCCTGAAAAATAGTATTAGGTCTATACAAGTCTATAATCTGTCAACTCCAGGCTATCTTTTGGGTAGGACAAATTACTGAAAAGAGCAGGTTTGCGTGATTTAGTGGCATGTAAAAGACGTTTTTAAATTTTCCAAAAAGAAATAGAGGCCCAGGTGATGTGCAGGAAGACAATATCCTCAAATTGTCTTCTTTCAAAAACAACTCAGCTGTTTCGTACAGAAGAAAGAACGGTATAGCTGTCCCCAAAACTATTTAGTTTATATAGTAAATTAAAGATTGTAAGTCATGTTTTACCCTGCATGGGTACATTTAAGTGCATGGAAGTCTCACTGAAGACTATGGATTATAAACATTGCATCGTGAGAAGACAGACATGGAAACACTTGCTCATCATGAGCAATGATACTGACTTTAATGCTGGAAAGGGGTTTCTTCCCCTGTCCTTATATACTCTTAGGGCAGGAAAGTCCAGGTTCATACGCCACACTGATGGAGGTTCCTCAGCCTAGACATTTACCTCATGCTCCTAATTGCTAGGAAAATTGCAAAGTCTAGTGCTTTTTCATCTTGTGGGTACTTTAACAAAAAAAATGTCATAGTAGATGTATGTGGGCATGGGTGCGTGCACAGGACACAGCAGAGGTTTATAAGTGCAGTATGATACTGAACAAGAACAGAGTAGGTTATTTATTGTCAAAAAATATTAACAGGACGAGAAGACTTAGTTGTTATACATGGGAAAATAGAAAATAAAAAGCCATGACCTTGCAAAGGCCTTGTTACTATCTCCTGTGTGCCCTTCTTTCTGCTAAGCTTGTTTCGACACACCCCCCCCCCCCGCAAGCAAGAGGACCGTCAGCAAAATCCACGCTGAGGGCTACTGTGCAGGCGTATAAAAGTTCGGTAACTCATTTACTGAAAACGGTTTTCTTCACCAAGACTCTGTTTTGTTCAGCTTCACCATAGAAAGCAGAGTTGAAGCACACGACTGTAGTGATGTCAGTCAAATCGCAAGGGAAATCTCAAACTGGCCGGGATTTCTGGATCTTCCAGCATTCTCCTACCTCCCCCGATGTGGTCCTCCGGCCGAGCTGTCACACGCACGCAGCTCTGTGGGTGTGAAGAACAGACGTTAGCCTACAGCCTTCAGGTCTGCCGCAGTCCCTGCGCCACCCCCGCTGAGGGCTCCGGCTTCCCGCTGCTGCCGTGCCAGGCTTGGCCCTAGCAAGTCCCTGTCCCTCCCAGGAACGCCTGGGGAGGTTGTGCAAAGGTAAGAAGATAAAATCCTGGGCTAAACAATCCCGGTTCTGCAAGAGTTTCCTCATAAGCCACTAAGTTTCCTAAAACTCTGGTCATTTCCATTGCTCTTTCCTTGATTTTCCATGCTAATCCCACATCTCTCTTTAGATGCCATGCCCCAAATCCGACGGATTTCTGGCTGTGACCAAAGGAGAGGCTTGTGGCACCTATAAATTACAAGAATCTTAATTAGGACATAATTAATATTAGCTTGTCTTGATTGAAATGTATGTGTACTAAAACAATATAAACAAATATTTTGTAACATTGTGCTGGCATAGCTAAAGACAACGTATGGGTGTTTCACTGTGCAGCTGCACAGAGCAGCGACCCCAGCAATGGATTTTGCAAGATAACAAAGAACAACAGAAGAGCAGGCTCTGCAAATCAGCCTGGAGACCGAGAGCCACCCCCACCATGGCTACCACTGCTGAACATGCAGCGTCAGCACCCTGGTGCTGTGCGCTCACAGCTAACGTAGCTACAAGTGTTAAGAGCGAGCAGTTTTATATAGGTAGAGATAAGTACCGACAACATAAAAGAACTAACTGTTAGCACGAAATCTATTGTTAATCAATGTCGGTTTGGTAAAGTTCCGTTTTAAAATTGGTTTGAACGTCAGACCTCTGAACAATCCACTCAAAGCAGTTCCCCAATAGATATGTACATTTTTTATATATGTTTATTTGCAACATAGCTGAGGTCTTATCAATTGTACAAAGAGTTTATTCCACATATCCTATGGGTTATATATAAATGCTGATGAGGATTGTCTCCTTTGCAGCACGACAACATACAACTCCCAGCTTTTTCTTAAGAACCGCTTAAGAACCCCTTGGGTCCCATCATGAATGTGCCTAATTAAGTATTCCTGTTACATGTGGTATCCTGAATTTACTTTCCTTGAATTTCAGTCAGTTCTTTCAAGATGTTTTCAGGTAATGAATTACCCGATGTCGTTTACAAGGTAATTCTACAACATTATTCTACAACAAGCGTACTGATCTCTCCAAAATATTTCGGTCTGTGAGTTTTTGTAAATGTTTTTATATAAATATTGTAGAAGAAATCCTCAACAAAGGGCAAACTACTTAATTTGGACTGATTTGCATAGGGAAGTGTACAAGACAAGAAGAAGTTTGAGGCAAATGTGTACATTGGCCCGCTGCAAGTTTAGGCTAACTGTAGATAATGTTTTTATCAATTTACCATTCTAAGACCAGCATACTCTGACTTTACAGATTTTTAGAATACAACTTGCAGTGCAGCTGTAGGTATATGTGATTCTCAGGAACTATAAAAGGATATCCTAATATATTTGCAAAGAAGCAATTACTTCTATAATGTCCATGGTTATTCTGCTCCATGAGTGAGGCACCTTGTATACACTTCACCATGTTATTGCAGGTGCTGCCCACTTGTACCAGCCACCTCAAGATCCTCCATTACAGCACAACGTCGTCCGATTAATGTGGATTTCTACCATTATAATAGTCAAATAATATACTCCATTTTCTCCTCATTGTCGTTCATGTGCAAAATTTTCCAGAGTGTTACTATGGAACAAAATACAGTAGTGGCAACATTAATGCAGGAACGAAGAGCAATGCTAAATACATTCTTATACTGCCACCTGCTAGAAAGTGCCAGGGGCTTAAGAGATCAGAACAAAGCAGACATTTCCCTTTAATTGCTTCAGGCATTTGCATTGTGCTATCCTACTCTGTGATGTTTTGCATGTTAACTAGTTATTTCTGCCGTATCTTAGGAAATACACATACAGGCATTCTCCAGTCTGAGGGTACGATGCAAAAGGAGTCAAAATTTATAATATTAAAAGTAAAAAATCAAAGTTCACATTATCAACATTTATATATTTGCAATAAAGTAATCTTAACCATTTTTAAAACCACCTTAACAAAGTAGGTGATTGCTTTTGTTTTTATTAACTGCAGTGCAGAATCAAAGCCCATGGATGCTTTCTAGTGGGCTGCAGTGGGTTTTGGTCTGGATCCCTTCTTAGTCTCCCATCAGCATTAGCCTTGGAGGCTGGTCTCCTTATAGCCAGTATGACCAGGAAAATCAGAATGATCAGGACTATTGTACCAGATACTTCAGCCCCTGACAACATAAACTTAGTGACTCTGCCTTCTTCTTTGCCCTCTTCCTAAAATGTACGAGCTAATAACCATTAATCCGATTGTGCCCAGAGGTAATGGGACATGTCTCCAAGTTTCCTATGGAACTAGAGTGGAAGCAGTTTCACTGGAAGCTTTAAAGCTGCTTAATGTTTAAAAGGGGTTAAAAAAAAATCACTTTTTTCCCTCGTTAAAATCACAGAATGCATCATTTCTGTGACAAACATAGAGCCCATGTATATTCTAGAACTGATTCCGTCTTTGGAGAATTTATATATTCTCTGCTCAATAAATTATTAACATTTCCTGCCATTCGTTTAGTGAAAAAGGATGGTGAGAACAGGCTTTTAATCAGGAGGAGCCAGCAGGATAGCAGCCTGTTTATGTGAAAATTCCAGGATAGAAGAGAGGAAGGAGATGCTCCCTTTTAAAGTGAAAAATCTTGGCAGCCATAAATAAGCTACAAAAAACTCCTTACAGCTCTACTCCTTCCTGAATGTTCTTTATGCTGATACTTTATGCCAAAGTTTCAGAAGGTCACAAACAGTAGTTACAGGATTTAAGGCACTCATCTATAATACTGAGTACAGTCAGAAATAAAACCAGCAACAATAATAATACAACTCTCTACTAAAGGTGTTTTAAAAATAGAACCTTTTTCTCTACATCCTCACACCTCTTTTTTCTGTCTGTCGGGAAATGGATACAAAATCTTAATCCCTTTTGTGGAAGTTATTTCACCCTGCCTATGAGAAACAAAGATGAATTGGCCTAAAGACACCTCTCTGGTTTACAAGTCAGGATATTCATTTGAGAGGTCAGGGAAGCGAGCGCTGGTCTCTGCTCCCAGGGCTCTTCTGCTTTGGCTTTGGTTTGCTGCTTTGCTGAAAATATAGAAAGAAAAATAACCCAGATAGAAGATACAACACTGGAAAGCATTGTCAAATATAAATCCCTAGGTTATTTGGTTTTTACAAAACATATTCCACATATAAATTAGCATAATTGTGTGCAAGCTGTGTCTCATCATTTTTCTAAATTATTAAGCTACAACTAGGTCATACCGGTGTGCAAGTACAGTGTGAAATACAGGTTTGATTTGGAGGTTTTAAATTTTGTGCCACTTTGGCTGAACTTCTTATTATTTATATTTGGCTGTTTATTATAGTTACAGTTGTGTGATATTTAGAAGACAGAGGAGTTCATAGCATTGTGTTTAAGATTTGGCAGAAGTATTACAAAACTTCTGCTGAAATGATGAGCCTAGTACTGGCTTAAAGGACTTTGCTTGTCAAAGGAACAAGACTCTCCAGCACTCTGCTAGAATCCTGACACTTAAAAACTGAAAAATTGGTGTGTAAAGAGCTAGGAACTCTCACGCTTACCCAGGGTAGACGGTGTACGCAGTGCATCATTTGTCATGGTCACACTCTCAGAGTTAATACCCGAGTGATGTTCTACAAATATGTTTTGCCTTTCCACATAATTTCTGTGAAAGCAGAAAAAAATCAGTCTCACTGCCTTCTCCGAGTTCCTTGACAGGAGAGTATCATGGGTTTAGTGCTTATGTGCCAAACAGGAAACTACTTTTCACTTAGCAGTTGAAGTGTAAAGTAATGACACTGTTGTTTGACGCAGACACAGTCAGCCATAGAAAGAGAGGATGCGTGTGCCGCAATCACCTACCAGCCCCAGGGTCGTTATTGCCACTAACTACTCCTCATACCGTTTTTCAGTCACCAAATAGTCATACTGTTTTTCACTCACTAAATACTCACGCTGTTTTCCGGAACAACTGCCTCAGTGAGACCAGAGCTCCAAAACGTGCTGTGCTGTCAGGGGAAGCTGTGGCTTCCACATCGGCCAGTTAACACAGCTGTTCTAATAAAAGGTAGCGTCTCACAAGAAGTGTGTGGCTTACTTTTCAGTCCCATAGTGTCAGCAGAGCTAATGGAAACTACCAGAATACATCTGAACGCTCGGTATCAATTTAGCCTGAAGTATGGCAAAAATTTCAGGGTTATTTGTTGCCTGAAAAGTAAGAATGCTTGCATGATTTCAGATGGGTGGAAGAAACGATAAATGACTTACAAGGTACATTTACCCTTCTCTACCTGTACTTATATTCCTAGCACAGTGCAAAAGAGAGAAAGGATTTAGGGAGTCTTATCATCTACAAAAAAAAATTGGACCCTTCCAATACTATACTTTTCTGTTTCTAATGCAAGAATATTGTGTGAATTTTGTACTCATCTCCATATCAAAATGATGACTGAATAGAAACCCACACCTTTTAAACAAGACATATATTTGAAAATTTCTTTGGAAATCTGCCAATTTTAACTGAAGGGATTCTTTCTAAAAATCTTAGGGGACATGCACAATATCCATTGTGACAAGAAATGTAATGATTTCATGCATACCAATTAAATTGTAGCTGACAAATGCAACAATATGAAACGTATTTTAGTTAAATATGCACTTTGAAGTATTCTTAAAGGAATGAAAACCAAAATCAAAATATTACATAGCAATACCACAGGTCAAGTTTGCTTCAAAATCTTTCATTTTGGTGAAAATCAAAAATGTGATTTATTTCCTTTAGCAATAAATGGCTAAGACACCAAAACCTAAGATTGTTTGGCTTTCTCATATTTCATTTTGGTTCTGCAGAAGTCATCTGAATCAGTAAATAATAATTATCAGAAGTATGTAACTCACTGTAATTCCACTGAGATACTGTTCACTAAATAACAGAGACCACTAATTACTGTAAGTCTTTTTAAGATGCCCCTATTTCTCTCCTACTTTCAGCTTTCATGTTTTTTAAAGTAACCACTGCATTTTAAATGCCAAAACATAAATTATTCTGATGCTAAACAGAGCTCATTTATCCAGCCAGTCACACACAGCCAACAGACATCCTAGTGCATTTTTCAAAAGAACAGTTTTATTTTAAAGGCAAAAAAATTTCAAATAATAAATCTTAAACATAATTTACTACTTCCATGAGAAAGTATGTGAACTATACCAGGCTGACTTGACCCTCTAAGACCCTCGAAATATGTCAATGTTTCATATCCTATGTTGGTCTGTGTTATACTTTGATATTTTTTTTCTGTAGACGTTACAAGCAACGAATAGCACATAGTTGCAGTTGTGAGGTATCACCTTAACCATATAGAACATTAGTGATTTTGATGAGTTTGCTGTATTGGAAAGCAGACTTTGGACAGGCCAAACACACAAAGAGAACAAAACAGCCTGTAAAACTCGTGTCTGCGGTGCTGTCCTTGACCCTCCCTGCCCAAATACCTCTACTTTGTTGAGCTGCTGAAGTGAGGCACAGGCGTACAACGAGGAGGATGGAGAGGTTAGAGGAACAGCAACGACATTTTGTCGCACTCTGACTCCGCGCACGCTCAAGAGGCAGAGCACAACGTTTTCCAGGCATGTGACTTGTGTGAAACAGGTCTTACCAGAGATGATCCTAGCTCAGAATTGTCATTCACCCCCAAAGGGTAATTCCCAAGTGAGTGTATTAGAAAAAGCATATGATATATATTAGAAAAATTTAAAAGACCTTTCACCAATACAACTGATTTTCATGTCCCATGCGAGCCAGCATCTTAAATCTGGTGGCAACATTCTTTGCAATATTAGCTCATACATTATAACACAAATTTAATAGGGGCTGGGGAAACATATTCAACAGTGAATAGTCTATAAAGATTATGCAATAATTATTAGCATTTTTAACCGATTGTAACTCACTGTGGACATTAAAGGCAACAGGATGAAAGATATAGTTATGTATTTTCTAGTCTATTTTCCATCATCATTGCTTCCTATGTGAGTTCATTCCACACCCTTGGGCGAGACCTTAGAAAGATCTGCCCTGAAGAGGTTTATCCCTATTACATAGCATTTCAGTGTGCCAGAATACCAAAGCTGATAGCCATTTCCTCATCCCAGTGGCAGCTTTCAGCTAGGTACAGCGCTCCTATGAAACACAAGCTGTCAAAGTTCAGCATGCTTTTCCCTCATTTTCATCCAAGAATATTTCCTCAGTTGAATAATCAGACAGTTGACTGCAATATTATCACTCGTTTCAGTGCCACACATTGCTAATGCATTCACCTTGGGCAGCTATTTGTTCAGAAAAGAGAAACGGGGGTTAGAGAAGTCCTTGTTAAAAGGAAAACCCCTCAGTTCTGATGCCAATGATACACCACTTCTGAATTTTTAAAGCCATTAGAAATAAAAGATACTTCTCATGCCTCTAGTATTGTATAGTCTCTTAAAGTTCAGTTAATGACTTCATTTGATTTTGGCTGTTGGCATTTACCAAAAATTGAATATCCATGAGAACAGAATGACAGGCCATGTATTCCAGCTAAAACAATGAATCTGAATTACTCCACTCTAAGCACAGCAACTGCTGATGCTGAGAGCCAAGTGGAATGGAAGTAGAGACGGCTGTCAATGAACACAGTGGACATCTAACACGTGGAATGCGAAGCCGTACTAGGAAATATCATTTCCCAATTTGTGACCAGTTTCTTTAAACGCCTTGGTAAGAAAATATACATTGAGACTTATCACCACCTGTTCTGACAAGCAATTGGTGTTTATGATATGCATTTCTCTTAAAAGAAGGAAAAATCCTCCCCAAGTTTGTTTGAACTGCTAGCGCTTTACTCATTTTTATTTTTTTTCTTAATGCTGTCGTTGCTATGGTGATTTGCCACTAGTTGCAAGCAGGTACCTTCAGCACTGGTTATATTCCTACATCTTACCTGTCAAAGGGGTGCCAGGCCAGCATGTTTGGTGTGATACGCTGCTATTTTCCTACTGTGAGCCACGATTCTCAGGTAATGCAATGCTGGCAATACTGTCACCGGTTTTGCGATATGCCTTCTCTCTCGCACTCACCAATGACAACAATTACACCGAAATTATGTGCTCCAGAATGAAGGCTACAGCCTACCCAATTCCTTGTGGGTTTATTGTTACTGTTCAATTTTCATGTAAATCACATGGTGCTTTTTCTTCCCCCTTTTTTGTACTTGTCCATGTCACAAGGAAGTTATTAGTAAGCTAGTAAACATTTGGGGTACTTTGCTGTATTTTAAAGCAAAAACCTGCAGTAGCAACCCAGGGAAAAGGATCAGATTTACAGAAGTGCTTCTGTAATTAACAGAGTTACATCCTAAAGCTCTGCTCAGGCACAATTTTACTGAAGGCAAAAGGGAGTGGATAGGAATGAGAATTTCTTGACTTGTCAATTGTGAAAAATTTCGTATAGGCAGCCACCTTAGTAATGAGTTAGGGGGGGGAATATTTAAAGATTGAACACTCCAATGTTGAGTAATATAAACCAAAGTAGCACAAGGCAATTTCAAGAAACTGTACTACACTCATTTAATTCAATACCCTTTTCATCTTCTCCACCACTATCTGGTTGCCTACACCGAGAAAGCATTTAGAAGACATAGCGAGTATTTAACATAGCAAATGTGAGTTGGCTTTCAGAAAACTTTTGTTGGTGATAGCCTTTAAATGCTATGGAATTTTGCAGTTTAAATAGAAAAATGTACTAATTTATTAACTATTCATTCATACACACATAGATACAGGATACAAAGGAAAGCAGAACATCAGCATGACCTTTGCTTATATAGAGAAATGATGGAGAGAAGTGAGTTCTCCATGCCTTTATTTTGTTCCTTTTAAAGTGTTAAGGATGAACTGCCACCTGTGAAATTTAGAAGTAGTCTTTTCAGGAGTTACTCCATCTCTGATCTCACTGAAACCATTCACCAACATCCTTTCTGGGCAGTGAAAAGCAAGAGAAAAAATAGAATCAAAAAGGACTTGCTTACAAGCAGATGGGAAGCAAAATGAAATTCTCTAATCCTATTTTTTTTTTTTTGCAAAGAACACCTAGCACTGTGTTTATTCAATGTGTGATTGAAGTTTCTTGGACTATCTCTTAAGGCTCCATGAAAGAAGACTAAGAAAGAAAAGTGCAGTTATGAGAGGTATGCAGAGAGAATAAATTGTTCATCCCTTAATGGAAGAAGCTAGAAACTTGCTGGCTGAGTAAGTGGGAAGAGACAGGAACATGCAGTCACAAACCTCCAGGCAGGTTGCAGAGTCAGAGAGTCGTTCTGGTTGCAGGGAAAAACAAAGACTTCGCATAATGAGGACAGAAAGACTGGAAACAAAAAACTGGGAAAAAAAAAATCACAGAAAAACAGGTCAGCAGAAACCAGAAATATTTAGAACATCTGTGCCCTGTAGCATCCTTCCACCCTACAGTTGTTCAGGAGAAGAGAGCTGTAGCATTTATCAGAGTTTTGATATATCAGTCACAGGAACTGATTTCAGATCAGAAGGCAAAGTTCACAGGCATGCACCAAAATTAAAAGTTATATAAAATGTAAAAAATACACTTGAAAAACTGTGTTTATGAAACAAGGAAGATTTTTTTGTGCATAATTAGCATCTGTCATTGGGTGAAACTGCAGAGTATGAATTAGTTCTATCATGGGAAGAGTAAATCGGATTTTTTTCTGTGCAGCCATGAAACTAGCCAGAATTTTTAAAATTTCACTGAGCTGCTCATTTCATCTAATGCTCAAAACAAGTCAACATCAACATTAACAACATTAGAAAATCCGTGATAGTTAAGCTGTAGAGTGTATCTGCTTAGAGCATTCTGATTAACCAGGTAAGAAACCTTTTGTGTCAAAAGCCATTGTTCTTCAACTGAATTACAGAGTGTTGCCCTTTTAATGAAGGATTATTATTTTAATGAAAGATTAATGAGGGACAACTATTGTCCTTCAAAGAAAGAAACAGCAACAGAAATTGGTATTTCACATTTACTCAATTGCAAGCATGCAATTATTTATGGCATGCTCTTCAGGTCATTTCAATACAACGTAGAGACCCCGTTTGCAAGCTTCACTTGTGACAGATAATACAGAGCATGCAAAAGGCAGCTGATCTTTATCAGCTTCATCACTGTCCTTAACGAGCAGCAGGTTGAGATATGGATCTGTAAAACCAAAATCATTTTGCAAGGCCCATATTTTTCTTCCTCGCTCTAAGATCTAGGTGTCTGTACAATTATCTATACCTAATGTAAGAACTTCAGCTTTTCTCAGTTCTGTGTTTCAGTAGGCTGTACCTTGCAATACTGACTTAGACACAATTTTTGATGTCAAGAATATGGTTAAAATTGGTTTTCATAAATATATGGTTTATGATACATTTGCTAGATCATCTAAATAAGTGTAGGTACAATTTAAGAATGATTTGTTATTCCTGTTGGGTTATGATTACAGGAGTAACTGGATGTCAGAGAATTTCTGTTTACTGCCTGACATGGTTGTCTGAGCTGCGTTAGCTGAAAGAAATCTGAAGTGCAAAAAGCTGATGGTTTTGACTTAACTCCTTGCTCACAGATGGACTTTGTCTTTAACTAACCTTCACAAAACTGTCATATACTAGCCAAAGAGATTTACAGCCTTAGCAATACAGTTGCTCAACTATGCATTGTGAGAGCTGACAAGTAACTTAGGGTTTTTTTTCCTATACTCCATTTTAGATGTTTGCTATAGGATTATATAAACCTCTTTTATGCTGTTTCATACAAATAAATAGTTCTGTTGGGCTTAGAATCCCTCTGGCACATATTTTGCTGAGTTATTGTAACTCACATCCTGTTATTCCAAAATTAGACATCAGAAGATTACTTTCAAAGTTTAGCATTAAAAGTAGATGAACACAGACTATGAAACTGTGGGGCAAGAGTCCTCATTGCTATTGGCTGAATGAATCATATTCTAAAGCCAATAGTTTGTTGCTTATGGGCTATGCTGCTTTGCTGATAGGATTAGCAAACAAATTGATAAATAAATCTCCCTTGAAATAAGAATGTATAAACTTACAGTAGTGTTTTATTGGTTTGTTTCTTCACTGTTTTAACTTCTGAAATTTCTTCATAAGAACCTTCTCTAGGTAAAGAGATCTTTTGTTTGGGTTTTTTTTCAGCATAATAGACTGCTCTTTGAATTAAGGTATGTTTGTTTCAAAAGCAAGGGAATATGTTTTGTGTATGCACCTGTTCCAGAGAGCAAACTAGAGATAAACCCACTGTTTTCACAGGGGTTGGGCATTCATTCAACCTATAGAACACCAATGCACAGGAAGTATAAGAAACATCAAATTGTAGGCAAGGTGTTAATATAATCTGTTTCTAGATCTGTGAGGCATAGTCTCAGTGATCTTGACAAGAATGTGTTGAAAATGGATTGGACCTTCATTGGCTTAGAGGACTTCCTTGTATAGTTGCAACAGTTCACAGAGAATTTAGCGCTTTTAACTCCAAGAAATGCAGCCCTCCAGCATTTAGAAAGCCACAGCTTTCCCTGCCCCTGTCATGGTCTCTTGTTCTTTAGCATATTGTGCTAACTCTTGGTGCAAGAAGCGAAGTGAATAGAGAGGAGTGGGTGGGGGAAAATGGCCAGGAAATTTTCTTGTCCATGGGGAGACAACAGAAAAGAAAAGTAGTACTCATCCTTTGGGGAGCAGTGCTCAAACTCTGCAGTCAGAATTACTTAGCCTCTTTGAGAAGTTCATTCATACTTACGTATTCTTAACTGTTAGACAGAATGGGCTAGGTAGTAGCCCATTTTTGTAAGGCATGAATAGGAAAGGAATTAAAAACACAAAAATTTATTCAAAGGGATAGATGCCAGGTAGAGAATAATAAAAAGCAGTTGTGTTTTCTTAGTTTTTTTCTGAAGGAGGGATCTTAATGAAAACATAAGGTATATGGGTGATGTACCTATTTAACACCTTCACCATCCTGTCTCCATTTGCTACAAGCCAAAAATGGAAAGCCAGACATCTGTGTAGTCTTTGAGATCAATGTATGGCCCACAAAGCAGAACTATTAGCCCACATGACTCTTGCCTTTCCACTTGCTTCAAAAGCCGCAACAGTGTGGGTAACACCTTGTTACACAAGGAATTTTTGGCAAACCGTAGAGGACGTGCCCAAGTTCTCCCAATCAGAGTCACCCATTGGCCTGATCAATTTTTTATTGCATGTAGCAGAGCATGAAGAGTGAAATATTTTCCCCTGGGTCAGACACAGGGAAAATAAGTGGTTTATGCAACGATACCACTTCCACATGTTTGGCATTGTAATATACATTCGGATAGAGGTTTGCCACCCTATATAATGCAACAGCTGTCCCTTAAGCAGTCTTGTTGCCATCACAAGATATATGCAGTTGCAGTGACCCAATGGCCCAAATACTGGCACTCAAATAGTAATGTAGCTTTCCAGAACAGAAGATAAATGGAGCATACCTACTGTGTAAGGTCAGAAAACTGCTTAGAAAACCTAAATTAGATTCCAAGGCTCCTTATGGAGACACTGGACTGAATTAGATGCTTCCAAGTGGAAATCAGGAAAGTCTTCATGACGAAAGGAGAACGAACTAGTGTGAACGAGAAGGAAGTGCTAAGCTCACGATGTATTTAATTGTGACCCTTCTGAGAGCTTGTATTTTGTGAGTCAGGCTGCATTTCTTGCAGTCTGCATCCAGGCAGCCAGGCCTTTCTACAAGGATAATTATCCACTGAGCAGAGGTGAACCTTTTCAAAGCCCAGAAGCCACATCAAGTAGCCATTTTGCCTAGAGAGTTATCCCCAAAATGGACAACCTGGATTAAATTCGCATCCTAGTCTGCTCAGAATTCACATACTGTGACAGTGCTTTAAACTTTGGCTTTTTCAGTGGAGTACAAGGAAAGAGGGAGGGAGCCCTATTAATCCAGTCGACACTGGAGCCAAAGGACAACAGCCAAGAAAAGCCACTGGAAGGGATTCCTGGAGGTTATCTGGTCCAAGTGCCCTGCTTAAGCAGTTTCACCCTAAACAGATTGTCCAGAACCAAATACAGACAGCTTTTGTATATCTCCAAGGATGGAGACTCCACAGCCTCTTTGGGAAACCTTGCCAGTGCTTGGTCACCCTCACAGCAAAAAAGGGTTTCCTGATGTTCAGACCGAGCCTCCTGCATGTATTAAAAATAGATTCACCAAGTACAGAATATATCAGGTTTAGTTATATACCAGCTTGGCTAAACCATATAGAATTGACACCTCTGATGATTTGGTGAGTCCTTTATCCCAAAATGTCAATGTTAGAAAGGTTCAGAAAAGTCTGGGTTCTCTCCAGTCTTCCTGCACAATAGGGTTAAGTGTTTCTAATACCCTTAAATGAAAAATGACTACAATGTATAAATGTTAATTAAAAGTCTTCTTCAAGTACAGAAAGTAAAGCTGAAGAAGTTTGAATAACTGTGAGTAGAATAGAGATTAGAATGAAAACTTATATGCAACCCTATTTGCACTACTTACTAATACACTTCCTGATGATTAATACTATTCATCAGATAAGTCACACAGAGAATAACAAGGAGATTTTCCTCTCAACAAGAAATTTACACATGAAAACAATTATGGACACATTCTGTATTCAGCTTTGACTGGTATCAGATAACATAAAGCTCCAGCATTTCAAATCCCTTTTCCTGCCACATTTAGGATAGCTGGGGAATGTTGAGGATGAAATCCAGATATTTGTTTTATCATTTAACATATATTATACATTTATTTGTATGTCTCATCACAGAAGAGGGCAGGGGAGGGGAAAATGGTAAAAGAATTAGGAGAGAGTGATTATCATAAGGAAATGAATCTGGATTTCCTCACTGACTCATAATTTCTGAATGTATCTTAATTTCAGTGGATTAATTACTCACATCAAATTGAATGATAAACTCAGTCTAATATAAAAGTGCAGACCACAGTAATTTTTAATTTTTCTGCATTTCAGTCTTTTATAGATCTTTGTCCCAAAATAGACCCATTTTGTTTTCCTCTGTTTATGAGAACAAACATGAACAAGGCTGGGGAAACAATAAATAACACTAGCAACAGTTGCTAGACGAAGTGTCATGATCCACCTTGCAAATAATCTCCAATATCAAATCTCTGAAAGAATTAGACTGCAGTCTGAACACAGGCTTCAGTGTCTTTGAATCTAGAATTTAAAAACAAAGGTAAGCGATCACCATGATTCTTTACAAATGTCTGTCATGTTAAGTTATTCTCTCCTATGTTGGGGTATGTAAGAACCCAGCCTCTGATTTAAAGCTCATACGACCCTTCAGTCAATTAAAGACATTATATCCTTTTCATGAATAAATAACTGCTACAGTAAGTATTTGTAGAAGTACACACTGGATAGGAACTTCCTATAGTTTAAAGCACTCCAAAAGATGAGTAATCCACATGGATGCTGACTTACACATATCACATACAATAATCAAGTGCACTTCAATATCATTATAAGTCACATCAAAATGCTCTTTCAAGCACTATCTTTTTGCCCCTAGCATAACATCTCACTTCGCAGTACAGCTCAGGAATTTTTTTTTTGTTTAAAGTCTAGTAAGTCCCTGCGATGGCCTAGTTCCGAGTTACCTAAATTACTGAATTGACCTTTCAACAAAGCCAGAAAACAAGAAGCACAAGCTAAGGTCAGTGTTCTCATGTTCTGCACACTGTTCAAAAGGCTTCATAAGACTTATCTGAACATGTCTTGAACATATTACAACTGAACAGTCAACAGATGAAGTTAACAACAGGGACAAAAATTAAATACTTTATTTGCAGTTTCTTGAGAAGGACTGCTGCTATGAGATATGAACAGTTGCTATTCTGCAGCTTGTCTTAGCTGCAGCTAGGCAATGGGACAATAGGGTATCAGAAGAGGGGAAGGGTTTCTTTATTCTATGCTACTACCTATGTGTATGAGAGATTTTTCAATCAATTCTGCTTTCTGACTTTTAATTTTCTTCTGATCCACCCCTAAAAACTACCACAGGTTACTTATTAGTAAGACCTATTCACTCAAACTTTCCAGTATGTCTCCGTGGGTGTTTTGTTGCTTTATAGCAGAAGAAAATGGTTTTGTTGAAGAAAATATTGTTTTTATGATGCAGACAAGTGACGGAATGTTGTAAGTTCTAAAAAGAAGCAAAATTCCACAAAGCATCTTGGCTGAGATCCAGAAAGTTTAAGGTCCACAAAAGCAGCTTACTGTATTGAAATGGCGTGTTGATTTTGGCTGGGATAGAGTTAATTTTCTTCACAGTAGCTGGTACAGGGCTGTGTTTTGGATTTGTGGTGGAAACAGTGTTGACAACCCAGGGATGTTTTGGTTCCTGCTGAGCAGTTCAGTGTGATGGAGCCCGGCTGTCCTGGAGATGGCTGAACACCTGCCTGCCCAGTGGAAGTGGGGAATGAATTCCTGGGTTTGCTTTGCTTGGGTGCGTGGCTTTTGCTTTCCCTGTTAAACTGTCTTTATCTCAACCCGTGAGTTTTCTCACTTTACCCACCCCGCTGTGAGGGGAGTGAGCAAGCAGCTGGGTGGGGCTGAGCTGCTGGCTGGGGTTAAGCCACGACAAATGGATATCAACAAAAATATTCATACAATATTTGTTTATGTGTGTAACTTTATAAAAATAACATTTTTCAATGTTCAGCAAAAAATGAAATAGAGCAAATATATCATAATTACAGCCTAATGACAAATTTCCACTACTGTTTACGTCATATTTTATGGCCTGCAAATTTTTTAAATGTGGATGTTTTCCCATGAAAGAAGAGCTAAAAAGTAAGCAGTTAAAGTACAACAAATAGGCTAATCATGTCTTGGTTTGCCATTAGAAACAAGATGGTTTAACTTCCTTCCTCTCACAGTGTACAGGTAAGCTTCACAATCGTCAATAAAGACTCAGTGACTGGTAGGTGGTGCAACTGAGACCAATGGCCCATGAAAAAAAATTGAGATTTGGAGGAAATTACGTTATTGGAGAAGGCCCAGTGTGGTGAATGGCAGCCCAGGAAAGGGGGCAGGCTGTCTGTGCTCTGTCCCTGTAGTAAAAAGAATAAAGTCCTCTAAGTGTTGCCTCCTGGTGGACACCCAGGGAAAGACACTCCCAGGACTGAGCCATTACTTTTAAGTGGTATTCACGGATGCATCCACAAGCCTGTTGAGGATGTTGCCCATCACAGGCCTCTTAAGGGAAAGTCCAGTCGTGCACTTACGGTTTCATTTGCGTGTGTCTGTTTCATATAAGCAACCATGTAAGTGGGGTTGTAAGCCGGATGACCAAACGTGTCTGGCCAGTGAGGTGAGCTGCCACGCTGCAAAGTCCACAAAAACCAGAAGCTAGGTTAGTACAAACCTGGTTATTCCTCCGAAAGCGGATGTGGAGACAAGTGCTGTGCTCCTTTACTCCTCTCTCTTCTCTCTCTCACCATCCCCAAGATCAGAATCTTGGAAAAAGATCAAGCCATTTAGTAACATGCACATGAAATTTCTACAAAATACACTATATATGACCATTAAGATATTTTACAGCATTGTATTGCTACTTCACTTTTCCTTGGCATTGTCCAGCTGGGAATTAAGCATACCTCCCAAATATCACCAAATGACAGTCGGTAGGCATGGAACATATAATGACACAAGTGAAAATTAGTTACATCACTCTGCAGCATATGCATACATCAGCTCAAATATTATAGGCAGATGCATCTCTAAACTCACTTCTTATCATCTGTGGCCACAGGTATGAAAACTGCATTTCCTTAAGTCAGAAAGATCCTCTGCTATAAATGAATAAATAAATTAAAAAAAAGAAATTTCAGAACACAAATGATCAAGGGATGCAGGAATATTTCTGCTTTTTCAATGCATCTCTTTTGAATGCCTTTGCAATGGCTGGTTCTATGCAAGTACACAGGCTAATTCTTGTGTAGGAATTTTGCCTGCCTGTCACCAAACTGTTGTCATTGGAAAAGGAGAACTGATTATGGGACCCAGTGTATTAAGTTATTATTTTTGTTAATTGGATATTCTGAAATGTAATGGGCAACTGGCTCTAAGCAGCCCTGCTTGAGGAGGGGAGTTGGACAAGACAGCCTCCAGAGGCACCTTCCAACCTCAACCATTCTGTAAAATTCCAGTGTCTTTCCCATGCTGAGCTACCTGCAGCCTGTTGGCTACACAGGTATTTCTTCACACAAGTGCAGGGTTATTTTGTCAAGTGCCTTCTAAGAGCAGATGTTCTTTTGTATACTCTTTTTACAGCTATTCACTCCTAAGGAACAAATTGCTTCTCTTCTGTCCTGCTCACAGAGAAAGAAAATCCCCGCTTTGATTCTACTTGTGCCATTTCCCAGTTGCTTGTCAATAGGACAAATTGCCCTGTCTTTCTCTCTTTCTCCCATTCTTGCTAGTCCTCGAGGTCTTTGAAAGCCTTTTCTCTTACTGAGGTAATATTCTAAACATTGTCAGTAATGCAACAACCTCTATTTGAACTCTTTTCAGTTTCTAGCGCGGTAAGCAATTTTCACTTGTTGCAGGAAAGGAAGGCTGGCCATTTTCACTGTTGGCAGCATTCATTAAAAAAAAAAAGTTCCAGAGAACTGTTAGTTCTTTCTTTGCACGTTCTTCTCCTCGCAACTCTGATTACACTTTTGGTTTTATTTAATTGTTTTGACTTGATTTTATGTCTTTTTTATGTGTAACTGCACTCCTGATACCAAGGCAGATACTATTATAAACCGGAGATGAGAAGGATGTTAAATCAATCAAAATGACAGCTGCCTGCTTCCTTACTGGTCCTGGTCTTGTCCATGTGCCCCATCGGATGTATCTTTGCTGTAGACAGGACTACCCATAGGGTAAAGTATACAGCTTTAGGTGTTGGAGCAAATCCAAGTTCTGTTTGATGATGAAAGGCACATCCAGCTGCAGAAGCATGGGCAATAGACACAACTTGCAAGCTGTCTGCAATGCTGAGAGGAAGTGAAATGTTTGACAGAGAAGAATAGGTGTTGGCAAAATTGCTTGATCTGCATTTTAAAGCGAAAATTGAAATCACACTTCCATAAACTTGAGATATTAATTAATGATGGGATGTTACTGTGTATTGGAGCCACTCTTTCCTCCAAGAATTCCTTTGGCTAAGAATCGGAGCCGATTCTTAAAATGACCCAGTTTGGAAATGGCCTGAACAAAATAAGCTTTTGTTTTGCTTTTTCTTGTTGAAATTTGCTGGTCCTCCGTTAATTTTCAGAAAAAAAAAACTCAACCCTTAAACGGCTTAGTTGTCTTCCCCAAATGACCATGTTCAACAGCTACAAAACTGGTGTTAATGTCAAATTCAATTTTTTTAAAGAACTAGATACAACTAAAAAGAGGATTACAGGGGCATTACAGCAAGAGCAGAGGCCATCTTTGCATTAACTGTAGGACCAAAAGTCATGATTTCCATTCCTGGATTTAACTTACTATATAGTGCTAGGAAGGTTATTTAACTTCTGTATCTCAGTTTTCCCACATGTAAGGTATGTCCAGTGGAATGTTGTGAGGATTAATATATTTGTTCACCACTTTGAGATCTTTGGATATAACAGACTATTGCACTGAACTAGCTCCTTATGGGACATCACACAGAATTAATATGCAACACTGAAAGGTATAGCCTTTGGGCTGTTTGTTTTATTTTTCAGCGTCCAAACAAGTCAGTACACTTTTATGGTAAGAGTGTCGCCTTCTACATCTTGGATTTTTTCCTTGATCACAAAGGTTAAGGAGCGTTTTAGGAAAAAAAACTTAAGTAGAAATTTAATTTTGGAAAATATATCTTACTATTGAAGTCAGTGTATCTCTCCATTGATTTATGCATGAGGGTGTAAAGTATTCTGTAAGATAAGGGTCAGAAAACTTTGCACCTCGGGAAATTCAGTCCCTTCCATCACTCAGCACTTACAGTGGGTGAATTAACATCAGCCTCCACATAACTGGGCTCAGAACAGCATGCGCACGAACTGTAGCCACTGGCTGGTGGTAACATGGCCAAGAGTTTAAGCCAGGAAACAGTAATCTGAAAGCCTTTGGCTAGCTATCAGTTCCACCTGTTAACAAGTATTTGTTTTGTGTTGCAAACACAGGTATTATTTGCAGAATTAGAGACAGTCAATGTTGCATAGGACCTTTAAATAACAAGTAGCAGCAAGGTCTTTCAAATCAATTGGAGTGAGCAGCAAGAGTTGTTATCAGCTTCGAACTGTCGCAAAGTTGGGACTCTTTGCAAACTCAAAGGGAGATCAAGCTTTCCTAGAGGGAAAAGGAAAGTTGCCTTTGCAACTTTATAATTAGGGATCATGTTGCCGTACATTTGCCATCAAGACAGTAATACTTCCCAGCCACCTAAAACTGCCTGTTTGTGGCCTGCTTGATGGACGCGTGTGTGTCTGCTTGAGTAGACTGGGTAGCTCAGGGCCTGTCTCAAGCCTGAACTCCATCAGGCCCAGGAAACTTGAGTTCCTCAATGCATACTGAATGAGGGACTTAATAATGCATCTTCAGAGGCAGCAAAACATTGGCTGCTACTTTACCTTAAAATACTTGGAGAGGGAGGTGGGGCTGATCTGCAGCTCTTCTATTTGGCCATCTAATGAGAAAGGATGTGAAGGCTCGTGTCCCTGTTGTAGGGACTTCATGTGATCAAGGGGCATGAACTGCACACCTGACTTCCCAGATAGTCCCACCACTGCAAGATCTCTGTGGGGCTCCTTCCACCTCCTAATACAATTTGAATAAGAGACCACAGAGAAAGAATGACAACCTTGCAGGTGGAGACTGTCACCCGGCTTCAGAGAAAGTCACAAGTTTTAGTCCTTGATATATGGTCTGTTCCAGTACCATAAACTCTGTTCAAAGTGCAAAAATACAAAGCCAGTCCAAGTCGCACAGGCACTATTTTAGCCTAACAGCTACCCACACATTTTGAAAGAAAGGCCTTGAAGAGAAGATTAAGACCTTTAAATCCTGAGTGGAGAAAATTACCTGCTCAGAGCATTTTGTAAAGCTCTGAAACCCTAGAAAAAAGAAAAGGAAGGATTTAAAACATTTTTCCTCCATGTATTCAGCTGGCAAGGCTGGCAAGTTAAGGTTATGTTTAGTTGGAGTGCAACCTCTGAATCAGTAAAAATTCCCTCTTCAGGAAACTGTTCACAGTACTCTGTATTTAAGAAGGAGAATATGCATTGTGGCTTATGGCTGGCAAGTTAAGCTACATGAATGTGCCTTAAAAAGAGTATTGCAGACGATGGCTGTGCTGATGCCCAAGAGCCGTGTTACAAGCTTTATAGCAATAAGAAAGTCATTCTACAACCAGCCTTAACCTAAATTCTTTTTGTAGTTTGACTACTGAGCCTACCTTGAATTCTTGCACTTTTGCACCTTTTATTTAGTGCAATTAACCAGGTATGTTTGCTAAAGAAAGTCTAAGAACTTCCTCAATGACCTTATAAAAATCCTGCCTAGCAGGGCAGATCAATGAAAACAGCCCGGTTTCTTTGTGTGAGCTGATTTACTTTCCACCTTATTTCAAGTGATTTCTAAATATTGCAGAACGTTGATGTTCAAAATAAAAATTAAGAAATATGCAACATCCCCTGAATGGATGAATAAATCCCTGCAGATCATCAGCCAGATAAACGTGTTCATTACAAAAGAGTCTCTAGGTAGTTAGCATGGAGATAAATCTGCTTTTAGGCAATTTATAAAAAATTAATGAATTATCTTAAATGCATCCTTAGATACTACTTTATTGTTTTCTACCTATGGAGTTGAAAACTCAATCACTAGTGAAGAAAAAGTTGGAGTAGTTAATTATATAGACTTCTACATTTACATATTGATATAATTTTTTATTTAAATGATTCAACATGAATATTAACAACAGCAATAAGTAATAGATGTGTGCTTCTAAGTAAGAAAAGAAGTTGTTGACAACACTGCTAATACTAAGACACCACTATAGTGACTGAGAGAAACCGTGAGAAGTACAGAGCAACCAAGGCCTAATGATTTCCCTACCAGGGCAGTACCTTTCTCCCCAGGATATGCACCATTAATCTTGGTCCAGTCTAGATTTGTCTCCTAAATGATGGGGTTTATATGCTTCCTTTAGGAAACTTGCACAGCTAAATAAATCACAATATTAGGAAGATTATCTAATGTTAGAGTAACTGGTAACGCAAGAGAAGACCTAATATACCTAATTTTAAAGCTCCTTTTACAATGTTACTACCTGCTGACTCTTTACACAGTGCTAAATCATTTCTTCTCCTGTAGATATCAATACCACTGAAATGACATTGGTCCCATTGCATATTCTTTCACCAAACATTTCACTCAGCCAAATATTACAGTTTTAAAAAAATGGGGTTTTGTGCCCTAACCTAGCAAAGACTTGCATGTGGTTTTGATCTTTGTGTTCTGGGACATCAGCAGTTTCTATATACACCAGGTTTAGAAGCAAGTATATAGTGAGGTATTTGATAAATTAAAGATTTAGTATTTCTTACAAAGCCACAGAATTGCTGTTAGGTAGGACGCTAACAGATGTTTTAACTTATTGTGTTCTCTGGCCTTTCTTATTACTTTTCTCCAAACTTCTCTCAGATTATAACCTTTCAAAGGCTGAACTTCGGTTTGAACTGAAGGAAGACGCCCAACTTTGATTTCATCATAACTGAATGAAAAGGTGTTTTACCCCTGTGCTGACAGGCAGCTTTAATTTGCCTAGGGAAAATTTAGAGAGAGGTAACTACAGATTTTGAAAAAAGCCTTGAACTGACTACTCCTTTTGAAATAAAGGCACTGAAATGTCGTTGGCTTCCTTTTTTTCCCTTTTTTTTTTTTTTTTTTTTAGCTATATTACATTGTTATACTCCCACCTCTTTTGTAGTTTCTGTAGTGTTCTGATTTGTCCATTCCAAGGATTATCACGGCTTTGGTTTGATTTTTTTCATTGTAATAATTGGTATATTTCTAAAATTAGTCTCTTTTTAATTATAAAATGCAACTTTCCTAATACAAGCTTCAAGATTTTTTTGCTCTCTTGCATGCAGTACATTGAATTTCATACTGCCTACACATTTCACTATAAGGTTGCTTATCATTTCTTTTATTTAGTGTTTTACTCATCACTTAGAATGGTTTGAATGACAATGGCCTAGAAGCTTGTGAAAACAATTTCTTGAGCCCAATACATTAAATATGGTATTGCTTAAAAGGTACCAGACTATAATATAATCTTCAACTTCTTAACTGTGTCTTTGCATATATAGCTTCAAATTATTGTCACTTTTGCCACTTCCTTGTTCTAAGAAAAGAGTGTATTAGCCGTTCACTCACTAGGAATGCTATTGTAAGTTTCTCCTCTCTTTCCTTCCAAACTTACACTTATGTTCCCAGTTTTATTTTCTTTTTCAAGTCACTCTTATTTTATCTGACAAATACTCTGCTGAACTAACTGTGTTGGCCTTGGTAGAACTGCTTTTTTTCTGATCTCTCTAGACTTGCTTCATTTAAATTACTTCTCCGATATAAATAGGGTAGAAATTGGAAGAGGAGTTGATATGAAAAGAGATTAGCAGTTTTTTACAGGGAAAATAATGGAAAATCATTATTTTGTAAGAGCAATGAAGAATTTTTTGTCTTTTGAAAGTATTAGTGAAAAAGCAAAAAAAGAATAACGGGATGCAATTGGTAACTGTCAAATATTTCCAGCAGTTGCCACAAATCCCTAAGCAGTCCATGAATGCCTAATATTTACAAGCACAAAATTCTCATAAGGATGGCAATGCTATTTTAGATTTTTTTCCTTCTGTTGTAACAAGCTAATTATTATTAATGTAATCTGTAACTTGAATACAGCAGATCCACTACAAATGCAGAACCTGGCAGAACAGTAGTTTGGAACATTAGCATGCCAGAGAGTTGAGCACCATGTCCTCTCACCCATTCACCACTTTGTAGCAAGAGATTTATTTTGCCCCTTTTTTGTCCTTTACAAAATCATGACTTTAGAGTAAGTTATGATCTTGACAAAACACAGTTAGTTATGGATTGCTGCTTAACTTGTCAAAACAACTCAAGGCAAATGAAGCCTAACCATGGTGAAATATTGGTCTGCTTCATCACAGTACAAGCCTATATATAACCACAGATGAAAACTGAAAAATGATAATTGAATGCCAGAGCTTTGTGCTATTATACAGAGATCAGAGATGGTGTCTCCAACACAGACTTGAACATTAGCAGGACAGGACCTTGGTTAATGCCTTGTCAAGATACTCAGTACCTTTCAGCTGTTGCTGGAAGAACCCCTGTCCTCTAGATGACTCCAGAGAAGGGATCTGAACACAGATTTCTGTGTCTGAAACTTAAATGCCTATGTCCCGTTCAGCCTTCACCTAACACAGACCTCCTTCAAGTCTGCTCTAGAAGCAGTTCAGTTATGTTGCTACTATCTTATGCTTCAGCTCTGTTGGATCCACAAATTCACAGATGTTTCCTCACTTACAATCATACCTGGAATATACTCAAGAAAATAGAATACAAATTCCCAAGAACTTGGTCGTAACCTACTTTCACATAATAAAGCATTGTTTATATAAATTTGTGGCATTGTGTCCTCTCTGCTGAGTTTTGGATAAAGGAGTTCTCCCCAGGAATATACCAGTAATTATTTGTTGCTAATTCCTCATTAAGGAGAAGAACAAAAAATAAATAAAATTGCTGTACTGGACTTCCATTTTTTCCTTGCCCTTTGGGTTTAAGGACTGGAAAACTTTTGAAGGCACTGAGGGCTGGAGGCACAAAGACTTCTTGAAATTGAAGTCTCTCATACTTAAGGAATTCCCTTAGTCCAAGTTAGGTTCTCCAGCCCTTCACACAGCTGTGACTCTGTGGATGACAGGCAGATCTTTTACATATTCCATATTTTTTCTTCCATAAGAGCATTTCACACCTTAATGAAAACAGCATGCTAATTAGCAAGCTAGTATGAGTAGTATTTGCATTTTTTGAATTAAATAAAAAAAAAAATAAAAAGGAAAATGAGCTCTGCTAAGATTGTGTTTTGACAGCACTGTGTATCCTGATCTGCTAGATGAAGACAATATATTCTACAGTGTCTTCAAGATTGAAACAGAAACAGAGGCTTCAGAGAAGTTAACAAGTTCTTTCAAAAATGTTAAAGAAAGATGTAAGAACAGTTTATTCCTGCGATGCCTTATAGCTTACCTCCTCACACCTCTTATCTTCCAGTCCAATCTCAGAGGGGTAGATAAACATTTAAAAGATCTACTAAGCACATTAAAGACTTCTATGAGCAAATAGCTAAAGTGAGAAGGCGTTTGGATGGAAATAAGAGCAGCCACGTTTTGGAGTCAAAGCCCATGACGGGTGTGGAACCATATCAGAGTTCAGTCATACCAGCCACAGAAATAGTATTCCACGCTACAGTGAGTCTTAGATCATTTCATACCTGTCGGTGTAGCTCATATGCAAAGAAAAGCAATAATGAATATTGATTCAGTGAAACCTCTGGGACCGGTGCCTGTGCTCTTGTAAATATATGAGGTTGAACTCTATTAGAAAAAAAGTCATGCTCTTTGCACACTCTGTGGTGCAAAATTATAGCTTCCAAAAGCCAAGACATCCTTTGAAAGCAACATAATGTTCCTCCATGCATACACTCTTGTTGCTTAAGGTATTTTCTCATCTTAGAAAAGAGGACCAAGGGGGAGGGCGTTTGAGTTTGTGTAGCAGGGGAGGGCCCACAGGGCCGGCTCCTGTGAGAAGCTGCCCGAAGCTCCCCCGGCTCCGAGCCGGACCCGCCGCTGGCCCAGGCCGAGCCCCTCAGGGAGAACGGATTTCAGAAGGGGAACCCCCAGTGAGTCGGGGGGTTGGAAGGGGAGAGGAGCCCCTCTGCGGATACCAAGGAAGATGGCAGGTTGTCCCCTCCAGCCCACGGGGAAGCAGAGGCCCACCTGCAGCCCGTGAAGGACCCCACGGCGGAGCAGGGGCCGAGTGCGGAGTCCTCCTCCCCCTGAGGAGGAAGGAGCGGCAGAGAGCAGGTGTGGGGAACCGACCCCAGCCCCCATTCCC
>JANXJC010000013.1:1012731-1036064 GCA_027564655.1 Leptodon cayanensis
CCCCAGCCCCCATTCCCCGTCCCCCTGCGCCGGCGGGGGGAGGAGGGGGAGAGACCCGGGAGTGGGGGTGAGGCGGGAGGGCTGGGGGGGAAGGTGCTCTCAGGTTGGGTTTTACTTCCTAATATCCTTGTTTTGATTTGATTGGTAGTCAATTAAATTGATTTTATTTCTTCTCCCAGTTGAGCCTGTCTTTTGCCCGTGACCGTAAGTGGGGAGTGATCCCTCCCTGTCCGTGTCTCGACCCACGAGCTTTTTGTTCTCTTTCCTCCTCCCTGTCCCACCAGGGGGGAGAAGTGAGCGAGCGGCCTCGTGGTCCTTTGTTGCCTGCTGGGCCGAAACCACGACGGGAGGGAAAAGGATATTTTCCCTTTTAATACCCATGAGGAATCAGAGGAACAGAGAAAGGGCTGAGTTGTAGCTGTTCTGCAAAACGTGCAGAGCCATAACCCTCGTATCTGCTGGAGGATGCTGTCCTCAGCAGTTGCACAAACACAAAGCATAATCTTTTTTTCCCTAATACAGGCCAACTGTAGACAGCAGAGATTTAGATTTCCAACAGCTTTCTATGCCAAATCAAGAAAATTTATAACAGGGAGTGATTATGTTAACAAACTGTTGTTTACTTTTTCGCCTTTGATTCTGACAGTAAAGAACTTTAATCATGCTCTGAAATGACTGTTTCTGACTGCAGCAATCTAACTGAAATGCAACCAGTAACAGCAAAGAGCAGCACTAAACAATCTTGAGTTAAAGTTGTAGTGTTCAGCCACAGAGTGCCAACATTATAGACCATGATGACATTTTAGGCCCTGAACATTCAGTGGGTACTTTCCATTGATTTCAGGAGTGATGGGATTTTAGACAAGAGCTGTACCTCCGCACAAAAGGTGTACTGTCTCTCCAAAGGTACAACATGTCTTGAATAAAGGGATATTAGCTCACAGAAAACACGTTGGAAGGGGCTTTTGGAGGTCATCTAATCAAATCCCCACTCACAGCAGGCCCAATGAAATCAGGTTGCCCAGGGTCTTGTCCAGTAACATGTTGGATGTTTCCAAAGGTGGAGACTTGCCAACCTGTCTGGACAACCTATTCCAGAGTCTATCTAGCCTCATAGTAAAAAAATTTCCAGGATGTCAGAGCAAAATTTTCAGCCTCCAGAAACTATCCCTCACCAACAGCACAAGCCCACCAGAAGTTCCCCCAAGAAGATACAGCTTCTAGAAGATGTCCCTTGGTGTTCAAGCTTGGAAACTACTGTGACAGCTGCTAATCAGTTTTCTGGAATCTCAACCTCCAAATGACCCAGCTGATAATGAGAAATAGGAAATTAAAGTTGATATTCATGATGCTGGAAAATCCTTTCATGTTCTCATAGTATTTTTTATTAGCTATAACAAAGTTAGAGCAAAAAATCTTGCAACTCAATGAAAAGCAAACCACAACAACTGCTTTTGAAAACTACTTTTTTTCCTCCCCCATTTTATCATAGCCATAATTTCTGGGGGAAAGTCAGGGATTCAGATTATTTTAGAGAGTTACAATTATTTAAATATGTACAGCAAGCTATCTGTGTTTCTATGTGCCTTCCAGAAGAGGAATCCCAGAACATGAATGCAGTCGCTGCATAAAGAACCATTTTTATCATGTTGCTCAGTTGATGCCTTAGCTATGACATCTGGGGAGAATCTGTTCTGTCTGACACTGGTAGGACCAAATGTCTCTTGAAATCATTAGGTAAAGATATGTGTGTAGAAGTATGATTGTATTTAAAGGTAAACTTTTGAAGGCAGGCAAGGCTATTGAAACAGAGTTTAAAGGATTTGCAAAGCCAGGAATATTTGTATGTGATCAGTGATAGGCTGAAAAGGGTGACTTTGTGCTGCAACATGGCTTGATGCAGAACAGCCACTTACCTGTCTTGGCATGACATTGTGCTGAACTAAAAATGTCTGCCAAGAAACTAGGCTTCCTTAGCTGAATCACTATTCTCGATCAATACATGTAACCAGTGCCTGCAGCAGTGCTTGCTCCCATGCAGTCAGCTCAGATTATGAGAACCACAAGCTAGATTTTGTCTGAAACTAACAATGTGAATAGATCATAAGAAAATTTTCCTTTTTTTAGGTCACACTGAAATTTGTGTGAAAAGTGGTTGTGAAAAGTAGAGCCGACGGCTGGCAATCACCCCCATGGACCACTATACCTGTCACTATCACAAAATTAGAGAAGGAGCGAGCACTTTGCAGAGTTTGTTAATTCCCTTGGTAGTGTTTTACTATTTCAAAATAAATAAGAACTATACTTGGCACACTACTGAACTGTTAATAGCATTTGAAGGGTGAAAAAAAACCCACCACCAGAGTCCTAAATCAGTATATGGAAAGTTGCTTGTTAAGATTTTCTAAAATATGGGGGGATAAAGAGATCAAGTACATTTTATTTGCCAACTGAGGCAACACCTCTCCTGTTTGAATGCACAGAATTGCTTGCAGTGTACCCAAGACATGCATTAGAAAACTGTGCCATTACAGCTCATTAGTGAATGGAACAAGGAAGTCAGCATTGTAATTTGCCTGGCTTGCAGTGAATTATCGTCGTATGATTACAGTACTGTCTCCCACAGTTATGACCCCATTGTAACCTTTGCTGGGAGAATACAGACACTGGAATTTTTAAAAGCTTTTGCCAGCACATGATCTAGTTGCTGTAGGACAAGGAAGTTATATATTCTAGCGCTACAAAACCCTGAATGCCAGTTTGTGTGTGCAGTATTGTCTAATTTGCACTTCTTCCATGGATGAAAGCACTTGGCCTTCAGTCTCTGACCTCCCAGTCTGCCTGTGAGTGCACACAGGGAACAGCAATGCCAGCCCTGGAGCATCTTGTTGCTGTAGTACATGATTAGGTAGAAATCAAGTAATGCCTGGCAGTCTATTTTTTCTCATTCTTTTGACAGATTGGGGAAACATTTTAACACTGGGGTAAAATGCTACCTTAGCTATGGAACCTTCAGAATAATGCAATTCCTCCTGCATCAATTTTCTGCCTTTCAGTAACTCTGGACAAAACCATAATAAAATTTCAAGGACTCAATGTGCAAAAAATATATTAACAATAGAATGGTATATAACACTGGTGTAACCTGATGACATCAACACAGTAGCAAGAATCAGTGACAATAGAGCAAGACTCAGTGTTGATTACATAAAAGGTACTGACTTGCAAAGCACAAAAAATTTAAGAAAGTGCTTAGAGGTTATTTTATAATTCAAAGAAAAGAAATTTTGTGAATAAGTTTAAAGTGCTATAAAGATCTTAGCATAGATTTACAAACATTGATTAAGACAGTTCTTTTTGAAGCCAATTTACTGGTAATCTATGCATAGTATATGTTAGGATAAAAATTTAGTTTTAAAAAGAGTGAACATTCTGTAAGAGTCAATGAAACAGACTCTCCATGTGGCTAAGAATCTAGGGAGAAAATAACAAACTTTTATTTTCTATAGATGTGTCTACTCTGATTAAGGATGAAGAAATGATAGTCTGGGAGAAAAAAAAAAAGAATCAGTACCTGCAAAAAAACCAACAAGATAAATCTTGAAGCTCTTAAGAGATTTTTTTTCTGTGCATCTGCTTCTGGCCAAAATAAAATGACATTTAATTGCTTTTTTTTTGTATTTAATAATAATTGCTCTTGAGATGTCTTTGCATTACCTCATAATCTCAGAGATATGCACAGCATGAACCACAGGCATGGACTATGTAGAATTTTGCTGTGCTTCTTCATTCACGTTGGCTGGGCTCCTCTTGAACTCTGAATCTAGGCAAGCCTAAATTTACAAGAGCTAGAAACTTCCTCCTCCTTTTCCTCTGACTCCATTTCTAAAGGAAAAGTGAAGATTCTACCTGTATTCTTGAGAATGCAATGCTGATGATAAAATTATTATCATTTTGCAATGAATTCCCCACAACTGAACTTTTGCACCGTGTGCAACAACCCTTAAATTTCAGATGGGCACAAGAGTATCCAAAATGACTTCATACACAAGAAAGTTAGATGTGTTGTTATGCATTTCTTCTTAATGGTGGAAATGGTCACTGGAAAAGGAGGAAAAAGGTTTCAGAACTTCTTTTTTACCTGCAGTTCTGGAACCACCTGCACTGTATATGTTAGGGTCATTTGAGATCAGAGCCTATTAATCAGCTGAGACCTCGTTCACCTTAATGGTGAAAACTAGGTGCAGAACAAGGGATATTTTCTGAATGATCTACTCCTTACACAAACATAAACATGAGGAAGTCCTTACTCTTTGGCTGGTGGATCCAAAATTGCATCCTAAGAGAGATCAGGTGGATATATCCATCACACTGCCAAATTGCACAAGTATATTGAAGCTGAATAAAAAAATTATTTAACAATCTTCATAATTTTTCGAGATAACTCCAATACAGATAGACCAAATCAACACCTATTGAAAGCAGCTCTATATCTTCCTAATTTGGTCATGGTTAAAAATGAACCTATTCTGTTTATAAAGAAGTCTTTGCTTATCCACACTGAAACTCTGAGCCTAAACTAGTTCTCCTATTAACACAAGATGACAGCTGTCAGTGATGTTTATGAACAGGAAACATACTTTGGGAAATATTTTGCTCTTACTTGAAGTCTTTCCTCCTAACCTACAAAATTCTCAAGACTCTGAAGGGTGAGAAAAAAATGATAAATTATGTTTGGCAGCAAAGGCGTAAAGAAGGCAAATAACCATGTAGCATGTTATTTAGAAATAAACAACTGCACTTTCTACTAACTCAGTTGTGTGGCCCCAAACTCAACAACTTATTTTTGTGTTAACCATGTGTGCATCTTAGTGTGGTTAAAAGTTCTCATTTTTCTGACCTGCACAGGGCACTTTGCAACTACATGGTAATCTGCTGCGGAGTGATGTATTTGCCCACAGAAAACAACAAGAGGTAGCATAATCAAAAGTGGTGCTGTGCAATGCTCTCTGTGGACAGGCACAATCACTACAACAATAATGATGAATAGCAGAACATTGTATTAACTGAATGCATTTTATCCATTTATGCTGAACCATGGCACAGAGAACAACATGAACGCATTTTCTTTCTTTTTCAACTGCTGTAGAAGGATAACTTTGTGGGGAAAAAAAAAAAAAAGGAAAATAACTGCATGGTATTAACAAATAATATGCCAATACTCTGATAGTAAAGCATCACTCTGCTAAGTATGAATGCATTAGGGTTCAATAAAGCAGAGGAAGGGTTTTATGTTTGAACCATAGACATCTGCCTGAGTTCCCTTAGCTTTGACCACTGCCAAGTGCATCTGAAACTAAATCCTCCATAAACTGTCCTTCTGAGCTGCTTGGGCAAACACAAAAAACTTAATGACAATGTAAGTTTTTCTAGCCTGTTAGATACATTGAGAGAGAGCAGCATCAACAAGACAGGAGAGAAAATGGACCGGTTACTGGTGCAAGACGTGTTATCTCTAGCAACTAAAGGACTAATTACTAATTATCATCCATGTTTGGATGAATACACATGTGCTGCTGTGGTCAAATAGATGCAGAGGGTGCTGTCCTCTCCTCTCTGGAAATGCTTGGGACACTCTAAACTGGCTCATTGTTGCTTCTGCTCCTCTGCCCTTCATCTCTGTCATCAGCCTGGAAGTGAAGGTGGGCATCGCTCTGGTCCGAGGGTGCTGCTGGCGAATACTGCCTGCCAAGCACATTGTGCTACTCTCTCATTCTCCTTTACATTTTCCTTTTTATATTCCAATACAAATTTAAAAACACTGCAAAAATTAAAAACTATGCAGCTTGGTGCTCTTTAATAGTGGGATTTATGAATGAGCTGATCTAACATGAAGAATTAGCACATTTCTCTTTTGTTTATGGGTACTGGACTATAGCTCATGGCCATCAGCATCCAGAACTGTCAGCATGCTGCTATGCATGATCAGTCTGTGGGAGACAGAGATGAACTGCCATTTGTGCTCTTTAATGCATTAGCCTATTTTTTATTCAGCGTGGTGTTCCTAAGGAAGCCTGAATGCCCTAGTTGTTTTTGTTTGACATTGCCCTGCATATAAAATCAGTAGGAGTTTTATTTTCATAGGCATTCATCACTGTTTTTAATGTCTGTAGATATTAGAGACAGATAGAACAGTCTAACTTAAATGCATGTTTGAAATAATGTTTGCTAAAGTTGTATAACCAGTCATGCTCTGAAGTCACAGCACTTGATACTTGATCTTATGAAAGACTCTTATGTTTGTATAGTTAGCTATATGGCTGAAGTAACACTTGGAAGGACAAGTTTATTCCTGTGTAATATTTAATGGAGCTTTTTGCTCGCTTTTGTGCAAGGATCCTGTGATGCTCTAGTGTTGTGATAACTAGGGAGCACATTTCTACATAAACCTACATACACAGGCATAAGCTAAAGGAAGCACAGGCTAAAGAAATGTAAATCCTTCGATTTTTCTCCCAATCCATACAGTTCTTTGAATAAGGAAAAAGAAGTAAATGTTGCTGAAAATTTTTATTCTAGGTACTGCAACGTTGAATAGGAAGGATGTTGTTGACAAAAACACACACATCTTGCTTTTGGGTCAGTAACATCCACAGAGAATAATTCTTTATAACCAGTGCTCCTACAGTGTTTGTATGACTTTGCTGCGGCCCCTGCATGACAACTCCCCCGAGGATCCCAGGAGACCCTGACGAGCCCTCTGGAGCGCAGTCCCGCTGGAGCACCCAGGTGGAGATCAGAGGGATGTGGCAGGGCGTGGGACCTGCACCCCGTGCTCCCCACTCCCTGCTCCGGCACGTCCTCCGCGAGATCAGAAGGCCCAGGCTCCACCAGCCGCCCTCCACCCGTCCCCTGACGCCTGCACGCGGGGTGTGAGCCTTCCCCGTCCCCTCGGATGGGGAGCCCATGGCTCACACCTATAGCCGGAGGTCATGGGATGGGGAGCCCATGGCTCACACCTATAGCTGGAGGTCATGGGATGGGGAGCCCATGGCTTGCACCTATAGCGGGAGGTCATGGGATGGGGAACCCACGGCTCGCACCTATAGCCGGAGGTCATGGGATGGGGAGCCCATGGCTCACACCTGTAGCCGGAGGTCATGGGATGGGGAACCCACGGCTCACACCTATAGCCGGAGGTCATGGGATGGGGAGCCCACGGCTCGCACCTATAGCCGGAGGTCATGGGATGGGGAACCCACGGCTCACACCTGTAGCCGGAGGTCATGGGATGGGGAGCCCATGGCTCACACCTGTAGCCGGAGGTCACGATTCCGACAGAGGCATGCCCCAGCCCTGCACTTGTAGCTGCAAGTGCATGTGAAGTTGGAAGAAGGACACAGCACTCCTCCTCGGCTCAGCAGATCGTTTCGGAAAGGCCGTCCACATAACCGCACCTTTGCAGCAAAACTTGGCCAGAGGAGGCAGCTGCGAAATCGGCGGGATGGAGAGCGTTGCAGGGAGGTCTGGTAGTTGCCTGCTTTGCCTTGAGACAGACCTAGGCAGAGCCGCACGCCATACCTGCGCCAGCCATGCCCCACAGCCGCGGAGGGATGAGTCCCAGGAGGACGGACAAGAATCGCAGAGACGCGGTGCCCTGCGAAAGCGCAGAGGGCATCCTTGCTGGGTGTAGGCTCCCACATTGCAGTGTCCCACCTAGCTATGAGCTGGGGAACATGAGCTTTGGTGAAGGTGGAAAGAAAAGCGGGCAACATTCAGTCTGAAAAGAACATGTGCTTCTGAAAAATATGAGAAAGAACAGAAGAACAATGTGAGAAATTCAAGAAAGGGCAAGCCTCTCCCCCTCCCTTCCACACTAACAAAGTAACTTTACTGAGAAGAAGCAGGGAACTCACAAGGAAGGGTAAACTTTCCTTTGAAACTTGTTATGAGGAGTAAAGGCATTCTGATTCAAAAATCAGTTTAAATGAGGATAAAATTATACATCTTCTGGCTGCAGTTGCCCCGAGTGAGGCGACCTCTTCCCCACGCACTCATCGCTGCTTCCTAGTCAGAGCTGTTTCCTCCAAGCTGTCAGTCACTTTGGTCAGAAAGGGCTGTGTGGGAAAGACCTGCTATTTAAAATGCTTTAATTACCCTCAGCTGTTTTGAGTCAAACAGAGCAAATGTCGTCTATAATTTTGGCACTACTAGACAACCTTGCGTTCCTTAGCGCAAGCCTCCTTCCTAGTTTCTGTAGCCCATGCCTCTTTCTCAAACACCTTTAACCATAGGAACATCTATCGGGAGGCGTTGGATCTCTTTCTTCCTTTTTAAAAAAAAAAAAAAAAGCCTAAAAAATGTTACTTTGTGCTGCTACCAATTATTTCTTCCTGTGTTAGTGGGATCTCCTACTTGGAGAGCTGATCTGAGAGCATTCAAATCCACATCCTAACACTCCTTAATTCCTTAATGTGTATGGCATTTCACTATGGGCAAATTACCTTTGAACAAAGTAAATTGCACAGGAACAAACTTATTCAGAACAGGCGTTTATTACTGCTGGAATGGGGGCATTTAAGGCTTGGTTTCTGCAATTTACTTTTTGTTTCAGGTTGCTTAGTGAGAAAATAAAGTATGAGGAGCAAAGTTGGAAGAAGATAAAATGAAAGTCAGGTTCCAAGTATGTGGCTTTTTCTTACAAATTCCTGTCATCATTAGAAATTTCTTTTTAATATAATAATATTTGTTAAAACATGATTGGAGTTTATGGTGAATAATGAAAGTATCAAACCAATTTAAATACAGATCTCTTAATAATTAGAGTACTTAATTAACTGCAAATATTTCAGGATTTCTCTCTTTCTTGCACTTTGTGGTAGTGCTTACCCATGATTTATATTTCTTTCCTGTTTAATAGTTTTGAGGTCAGAGTTTCTGTCAAATCTTTAGATTTTGGAAACCTACAGAACTAACCTCTTTGTTTGTTTTGGTTCATCTGCTTGTCTTTCAAAGATTCAGAAAAACAGTGTTAACACTTTGACTTCTAGCTTTTGAAAAATCAAGCTATGACAGACTTATCAAAGGAAGCAGCTCTCATCAAACATGACAATAGAGGTTGATTCCTCTTTCATTTCAGATGTTATATGCATCATGATGCAGTAACAGCTGTGTTGAAAACAGTGGATATTGCCTTCCTTATTAGATTTCTTCCTTATTAAAATTTCTGTTGCCGTAAAATTTTGTGCTGTTTAGTCTCTAAAAATTGTGTTTTCTTGGAATCAATTTGGAATAATAATAATCTGAAGAGGAAAAATAAGCCTCCGTTCTAAGCACATTATCGCAGAGGTAATGTCTTATTACAAATGCTGCCACCCAAATAAATGACTGAAGAACTACATAGTTTCCTTTCCACACCAGTGTGGATTCCAACACCCGTTAATACTACTAAAGTCAGGGATAACCATTAGGTTAAACTACTGCAAGTCCACAGAGGTTTAAATATCGATGCTATGGAGGGACTTCAGCTCTTTCAACAGTGATCTTCCAATTAGACAACAAGAGTTGACAGCCGTTTATCATTTTGATTCCCATTTCTAATCTGCTGAATTAAAAATACTGATCCTAATCCACAGGACACTGCATGCTACATGTTAAAACGTGGATGTTCCAAAGTGATAAGCTACGTTCACATTGCTTTAGGCAGTAAACTTGGGTGAATCACCAGCAGGATAATTCAGAGCAATTAAGGTAGAAGCCGCAATTGCTTATGGAGAGCCCACATCACTGGGAAGCGATTGGGCAATGCCCACGTAGGGTGCTATCTCGCTTATTGGCTGCGTGGGGACTGCAGGCAGCTTCGCAGGGCGGTTTGCAATTTGGTACATGTGCACAGCCACCTGGAACCATCTAAAAGAAAATGCCAGGCTCAAGACCGTGTCTACCTATCTGACTCGAGGCTTAAAATCAGTTGCCTATTTACAGTCAGATCACTCTTTGGTGGTAGGGCACCTAGAGAAAGAAATAGCACGATTCTTGCACAATTATTTAAAGGCATTTGAAAAGTAGGAGGTAAGATTTCTATGTCTTCCTGCTTGTCCAGAGTGGATTTGAATTAGCATGTCCTGCTTCTCAACCAAACAACCACGTATGGAAATTGGTTAAGGTTAATGTACCCTTTGCCCTTTACCACTCATCTAACGGCAGGATCATTCCCCTGGGAGATGGGCATTCAACTGTTTTAGGTAGCTGAAGGATAAAGCAAGTGGAGCTGGAAACCCAGGCTCCTGGTCCCCGCATGAGTGCACTGGCCACAAGGTAAGTTATTGTGCAAAATACTTTCTTCCAATACTGTCTTCCTCCTTGAGATTTTCCTGCCCTTCCCACCCTGTTTTGCAAAACAACCTCTGTGCTGTGTGTTGAAATGGCTCCTGTTTCTCTGTATCATTTACGAATTATGTTAAGGATCTAGAAGGTTAATGCTCATCCCTGCCCAGCTCTGATTTGCCACAAAGCTTAGACAGCAGTTGCAAGTGTAATTGGCAGGACAGCATGTTTGCTAAAATTGGCAGAAGACCAAGATTTTGGGCTCCTGTAAAAAAAATTGTACCAAAATGAAGGCAGCAATAGATTTCCAGTGCCTTTGGGAAAAAGGCAGTATTTCACAGTTTACCATCTGAATCACTCTTGAAGGATGTGGTTACACATTCTGTTTTCCTGAGTGGCAGAGCTGGGTCAATAAATTTCTCTCTCTCACTACAGTGAGAGACCCAGGTCTGATTTTTACCCTCTACCATACTAAAGGATACCCTTCACCAACCCACAGTGAGTAAACTGCAGAACATTGATGGGAACAAGAGCCAAGGTAGACTTTTTCACCAAATAAAATGTATTGTGAAACTACAAATTTATTTTCAGGTTGCTAATGCAAATCAGATTTGATATGGCCAAATGTGATACAAAGCACAGATCAAGTTTGATTAACCTGCCTAAAGCTATGAAAGAACAAAACAGCGACAGGACAGGGTTACCAGCTAAGGGACTGCCTTTGTAACTACAGAGAAGACACGTTATTTCCCCGTAGTTCTTGCATTTCCAGTTCAGAGGACCCAGCCTGAAATGTAGTGAATGCCTCAGATTCTGGTTTGACACCACAGTCAATCCAGTTTTAGGGATGCAAATACTGTATCTGTATATACACAAAGGGTCAGCCTGGTATAAATTAATTAAAAAAAAAATTGACAGGTTAACATTTTATTGTCAGACCAGATGTCTGTGAGACATTTATGCTGTGAATGATCTGCTAAGTGAGTGGTACTGCCACTGTAAGCAGTTCAGCTGGGATTCCGCTCACCTGTTTCTAACAGTCTTCCCTCTCTCCCCTTTTTAATCAGTGAAGAGATAAGGCCATTCAAAGAAGCTGCCCGTTTAATCAAATTTTAAATCTAATTTACAGTGAGATTCACACACAATGACAGTTACTCCAATGACAGCCTAGGGCAGAAACCTTAGGTGTAGGCATCTACATTACAGGTATCTCTTCCATTACAGCCTGCTTGCACTGGAAGTTTTGTGATATGAATGTCAATATTCTCATTTACAATTCCCTTTAACAATCTCAGGATGATTTAGTTAAAGAATGCCAGTTTTGGTTTAGAGCTCTAAATTGGTAATTTGCTTGCCAGACCAAATAAAAGATTTTTTTAAAAAACAGGACTTTTTGTATTTGGGGGGGCAGCGGGGAAGTAGAAGAAAAAAAGCCCCACTATGGTTTCCAAGTTTGAAAAGTGAGATTTTAAAAACTGTTCTGACTTTTTACAGTCTTTTTGTCTAGGCCTAGGACCAATTTGACAAATACTTTTCACTCTTCTGAAACTGCATTTTCAGAAAAATAAGTTATCCTGCTTATAAAAACCAAACTAGAACCCCACAAACAAACATGCTGTCCTCCCTCAGTCACTTCTTGATGAAAAGTGTTTCTGCACTTATATCACAACATATGCAATCAGTTATATCACAACATATGCAACAATATTATGTTTATAGAACAGCATGTTTCCATTGGCATTATAGGTCCTTACATAACCCCAACAACTTCAGTGTGTATGTCCAGATACAGCTACTAAATAGGCAGTTATTTCATTGAAAGATTTGGTATGATTTGATTTCCAAATGCTAATGGATGCTTAATGGTCATTATTCTTTTTCTGCTGGATTATTTTGGTTTGTAGGTAACTGTTTATTGATTTATTTTTCATTTATCAGATGTTCCTACTGCTAGCCTCCAGGCACATTCAGAATAAAAATATCTTAGAGTTTAATTGTGTATTACTTTCATTAAAGCAATCTACTGATAGCTACATTAGGTCTGGTATTTCTGACAGCTTTGATGTCACTTTTAAATATATCTGCTACTACAAAGGAAATCATTAAGATCAAAGCACTGAAGTAATCAATTTGCATTACATACTGGGAGAATTAAACAGACAACAGTAGTCACCAGCATTACCTTGCCAAACCACATCCAAATTAGCAACACACGAAGACCCTTCCCACCAGATTTTCACCCAAATACACCCATGGTGAAGGCAAAGAACCTCTCTGGACAAATTATCCCTAACTGTAACCTCAGAGAAGCTTCTAAAAGCAGTGCCTGAAATTCCAGTATTTTAGTAAGTCTTTCATCTTAGCCAGATTTGGGGTTAGCTCAGCGGATAAAGCTACTACCACGTCAAGACAAACTGTCATCTCTACTGGCTGGCCATGGGCAGTCCGCGACCCCCAGCCTCTGAAACTAATGAGGGGAATCACTGCACTCTGCAGACCCCACTCCGAGCTTGCAGTAGACAGCGTACTATGGCTACTGTTGTGGGTTTGGACCAAAAATGCAACTGCACGCTCTCAGTCTGAACACCAGCTGACGAGAAAAAAGCCAGGGGGGAATGGACACGTCAGACTCTTGAGAAGACATTGTATGCTCTTGCAGAGATACTGCTTCTCTTGTTTCCTCCTTGCCCAGTGCTCTCAGCTGAGACTTGAAAATCTGCATCAGCCAACAAATCACAGCCTCCAGACCCCAGCGAGCTCAGAAACTGGGTCCCCAGAAGACCTGGCTGCACACTGTGGGTCAGCTCACTTACCTTGCAGCACCTGTAAAATTTTAGCTTTTCTTTCTACAAAAAATGATCAAAGCAGTTGCCCTATAAAATACTGGTTTGAGTTCCATAAATGCTGTACTTTTAAGGCCATAAATGTACTGCCATTTATTTGCTTGTTTGTTAGGGTTTTTTTTTTTCAATTTTCTTCCTAGAGTTTAGAAAAAGAAGGGCAAATTAATAACTGGGACTGATGAAACAGTCTCCTTGGAG
Organism: Leptodon cayanensis; assembly: GCA_027564655.1. Lineage (NCBI taxonomy): Eukaryota > Metazoa > Chordata > Aves > Accipitriformes > Accipitridae > Leptodon > Leptodon cayanensis. The sequence goes on from JANXJC010000013.1 coordinate 1,026,099, forward strand.
TCTCATTTATGTGAAAGTTCTCGTGTCTGCACTCCACTACAATAATACAGGTCTGTATCACTGTATTCAAACCAATGTCTAATAACTGAAACAAATGCCAGTTTGTGTACATTCTATCATAGAGCTACAGAACCAAGGTAGATCTTGGCGTGAAATGGAGGAGCAGCACATTGCTCTTAGCTGTGGTGTAAACTTGTATGTGTGTTTCTAAACTAAATAGCTTGTTTCAGCTCATTTTGACTTACCCAGTAAAATCTTTTGAAATGCCTTTGGAAAGGAAGCAGAACTTTAGCTTGAGATGTGCTTTTTAAAAAATATAAAAGCACATCAAAATAGCAGCCTGTATTTATTTACATGTAAGAATAAAACCCAGAGTATCTTTGCTCACAGGGAAAGCTTCCACAGAGGATGTCACTTTTATATGAGAGAGAAATGGAGACTGCGTCAGAGAGGCAGAAAGGTAAAGGACACACTCAGGCTGTCTGTAGAACCTGTGCCTCCTTTCAGGGGGGAATCCCTTTGTGGGATTACTCGTGTATACCGCTGAGCGGGGCAATAATAGCGGAAGGTCACTGAAGTTAATGGAGTTCCCAACTGAGGAGATTCCATTGTAGCAGTGCTGAGAAAATGCACCTATAATTTCCTCACCTCTTCTACTATGTCCGCTTCAGAGGACGCGATCGGAAGAGCAGCGGCTAGCTCAGTCCCTTTCAGCAGCACAGGAAATCCCTTTCGAAGGCTCCTGCTCCCGGTTTGAAAGCACTGCAATCACACCATCCAAAGTGCCAATCCAATATAATCTCTGCTCACTCTACGCTGTTCAAAAAGGATGATGACAGGTTAATTTTATACCGGCCGACTTCCCGCCAGACTAGGGATTGCCACTCTATGCCAGATCAGTTATTGTTTATCCTCCCAGCAGGTACAAAAGCATAAAGCTGGAATAAACGCCACGACGCGCGTCCTGGTTCCCTCGGCAGACACGTGGCGAGGGGGATCGGACAGGTTCTGCTGCGGCCCGGCAGCGCACAGCTCTGGTACCAGTGGTCGCGGACTGGTGGTCTCGGAGGCGGCAGGGCTGGTGTGCCTGGCCCCACGGCCAAAGCTGGGGAAAGGGGAGTCTGTGCGAGAAAATCATCCAGGTGTTGAAGGTTTAGGGCTCCCTTACATTTGAAATGAATCCGGGTCTAAGCAGCACGCAGACTTACAGCACATGTGTTGAAAAGAGCTCTTCCTTCCGAGCGCAAGAAACGGATCTGAGGAGTGCAGAGAAACTCCCTTCCGTGTCAACACAGTCTTCAAAGTTTGAGAAATATTTAAAATTATTGACATCGATTGTCCTCTGTCTTCCCTCCTGTGTGATCATCTCTGTCTTTATAAAATAACTTGCCAACATTTTTTTCCAAATTACAAAACAGGTTTTAAAAACAACAACAAACGCATTTGGGAAATCAGGTCCTGAGACAGAGTCCAGCTATACAGCTCAGTTGTAATAAAAAAGTCTGTTTCTGTGTATTCAAAAAACTCTTCAAGGTGACCTGTAAGGGACCTACATCCATCTCAAAATTATGATGGAGTAGGCGATGCTTATGCCCTTCAAATAAGCCTCATTGTTCTTCTCCTCCCACATTTCCTGTTCTTTGTCACCTTTCGTAATGGTACATAAGTAGAAAAAAATGGCTTAACCATCTCATACTTTTGTGGAAAATTTCAAGGTCGTCTCAATTTTCTGCTGAAATAAATCCCACCTCTAACAAAGACCATGAACCTATGGTTTTAATATTGTTTCGTGACACCATGAAAATTTATGAAAGCTTAGTTATATCTGGGAATCTCACCTTACTATTTGTGCAAGTGTTTAGCATTTGCCGTTAGTATCAGTAGCTTATTGGTGTCTCCAGCATGGTAAGGTGAATTTACTAGATGGTGTGCTTTCAGTATCTTTTCACAGTCTAATTTTTAATAATTTCATTATGGCAGTGAATCAAAATTATTTTTAAGATTTACCCTTGTTTTTTATTTTCTTCTCAAAATCACTTGCCAGCAATGATTATATAATGGATTTGTGAATTTGTCAAAGCTCAATGTCAGTGTCAAATGCCAATTTTGTAACTTTCAGAATGATTTCCTGTGACTTTTCCCACCATCTATTATCTGATTATTTATTTAAATGGATAAATAAACCCACTTTGCTAAAATATGCTGTTTTACTAATAAGAAACATTTTCTGTTATTTGGTACTTCATAAAATGGATCACCATTTTTGAACTGTCAGAAACATTTTTAAGATATCAGCTGTCCTAAAATTATATATGTTCTATTACAGAATACATATAGTATTCTGCATTTTAAATAACAAGCAGTTCAAGTAACATACCAAGTTACTTTTGTGTTCACTGAAAAGAATAGTTCAATATTTGCCTATTTGTATACATGAAGAAATATGTTACTATTTCATTTCAGCAGCACGATAGATTGGAAATCTTTCCCATCTTGAAATGCTAAATAGCAATGTCAGTACTGGGCACTTTTTTCCCATTTCTTTTTGTACTATGGATGATTTTGTGCATAATTTTTTTTAATCTTGACAGGCTGCTGTAATATTTTAAAATGCAATTCCATTCCTACAGCATCTAAATTTAAAAAAAAAAAAATCCCAAGGCTCATACCCACTGTGATTGGGCTGCCATTGAATTTTTACTGATTATAGACTGGAATGAAATTTGAAAAATCAGAATTATTCAGTTATTGATATGATGGTTTATTAATGCTTAGATGAACTTGTCAGGAAAAATTAAGGATTGGCCACAAAATAATTTTAACTCCCTACTCCTGCTTCTTCAGGCTGCTGTGCACAGCTGCAAGCTCTGCTCACATGGAAATGTCTCCAGGTCTGTTTCTTCTATTCTTTAATATTAGATATAGGGTCATGTCTCATTTTAGAATTATCTTTCACCTCAGTAGCTTAAAATTTTACCAAACAACAACTTTCCCAGCTCAGAGTATGTACATTCCCCTTACCAGGACACCAGATGTAACATCTAATGTCAGGTAATTTAAGCTCCATGTTTTCAAAAAGAAAAATGGAATTTGGCAGTCCAAAAGGAAATGGCCAAAGTGGTATGCCTGGCTCTTGGTTTTCAGCTGATCTTCCCCACACCTAAACAAAAAGCCAGAATACCTGAATAAACATTTTCAAATCTTTTTCAAATCCCTTCAGACTGGTATACAAGAAGACATGTTTGGTAGCGAGAACATCATTGCAAAACAGGCTGTCGTCTGTGCAATACATGTGAGTTGCCTCCCCAAGATGTTTTGAAAAGACTGTCCCAAACTTCTGTGTAATTGCAAAGTTCTGCTCCCTGTCATTTCCAGGAAACAGAAAAAGCGTAGCATGCTCTATTTTGTTCCAAACAGCTTACTTTTTGCTTCCCACAGGCAGGTACTGCTTAAAGAAATATAGATAGCATGATGCACATGCATGACACAGAAAATCATGCAGCCATCCTGCAGCTTAACCTGATGGGCAACTATACCACAAAATTAGAGACTGATTTCCTGACCATATTGGCAAGCTTGTCCAAACCGTCCAGCCCACCAGAGGAAGTGAAGACACGTGATCAGAGCAGAAGAAAACGAAGGTCATGTCTTCGAGAGCAGGCTGTAGACAGACTATCTCGCAGAATTTTTATGTACAAACCAACCAAGGAAAGTCTGCAAGGACACAGACCTCCTGCCATTGATTATATCATGTGTGCTTGATAAAAATGGCAAAAACTGAATTCCTGAGCTGTATGGAAAACAAGGAATTGAGTGTATTCCTCTCAGTAAAGGGAGATTTGTATTCTAAACCTTTTATAGCATCAGTCAGTCCCTACTCGGTGAAGGGCAGGAAATAATTTCTAACAGCACAGAAAGTTTTTTGAATAGTTATTTCTGTGCTTGCTGGGTCAGCGATGCATGATGAATTATCAGATAACCTCTGCCAACCATTTTATAACAGCATTTGGATTAAGAAAATTGTTTAACATTAGCTTGATGGCACTTTGATCAAGAGCGTATTGTTAAGTTGTTAAATTGATTGTTAAATTGTTGACCAGTTCTGAGTAGTACAAGGCCAGAGCTTGCACACTAATCAACTTGAAATATAAAGAAAATAGAATTAATTTTTTTAGAAACATGAAAACCCATATGCTAATATGGAAAACTATTAAAGTATGATTCATCTCTGAAAAATGATTCATATCTGAAAAATGATTCAGTAGATATAGCTCTATGGGGCCTCAGGATTTTTATGGTTAAGAGAATCCATAGTAAATGAGCAAAACCACAAGTAAAAAGCTGTTCTTTACTTCTATTATTCCTTCTAATTCAATCTTTCAGAGTCAAAATGGATTCTTCGTATCTTCTCTATAGTCCTCGGCAATATGGTAAGAGTAGGCCAGATTTTCCTCTCAGAGACATCTCTACAACTTTACACGAGTCAATCAAGATGCAACCAACAGCTTAGCCCATAAAGTTACACTCTGCTGCAGAAGGTAGCTACACTGACACAGCTACGCTGACACAGCGGGAAGCCAAAGAAGAAATGAATGCCCTTTCCCCCAAGTACTTACGGCTGCGTCACTTCTTTTCGTGGAACAGTTTATTCCTAGCCAGCTTTTGGACGGTTGGGGTAAGGAGGAGTGATTCCCATCCCCTCTGCGGCCCAACCTGGAGGATTGCCGGCAATGGCGAGCTGAGAGTATTTCCTGCCCTGCTGCCCAGCGCTTGAGCTGCTGCTCAACAACGCCGAGTGGTGAAGAGAGCGCGCTCACTTCTCCTTTGCAGCCTCCAAAGCCGAGAAGAATACCGTGAGGGCAGACCGTTTGGTAAACACTTGGGTTCACACAAAAGAAGAAGCTCGGGCGTGTTTGCTCTCCAAACCCAGGCGGCGTAAGAAGAAAGGCAGTGATTTCAGTAAATGAATGGATATGACGCTAATCAGACAGAAGAAAATGATCGATGGAGTAAGAGTGTGACAGCTTTACAAAGTCACAGTCCAGTGTGTAGAATTTTATGTCATGAAGAAAGAGGAATAAATGGTCCAGAAAAAAATTTAGTGCTGAGGTAACTGAGGAATCCCAACCCATTTTTTAAAAAACAGTCTTCCTTTTGTATATGATTGTTCATCTTCTCTCCTAGTGCTTGATGTTGCAAGGGTGAATAAAACAACTCCACAAATTTGGAAGTAACTAAAAAAAAGTGTACTCTCCAGAACCATAATTATTTGCAACTATTGTATATTTCTGGTTTTTTTTCCTGTGATTTTTTGCTATTTTTTTTGTCTTGTTGTTTACACAGCACTTTCCCATACACACATTCAGATTTAGATATTTGTCTGTGCCTAAAGAGATTAAATAACGACAGGATTATCTAACTTCAGGCAAAATGTAAATTGTTTACAAATCTTGTTACTGAATGACAATGAACAGAATCAGATTTATATTTTAAAATATCACTGGAGAGAAGGCAATTTCTCAAAGCACTAATACTGGTTCTTTGAACCATATACTGATCCTAATCTGCATACAAAACTGTTGAAATAAATTGCTTGTGTAGAACAAGGACAGCGTTTGTGTATGGCTTTTAATAAACTGCTGACAATAGACTGAGGTTGTGCAATGCCACAGTTCTCAGACACCTAAACAGATTAAAACTTTTCTCTTTGACAGTTACATTGTGGACATTTTTGTATTTCTTTTTCAGCAGTGCCCATTTTTGTACTGGGATTGACTACAGATTTTCTAGTTAGGTTGGTACATTTAATAGGAAGTTTTAAAATAAAGATTTACAACCATCTCACATTTCAGAGGCAGAGGAAATTTGATCGCTACGCAATAATTTAATATATAGCCTCATCTCATTCTGTAATTCCCCCTTTCTCTGTGCTTACTTTGAAGAGTGTTATTCAGCGTGCTACTAAAATGCATCCCAGCTAATCTATGGATCATTGAATTGCTGTTTGAACAGGAGACTTTCTCTCTTTGAAAGAAAGCTCAAATCATCACTCAGATCTGAAAACATTTCAGCACATTAATATTTTATATTTAATGATACCAACTGCATAGGATACGGGTTATATAGGAGTGCTATAGGTTACCAGATAACGATTGACAGAGAATTCTGTCAGTGTCCTGCACCTGACGACACCATCCCCAGATGAAACCTGAAGAGTTTGTGAGAAATAAACATCAAGTCTCTATTACCCGGCCTGTCTTTGGTTACAACCACTCCGAGTATTTTATTGCAGAACTGCTTTAGCTGCACTTACTGCCTTAATGCAAATACATTGGTTCTGTGCTGACAGAAGAAAAAAAAAGGCTGAATTCTTCATTAGACAATTGAAAATAATGTGTTGAATTTATGCAGCCACTTTTTGGAGCCAGAAGAGCAGTTGAGGCTGTGGGTGATATAAATGAAGAGATGATACAAATTTAGCCAATACACCTAATTTACAAGAGATGAGTTGCAACGCGTGGCCGTGGCTCTCATAGCCATAGCTGTCAGGGGACATCCTTCCAACTTACAAACACCAGCAGAGCGTCAGGAAGCAGTTCAGCTGAAGCTGTGTCTTCCATTTGTATTAGGCATCTGCTTTAATTGTAAGGATTTTTCTTGGCTTCTGTAACCATAGCACAGGATGTCAATAGCACTGCTGCTATTTGGAGAAGAACTATTTTTTATGTTTTCTTTGACCACAGGAGACAGAAAAAACATTCAATGATATTTCGGCTCCCACATGCTACATTTGAAAGTACAAGCTGGGAGAAAAGATTCAAAACATAACTCCTTCCCCTCTTGCCACGTGCCTCATAACTTGCTCTGGGAAACTGGGGGTGGGGTGTGTGCGTGCAGTTTTGGTTTTACCCACGTTGAAGATGAACTTCTTCCTTCTTGCTTTTTTCTTCAAAAAAAACTTTGTTTTTTTTAACCTATCAGGAAATGAGATTTCTGTACTAGCAATAAATATGGCTTTTGATACTCTGAACTTTCCTCCTCCTTGTTCTCAGGGGCTGGTTTCTGGTACACGAAACACATTTGGTCAGAGGATTCCCCTCTTAGCAAAGTTTCCCCATGCTTACTACAGTTTTCCTTAATTCCTGCAGTCATTCAAGACTGAATACCTTTCCTTCTGGTCACTGTATTTTCAGTACTGTTTCAGATCTTTACCAAAATACATATGAGAAATTTGTTAGCTGTCATGGTATTTAAGTCACTGTTTCGGGGGGTGGGGAGGGTTGTAATGAGTCATTCCTGACATATCAGTGATGTAGAAGTTAGAGTTTTACTTCACGGTGCTATTTCTGAGTTGTCTCCTTAATCCCTCTTTACTTTGGGGACTCCAGTTATCTCAGCTATGAAATAAGAGAATACACAAATGCTACACAGTAATCACAAATTAATCCTTGCCTTTGAGCACATAGTTGCTCTTCTTGCTGCAAACTTTAGACAGCTATCTACTGTCACATGGTTTTCGGAGGTCGTCCATAGCTACTACATAAAGGAAGAAAAAAGCTCCAGTTTTCAACTTCTTTTCAGTAAGTGGCAGCCAGCAATTTTTCAAGTATGAAAAGGACTTAAGAAGTTAAATGTATTGTAAAAGAGACAGTTAGTTAGAAGATTAAGCAATTAAATTTGAACATTTTAAGGAAGTTTTTATAAACATTACCAGAGTTTTCAACTGCCAGTTCAACAGCAGGAAAATTATCTAAAATGCATATATGACCTTGTAGCTCCCAGTATGGATTTCCTCTTCATATCTTATTGCCTTCAGCAGGAAGTACAAACAACAGCAGTAAAGGCTAAAACGCACCTATTTTTGATCCATACAAGGATCAATGATACAGTAGTATTCTATGGTGGGTAGAAGAGACTAAATTGTCTCTATATTGCCTGTGAGTAGATTGTTTGCATTGTACTGTGTATTGTGCTCCTTAGTGGTGCTGGAAAATTTCTCTAAACTATTTTTTGGGTATTTTAAGGACATTTAGAATAGAATAATGTTTTAAATATGCATCTAAACTGATAATATAAAAATATAAAAAAACATTAGACTTGATTCACAAAATGTAGTTTTGTTTTATATTTTAATTTATATGGGCTTCAGTCTCTGTTTTGGGGTTTTTTTTGTTTGTCCTCTGATGGAGGAAAGCAATATTCACCTAGGGAAGAGCAGCTTGTAAGATTGCAGCATACTGAAGCAGATGCAACTTTACTACTCCCTAATTTTACTTATTAAATAATATGTGTTGTCATGAATTAGGGGATCATACAAATAAGTACAGAACAAACTCCTGAATTAACCATATCATTTCATTTCAATCTTAGGGGCACAACATACACTAGTTACATTTCTTTCTGTCTTCCTTAATAAACAGAAATTCAAGCGGAAGTCTGACCAATCTTCTGGTGTTTTTTTTTTTCTTTTTTCCTTTTCAAATATATGTCAAATATATAGGTGTTTTTAAAGCTTAACCCCCCCCCCCGCACTGCTAAATATCAACCACTTCTTTACAGAAAATGTACACAAAAATGTACATGCAGAAATGCATGGTCTACAGGCTGAAAGCTTGTGTAGGGTTTCTATAGATGTGAAGTATATTCAGACTTAAGTCTAACTTCCTATCATTGTACTATCAGAGAAGCAATATTGTTCTATTATGCTGTGTAAATGAAACAACCCAGTTCTATTATTAAAATGCTTTGCTATAAGCAGTAGAACTAATGAAACCCAGCTCCCTACAGATTCTGTCCTGTTCCTGAATTTCCCTCCTGCATCCAAAATAGCGTGCCTGATACCTTCACCTCCCAGTCATGTCACCGGGGCTTACCCTAAACTGCTCCGTTCCTTCCCACAGCTCCCAGCCGCCTCTGCCTGAACCAGCCGGTGGGCACCACGAAGAGCATCGCGTGCCTGGTTCCGAGCTGCCTGTGGGCTGACGGGCCAGTCAGGACCAGTGAGCAGAGTGGTTAACCAGCTGCTACCCTGAGCAGCCCAGACAAAATCATCTGCACGTGCTCCCCCTTTCTGTCAGTAAGAGAGCGGTTACAGGAGCCACCTTTAATTTTCCCAAACCTTGGAGGACCTCAGTGTGTTTGGGACCATCGCCCTCCTGGTTCATGTGGTTGGAACTGATCAGTAAGTTAAATGCTCCTCGGGAGGAGAGGGGTAGATGTTCCAGCCTGGCATCTCCTGTCTCGTCTTCTCAGCCATGATCAGTTTGGCGCTTCCCTTCTCTGGGGACAGTGTCACACACAACGTAGATATGCTTTCCAGCAAAGACCTCTGGGACCGTTGATGACCCAAGTGAGAGTGTCTTCCCCTCATCAGTGGCGGTTCCTGTGCCTGGCTGATGGTAGGGCTCCTTTGACTTTTACGTCCTGTCATCAGTCATCTCCTTTGACCTTTACAGCCTCTCATCAACAGCTAGGTCAATGTGATTGTTGCAAATCAACTTCTGAAAAAATATCCCCGCTCATACTTCATGCTTACCAGAGGAAGACACAGGCTTCCCCCTGACTTTTGCTTATTGCATGAACACTGAAGCACACACCTACAGCTGTGATAGGACCACAGTACAGTGGGCAATGTATGCTTTGTAATTTTTAAAATGGCATACCGCATATACACATTGGGAGGGGGAGAGCAAAGAAACATCGTAATATAGACCACAGCACTTCATCTTGTGAGATTTAGGATATTCTGCATGAGGTATTCCCAGTCTTTACATATTTAGTAAATAAGGTAAAAATAACACTATATATCTAAAAATATAACCAACCGTGTCCTGGGCTGCATCAAAGGAAGCGTGACCAGCAGGTCGAGGGAGGGGATTCTGCCCTTCTACTCCGCTCTCCTGGGACCCCACCTGCAGTACTGCATCCAGATCTGGGGTCCCCAGCATGAGGCAGACACGGAGCCGT
>JANXJC010000013.1:1043345-1082051 GCA_027564655.1 Leptodon cayanensis
AATACAAAAATTATCTTTTATATCCCATACTTACAAACTTTTTTTCCCTAAAAAACGAAGTAGAGGTATTATTTACTACATGTAACAATTTTTTTCTGCACAAAGATTTTCAACTCAAACTATACATGTATTTTAATTTCAAGTTATATGTATCTTAATGTTTCCATCGTTCTTGTCTCTTATACTTTTATTAGCTTTTTTGAGTTTCAGCCTCCTCCAAAATTCTACCAAATAAGTAGGAGTTCCAACAGAGAGTAATTTCTGTTTATAAAGTAATAATAAATCTAGGGGAGAAGAACACTTATCCTTCTTTCCACAATAAGCTCCTCTAGAGTTTGGCTAGTCCAGATGCTGCCCTTTAAGAAGTGGGAAAGCTGAAGCTCAAAAGCTGGCAGATCTTTGCACATGGTAAGGTCAGCAGAAATTTCAGCAGACTATACTCTTTATTTTGGCAGGGCTTTATGTGCAGATACGGCTTCAGCTGAAGTTTACACATCTGCACTTTAAAAACACAATGTCATTTTTCATCCAATCACTAGTCCATATAAGTGCTAGATTTTAAGCTTTGTGTCAATCCATAGTGCTTTATTTTGGCTTCAGGGTACAGGTCTAACTCCCTAGCAGCTGTGATACATGAAGACTCACTCATCAACTTTCAGGCTAGGAATAACGTGTAGAATATATTTGTTTGATAATAAAGGATGAGTCACAAAAGATAACTCAAAAGATGACCCTAACAGAGACCATTTTGGGCAAATTTTGTCAGAAATGTTTCGTATCTAAAATTTGTACCAAATGCCTATAATGACAAATTATGTATGTAAAGCAGAGACCTCTGAATTAGCAAGGTGGGGTGAGAGGGTGTTTAAATGCTTTTTCTGGAAGACATTGGACATTTGGGCTCCATCCTGCGGATTCTGACCTTGAGCAGGCACTCAGACTCCCTGCAGCCTAGCAAACCCTGCAGTCCCAAGTCCCTTCCCCAAGCCCGTGGCCCCGGTCACACCGCGATTGTCCTCACTGGCACTGTCAGACTGTCTTGGCCTCCAGCAGAAGCCTCCTACACCCTCACGGCCCCCGAGGGGGTCCATGGCCTCTGTTAGCTCCTGAAGAGCATCGGAGAATTACCTGGGGAGAGCAGTGGTAGCTGGTGCTAAAGCCACAGCAGAGACTCTTCTTGCAATTTAACGCTCCACATGATCGAGTCTTAGGGCTCATGCACACGTGCACTGTTTTATCACAAATATGGGTGTTCTCTCAGAGCTGTACCGCATGAGGCTCTGTGTCATTTTTTTCTGAGAGTTCTTTATTTCTACAGTTATAGACTCCTATTTCTTCTAACATGTGTCTTCAGCACGTTTCCAAGCCAAGGTACCCAACGGCCTGAACAATTGTCTTTGTATAGCACAATGCCCTGCCCAGTTCAGGAACTGGTTTCATCTGACTCATATGAATGCTTCTTCAAGATACGCAATATATATGAATAAAATAAACTCAGAATGCTTAATCTTTATTATGCTGGTAGGTCTATAGCCTCCAAGTCGCTGCTTGAGTGCCCCCAGTACCTGCCCCTTGTCTATACTTTACTATTGTTGCATATTTTAGTGATTTAATTTAATGCACAATTCACCTAAACCAGTTGTTCCATATTTCAGGGAAATTTAACAGTACAGAGAGGATAATGATAGAAACCAACCCAATTTGAGTGTGCTCTCTAGCAAGTTAAAAGGAATAATGCACATGTTGGAGGAAAGAAAAATTCTCTTCTCATAAGAAGACACAGCAGAGAGCTGCACAAGCAGAACTCCCTTTCATCTGCAGAACTGAAGTATGACATGTTATTATCTGTTTATGCAATGCTACTTCTATTTTGGTTGCTTAGTTCTTCCTATCCTAGCATCCTGCTTTCATTTGTACTTTACTTTGCTAATCCTTAGCTGCTCAGGCTGAAATTTCCTGTGCTTGATATCTGTCTCAAAATGGAAAGTTTTAGGAAAAGAGATTTAACAGTTTCTAGACTGAGATTAGTAAAATGTGTTATTTTCCATGTTAACAAATTATTCAGCAATAGATATACTAAGAACTGCTAACTTCTCCACATTTTTCAACAGAAACTTGGATTTTGCCCTGATATCTTCATATCTGATGCTTTTGGTGAAAATCACCCTTATATGGCAAAATTATTTTCCTCTGTAAAGAACTGTATTCCTCACATAATTCACTGAGACTTGTTTGATAACAGCTGATAAATTAACCAATGATTACATCTCTACTGAATGTACCTTGCACTAAAAGGCAGCTGTCCACATCTGGATTGTATATGTATTAACCTACAGACTACCTGTGCAGAATTTTACTGGACACACTGCTTGTAGGCATTATCTTGTGTTTTACATGTTTTTAATGGAGGAATTGCTAGGGTTCTGCAGTGAGCAAAGCTGTTGTGTGGGAAAACATTGTCCCAGTAACAGACTGTGATTATGAATGAAGCAAGGTTTTGCAAGAGAAGAAAGCAAGCTGGGAGAATTCTACCCCATCTCTGCCTCAGACTTCCTACACGATGTACGAGAAGTCGCTCAAACTGAATGTTTCCTGGGTGACCATTAACTGTTCCTTATCTCTCTTTGCCCCACAAATACCTTAGGCAGTGATTTGCAGAGCAGATGACCATTTGTACCTGCAGGTAATGTCAGGGAGAAAGTTTATCTTAAGGTCTCAAGTTGGTCAGCCCCGAGTAGTAAAAACCCCTAATAATTTTAACCCTCGTCCTGTCTTGTCCCTAACACTGTTTCGAGAAAAAGGACGGTTATAGGGAATACTCAGTAGCGCTGGTTGAAAAACTCCCCAGGGAATTTTAATTACAAAATATGAATTTGACATGGCCAAAATAGTTTATGAGAAAATGCCATTTCCATCAAAACTTTAAAGAGGAAACAGGTTGGCCCTCCCTGTATACAGTTGTGGATAACTTCTTCTGAAATTTTGAAAAAAGAAATTAGGGAAGTTGAACATTAATTAATATAAACAACATTGGAACAGAATTATATCTTACTGTGTTATAGAAGAAAATGCTGTACTTACATTTCATTGTAATCCAATCTTCGTATGCTGAATAACTGCAAATAAAATAAATTACTAAAGTCACATATTTCTCTCTTGATCTGCTTTTTTAGGTGGAGTGTGATGAAAGGTGATGCATTTCTTTACTGGATCCAATTTTTAAACCATTGCATCTCATATGGCAAGAATGTCCCCTTTTCTTGTCCCAGTAGACTGTGTATTGGTCAACAGCCCCAAGAAAGATGTCCCCTCCTTGAGACAGCTGAAGAAAGGAGGGTTTCTGGAAACGCTCACGCAGACTATATCTTCACTAGGTGTCCAGGCAGGGCTGAATCAGAAGTGCATTCAGGTCCCAGAGCAACCTAGTGATGCTGGTTTCGGTAGCTGTGTCCACCTTCCGTTCCCATATGAGCAGGTAGAGGATTTCTGCTGGCCTTGCCGCAGGTTGTATGATGCAACCCCAGCATGGGATCTGCAAACAAAACGCAGAAACTCTTGCATCACCTGAGTTTCACTGTTTTTCCTACCTGAAATGACTTGTAATAATAAATGCCTCTCCTTAACCAACTCTGATTCAGAATAAGGTGTATTGGAATTGAGTCTTTTGCTAAAAGAAACTCGTTACTGAAAATTGTTCAGCACGTCTGGTAATACATCATTAGATTATCTCAAATTCAAACATTATCATGTTGTGGAGGAATCTGCCTACGTGTCCCCCCAGTGCATTACTACTTTCAGCTCCCCTTTTCGTTACAGAACAATAGTAAATTAAATATTTTGTTTATTTAAATCATGGTAAGCCACACAGGAATTTGGGTTAGAACTATGTAAAAAATAACAACTTTTAAAGGAAAGTAACACAAAAAGCACTGATATTGCTCATCGGTCATTAACATGAAAGATATGCTCAGTATCTTTCACATGTCTATGTCTCACTAAAAAAAACCAAACTGTAGTTTTAGGAATGTTTCAGTTAGTAGATATTCAGATTTGGTTTATATTTGCATTTTTTATATTTACATTTAAATATATACTTGACATCCGTGTAGGCTAGAAGAAACAGTCTTAAAATGGTGAGGTGTATCCTTCATGTGAACATATCTATCCTTGGTCTGCACTAAGAAAATTTTAAGGGAAATATCTGCACCTCTGTTCTTTTCCAGCGGGTAGAATGAATACTACAATAGTCAGTGATGTGAGGAAGGTGACAGTTCCCTAGCTATACACCTGACAGTATTTATGACTGAGCTAGTTCTGTTAAATAGTTCAGTCTATCATAAACAACAGATCATCAGTCTGAAGAGGTTATATGAAAGGGTTTATTAAACTGAACAGCAAAAAATGTGGATTACCCATTACACTGAACAGCAAAAATGTGGGTTATATAGACATTACAGCAAGATCATATACGTTTGGATGAAGCCATATTTTTAAAAAGACAGCTTTATTTTTTTGCTTTGCTTTATAATGAAGCAGTACATAGATTTACCAATTACCACAGCATGAGTTCCAACTGTATTTTATAATAAATGAACACCCATTTAAGAATCTTACAACAAACTATTTTATGCTCCTTTTTAAATGCAAGTATTGGAACATGGGATATTTTTGTCAGGATAACCTACCTCTGGAACTGCAAAATGAAGTTACTTTAACAATATATCTTTAATATACTCTCTTACAATCTGTGTATCTGCATATTATTCTAGCCAGCATGGATTTAGAGAAGAGAAATTTGTAGCTGCATGAACTCACCTCCTATCTGTAACGTAAAAAGATTGATTTTAAGATTATTATTTGAGTGTATTACTTAATCCAGATAACTAAGCACCAGACTAGCATTTTGCTAATGTAAAAAATATTCTGTCAGTCAAAACACTTCACAGGGGAACTCTGAGTATTCAGCTAAGCTCATTAACTGGGAGATTTCACTAGTTTTTTCTCTTATACAACAGGTGAAAACCTTCTGTTTGCATAGTCTTCTTCGAAGCTCTCTTCAGAACAAATGTACTGTGACTCATGCACACCTAAGACCTCAGGATAGTTGTGGACATAAAGGATTGCATTAATCTTGCCTAACTTTTCATGCCAACAGCACTCATCTGCAGCTAATCTAATCACTCTGAGCTCTGTTTGTAATCAAGGACAGGAACAGGCACTTATGGAGCATATTTTGTCTCACTGTAAAGTGAAGATGAAATAGGCAAAATTGGCTCAGATTAATTTTGTTCACTAAAAAGAGTGCTATGACGTAGAAGGGAGGCAACAGAAGATGTAAGGACAGGGTTACGGAGGAGAGTTTATAAAAGCCTGGGGCAGGTTAGCCTTGGCCAAATGCCAGAAGCCCACCCGGCTGCTCACTCACTACCACCCGCTCCTCAGCAGGACGAGGTGCAGAGAGAATAGGGAGAACAGGAACAGGAAAGCTCGTGGGTCGAGATAAAGGCAGGGAGAGCTCTTACTTTTCTCAACTTGGGGAAGATTAGATTTAATTTACTGCCAATTAAAATAGATTTGGATAGTGAGAAACAAAAAACCAAACATAAACCCAACACCTTTCCTCCTCCATTTCCCAGGCTCCGCTTCACTCCTTCCCTCCAGATGCCCCTGGAGAGGGGATGGGGAATGGGGGTTGCGGTCAGGCCCTAACAGCTCCTCTCTGCCCATCCTCCCCTCTCACACTCTTCCCCTGCTCCAGTGTGGGCTCTCTATGGGCTACAACCTCCTTCGGGCATCCCCCTGCTCCGGCGCGGGGTCCTCTCTCCCCGGGCTGCAGGTGGAGATCTGCTCCCCCGTGGACCTCCCTGGGCTGCAGGGGGACAGCCTGCCTCACCGTGGTCTTCATCACCACGGGCTGCAGGGGAATCTCTGCTCCGGCGCCTGGAGCACCTCCTCCTCCTCACCTCGGTGCTGGCAGGGCTGTTTCTCACACTTTTTTTTACATTAAAATAAATTGACACTCATGATTTTACTACACTGTTTTTCCATTGCTTACTAGAGCTCCAGGGCCTGTTAAAATTATGGTCTCTCCTAAGAACTGCAGCCTCTGTTAGAAGTCAACAGATCACTTTTGTTGTATTTTGTTCGTTGTCATTTTATTCAGCCTAAACTCAGACTGTCTTTGGAGAGGACTATCTTTCTCCACTGGCTGCCCTGGGAGAAAAACTTTAGGTGCCATTAACAGGAGTTCCCTTAGCTGCCCTTCTGTCTGAAGTTGAACTTGCTTGAAAGTAATGTCCTTTTGTATATACTTTTAATACATTTTCACTGCCTAATGAGGATTGGAGGCAGGTTTACTTTGGGCTGTGAATGTAAGCAAAATAGCATGGAAGAGGAGCAAGTGAATCCCCAAACTCAGATAGGAATTCTTTCTCTCTCCAGAGCACTTTGGTTCTAGGTTGAGATTGTGCCCAGACTGTCAACATGAAGAGGGTCACCTTCACCTCTTGGGTCTCGGGAAAAGCGATTGATTTACTGAAACAGGTTAGATCTTCTTTGCTGTGTCACCAGTTTGCCTAAAATCTTCTCGAATTTGCAGCAGTAGGACACTAGTCATACTGCTGATCTTCTCCCTTACTTTGGTCCATTATAGCAGCCTTCAGTCTTTTAAGGCTCTGCAATTTAACACCAGGTCTTGGGAATATATTGGGATCAGGAGTGTGTGGGATAGATAATCTACAGGTTCCTTTTTTTAATTACAGACACCTGCAATGGAAAAGGCTTGAGACCAGTGATCCAGGTGATTCCTTTCCTGCCTATGGAAAAAATAAGTAGTCAGTAGAGTAGGACTGGACTCAGTTTATCAGGTACTGTGTGCAGCATTCACGTTTGGATTTTCACCTATAGGATTGCTACTCTCCATTGCCATATTTCCTTCCTATTTACTCTGCTCTGTATGAGTCTAACAGACTACACCGCATAGCATTCTATCTTTTGCTTGGAAGACGTATGCCTTTCCGGACTGTTGGTGTATTTCACAGCATAGCGAAACAAGTTTTCCACATTATTACCTCAGTCCCTTCTTGTAGCTTGTACTTCTAATTTGTCTGATGTGTTATCTCTCAAACACAAATAGGAAATACATGTGGGGAAGATAACAATAGTGAAGAAGCTCAAGGAAGCTTTTAAGCAGTATTCACATGATTTGACAAATTGCGTAGCCACAGCAACACTATGACATACATCCTTTCAATGCTCTCATCACTGGTCTCTTTCCAGTACATATAAGCATACTGTGGGTTTCATAATCTTAAAGTAAAATGTTGGGAAATCTTTGAAAGCTCAGGTCTAAAATTGCTGAATTTCCCAGTATGGCCAGCACTCTGTTCAGGAATTATAAGAATGGTTTAAATGATGAAAATGCAAAAATAATTTGTGAATGCTCTTTCTTTATTTCTGAGCTCTTAAGTCTTCCTGGCCCCTTATGTTAGAAAATTACTTTTAATGTACAGGAGAACTGAAATTCTCATTTTAAAAATGGGATTGAAATACCTTGGTCTTTAGGAAAATAGCCATGTTCCAAGAGCTGTGGTAAAATTGGGCTAAATGTGAACACTAGTTTGCAGCAAATATACACTTGCATGTGCATCTACTAGTAACTAGGTATTAATAAGAATCATGGAGGAAGACTATAAGTTGAGCAAAATAAAAAGTTGTAATTTATCTTTTGCTTGATTGTACTGTATGCACAAAAGGAAAATAATAGTAATGATTATCCATAATGAGTTTTATGTAAGAAACTATTACCTTTGTCTCATATGCCTTGGTGCTAGAATTTCCATTCAAGACTCTCTCTTTAGTGGTGGACAGGTAATGCGGATCACAGGCATAACATCCTCTGTGTTCCTCATCTTTTCACTTCCCCAGGGTTTTGCTAGATAGGACTCTGCACCAACACTCATGGCGTACTTCTTTGTTCAGTGGCTGTGCTCTTCACCACAGGTCACCATTCCTGTTACCATTTATTTCTTTGTTTATATGTGGCAACTTTCCCATGTGGATCTTCCAAGCCGTCTCTAGGATGGGCAGTCTCCTGTCCGACCTGCACCCCATGGCCCTCCAACCACGTTCACTGAGGAACACTGCCAGGCCCACGGCCTTTCTGTAGCCTAGACAGTGGTTATGTCTTACGCAGGCTGAGCCCAGTCTGGCTGCTGTCATCAGCTGAGATGAAGGATTTGACAGATGGAGAAACTTGTGGTACCTTTAAACACGTCCAAACTGGGGGTTGTGCCACCTGTTACGAACATGGGAAAGCTAGATGAAGCTACTGCTTCTGCAGATACTGTTCTTCATATCTTCTAAATATTTGTAGGGATTTAACAGGTTTAATTCTGAAACAATGAAGTAGTTGAGCTCCTTCTTAGGAGGATTCCATGTCATTTGTCACAAGAGTATGAGACTTTAGGCAGCTGAGTGACAAGCATCTACTTTTTGGTAAGGAAGCTGTCTGGAGTGCAGGTTGTGGCGGTTGTGGGTTCTGTCATCCTCTTGGATCCAAAGGATCCTTGCCATATTTCCTTCCCATCTGGATGACTGTCAGTATCTACCAACGTACACCTCAGAATGAACTTTTCCCGTTTGAAGAATGGTTTGGTGGTTTTACTTATATGCGTATGCAGTGTTATCACAAATCCATACTGCTCTTGCCTCTCTTTCGCACACATTGTACTTCCTTGGTGCTATATTCTGTGCGTTGATATTATGTTCCACCTCAGAGGTCATTGGTGGGAAGTGACCTGCCCTGCAGTGGCTCTTGTATTGCCCTTTCCCAGTCAAATCTGCTCTTTTGGACCCTGTTTTTAAGTCCTCAGCAGCTCTGTATGTCCATATCCTCACATTTTTCTTCACCTTACTTCTCTGCTGTGGATGTTAGTTAGCTCATGTAGTTCCAGTTCTTCCCTGGAATCCATAAGAGAGGCAGTGGCAACTGAAAGGCATCTTCCGTTCTTTCCTCTGCCGTAGTGCTACGCAGCAGTTGTCCCAACACTGACTAGGCATTCTGGGGTTCAGGGACCAGGCAAGATGGAAAGCAAAATGGTCTTGCCTCTTCCAAGTGCACAATCCCAAGATCAGTAAAGTTTTGAAGGGAAACATGAAGAAAAAACTTTCTATTGGCTTCAGCAGGGGCCACAATTTTACATTCTTTGCTTCCAGTCATATCTTCAATATGATTGTCATACCTCATTTTGAAAATAACATGCATAATGCACTTACAGTGGTTGTCAGAATGGTTAAGGGATGTTTTTCTCTTAAGCCACTATTTTGAGGCTTTTATAAACTAAAAACTATTGCTTGCTTGTATGACCTTTCTTTAGGCATGTTTTCAATACCAAGGTTATTTCTTTTCTTTGACTGAAGGAGGGGTTTGATAAAATTAAATGTTTCTGCTTTTGAGTTATCTGAGTGGGAAAAAAAATGACAGTGTCATTCTTTGGAAAAAACGTTGAGATGTTTATTTGCACTGAGTACTGCAAAATTACTTAATTTTATCTCCAAATTTGTCACTCACAGAAGAGTAATTACATTTTAAAGAAAAGCTGTTTATGGAAAAACTTTCTGCTTGAAAATGATGTAAAGGGTAAGATGGAACAAGTCCCTCAGTTTCCAGAAGAAACCAGATATGCTTTTAGTGACATTTAGATGCATCTGTATGTATATGCCTGCAAATAAGTTCTTTATATTGTATACTGGTTTGTTGTCAATCATCCTGTTGTATGACTTTACAACTACTCAAGGTATATAGAAGGCAGAGGCAACAGGAAAACATTTGTACTTGAGGTTTTTTCATTTTTCTTCTTATAATAACTTGTCCTTTGTTGCATATAACTATACTATGCCTAAAACATTCAGGTTGAAACTGCCTGACCCTTTCCCAGAGCATAATCTGGCTCCTGTCCTAAATGAGGTAAGAACCCAGTGACAATTATGATCATGTAATTATGTAGTATACTGTCTTATAAAGACTATTATAGCAAATTATTAAGGTTCTCAATTATAACAGCTATCTCTGTTCTAGCATCTCCTAATTTCTCAGTTTTCTATTTTGTAGTCCTATCATTCTTTTACCATTCTGTTACAATGTCTTGTGTTTAATCTGACTATATATTGCAATTGCAAAGCTGATATAAATCTTCTTTAAATTGCTCTTTTGCATAGCAGGTTTTTAGTTCATAATAGTCCTTGAGGTATACAAAACTTGACAAAGATGTCTGGAACTATGTGGTAAGTCACTTCACCTACAAATTCTGTTATGGTATTATTGTAAGTGCATGATAAGAATAACAGTAAGATCAAAAATAGTTTGGACAATATAGTTTCAACATTTCAGCTTTGCACTGTTTATATGTGTCACTAAGCATCTCATCTTTCCCTGTTTGAACTTCCTAATTCCTTTCCATAGCCTACCTACATCACACTGTTTTTCAAGCTTCCTATTTTTACTGGAATAATATCTTAATCCTGCCTGAATTCTTCAAAGTTCCATCTTCTCTTTAAAATTCTTTTCAAATTATGCATTTTTCCATCTCTGCCACAGTGACACATCTTCCTATCTGAAACTTACTTTAAAGCGATAAAAACATGGCACTGAAATGACACCGCATTAAAGTCAATGGAAGATTTGCCATTGCCTTCAGTGACTACACCGGATTCATCTGTAATGCATGCACATGGAAAATAAGCAACTTCATGAGACTTTTGGAAACCTCCTTCCATCTTGCCTAATGTCATTTGTCTCCATGCCAAGTCATGTCTACTTTACCAAGCTAAGACTAGCACAGTTTTAGTGCCAAGTATATAATGGTTTTCAAGTTCCTGAGAAGCAGTGTTGCTTAATTCTGCCGGTAAAGTACCTCATCCATATGCTGTACATGAGTTTTATAAAGATATGAAATGACTGTTCTGTACATACCACGTGTTGCTTACAAATATAAAACTCTACATTTAAATGCAAAACTTCACTGAGAGAAAAACAAGTTCTGACTTTGGTTTTGATCACTCAGATTTTTCTACCGAAGTGACTTTGATAAGAGTGAATTGCTTTTCTCTGAGGGAAGTATAATTTTGTGCAGTATGCTTTGACTTGGAAATAGTGAAAAAAACAAAGGACTAAAAAAAGAATGATTTTAGTGTGCCAAAGGACCATATTCAGCAAAGCAACTAATCACAGGCTAACATTAAAAAAAAAGAGTAGGCAAACATGCATAAAGCTTGGTATGCTCAGAAATACTTTGGTGAGTCAGGGGTACAGTGAAGATGCCTATGTTAATTTATACACTAAAGTTATTATGGCCAAAGAAAATACCCTGTTATGGGAGTTACTAGTGTACCGCTATTGCAACAGATAGTTAGCAACAAACTTACAGCTGTGATAATAACCATGAAGTATGCAGTTAGGCTCCAGTTTTGAACTGTGTTAAAATAAAGTGATTCTTGCTGGAGAAAATTTTGAGTAATTTTTTCTAGTACCTGTCTGTCAAAGGTATCACTGCACTGTTCAGAAAAGGATGACCATTTCTATGTAAATGACAGTTGCCACTTTGTAATCACTTATTTTCCTATTTCTTTCCTTTTTTATGCAACTAATACATACGAAATATTGTGATAGCTTTTTTAAGTTTCTTATTTTCTACACGACCATTATCTATGCTTTTAAATTGTCTCCAAGTTTTATTGTATCAAAATGTTTAGATAGCTGTAATTCAATTAGATTTCACTATAACAAACTGTTTAAAGGGAATAAACCTAATACCATGTTTAGGTTCTTCTTGAACTCAGCAGAATTTTCTGCAATTAAGAGACACCATATTGTGGAGTTATTTTGTTGGTATGATTCTCACCTTATTTTCCTTGACAAACTCCTGCTTTTTCTTTAGAAAGAGTTTGTTAGTCAAGTGAAACTCTCATTAAAGCCAACAAATCAATAGTGTTTAAGAAACACTGAATAGATTCTTAAAAAGTCTTAAAGAAACACAGGTCTGCTCCTGACAGAGAGGTTTGACCGTTTTCCCTCCAGCTGAGCCTAAAGGCAGTCAAGAAACACAGGTTCTCTAGCTCCTGGGAAGCCTTCTGACACTGCCAACCGGGGTCCTGAGGAAATGCTTAAATGCATAGGAGGACCATTAAAGGAGTTTGGTTTTTTACTGAACTAACATTAGCAAAGTCCTGAGGTGAAGCAAAGAGCTTTCAACTTCAGTCACACCCAAGCAAAATACACCAGTCAATGTACCATGTAATTACCAGCATGGAAGTGTCACTGCATTAAACAGTAGTTTTTCAGTTAGTATCTTTGGGCTTTAACTCAACTTTCGGAAGAGGAAGAAGGGTGGACCAAAATCATAGAAATTCAGGACTATGACCAATTTTTGTGTCACTTTAATAAAAATGTCCCTGTGACCTCTTTAGACAGTTAGTTTGAATATGATATTGGGGAACCACTAGACCTTTCTGTATTTCATCAGACAAATTCGCTTAAATGCAATGAATTAAATTGCTGATCCTCTTTCACTCACTCTTTTTCCTGAGTGAAATCTTTGTGTATTTTAAGGCGCCCAGCATTTCAGAGTCTCTCAGCCTGAGACAGGATGAAGCTGAGGATCAAAACTGTGAGTGCTATGGTTAAATCGATGACAAAGCTCTACTAAGAACAGGAGTTTAAGGCAGGTTAAGGTAAGGAGGCAGTGTTCATGCTGCCTAATACTCAGGCGCCTAACCTAGCAGCCAGTGTACAGCCAGAGCACAAAGCAGGATGAAAACTACTGCCTGCGTCCATCAGTGGCCCAGGCTCCTAACTTCAGCTGTGCAATGCAGGTGATACACCCTCAAAGCATTAAGCAATCTTAACTGCAAGTACTAAGGCCACTTCCACAAGTAATATTTTGAAGGTATTAGGGCAAGCAGTGTTAAAGGTATCAGAATCATATCCCTGGTGAATAGCCCACTAAATTTTGCACAGAAGTTATTAGGGGGGCTAATATTATTAGGGTTTTTAAAATCTGTCTTATTACTGCTCTTAGATTTTGCTTTTCTGGGCCAATTTTAAAATCTGCTAAAATAATGTGAAACTTCCCATTTGATTTTCAAATGTCCTTCTTTTCTTTTTTCTTTTTTTTTTTTTTTTCCACAGCCCTTCTGAAAGCCAGCTGTTCAATAATGAGGTTAGCCAGACATGGCAAGCAGATCTCCAGAAGAAAAGAGAATTCACTGACTTAGATTTTTCATGTAAGATCTAGGTAATCAGATGAAAACAGAAAAAGTAGGAAAAAAATCGTTGATCTTAGAACTTGATACCCAGAGTACCAGGAAACTCTTCGGCAATTCTGATTCAGATTCTAGAGAAATGGGATCCTCTACAGCCACATAAAAAGCAGACCTGAGGACTAAGAGGTTAAGCTTTCAACATTCTCTCACGCCGTTTCATGGTGTGATATTAACTGTGGATAAAATAAAACTACACTGTTTTTACTGGCATAGCAGGGATTACAGGTGTTCTGGTAAGGTAAGTATAAAATTGAATATTCTAGTATATGATAAAAGCTATACCAATTAACATTTTTGGTAGAGATGTTTAGGACTAACAAATCCATTTAGGATAAGATTTCCAACATTAAACATAGGTGGAAGTTCAATGAAGACTATGGGATTTGCAAGTCTTAGAAAATAATGCTGAGCATCGTGGAACTTGTGATGGCATTTTAAATAGGAATCTGTTAAACACTCCAAATCATCTTAGTTTTGAGATTTCTATAATAGTATGTCTCTGAAGTTTTCTGAATTTTGTGATGACCTTTTATCATTCTTCTTAAGTGTTCCTGCATCTATGCACAAAGATGTTTATTTACACATTTCCCATGGAGCTGGGTCAGTGCTTCATGCTATGCCTCTTCTTCACGCTGTTTACTAATTGCAGTTTTAAAAATGTTTACTTTTGTGTGGGTGGTAAAAAAATACTACTGATTGCTAAATTCATAATACAGCAGCACCTACTTTAATGGGTCTGGATAACAGGATCATCTGCAAATGCATATGAGCAGGAACTGGTGCCTGCTAGTGAAAAGTCATGGTTTTGTCCCTAAAAACAGGGATAGTGCTTAGAAGAACTGGATTCTGGTCACTTCTACGGACTTTGTAAAGTAATAGGTGTCTCATGTATATGTCTGTTACTGGAGACTAATTTAAGCTGTTACAATCAAACCTGTCCATTTGAGGTAAATAAGAACTATATACTAGAACGCACAACAGAATGAAAACTGAGCCACAGGTGAGTTCTAGTCACATCATCACATCATCATGATACCAGACCAAATAAAGCAATAGACCCAGGAGGATATATTTTGGATCTTAGTGCAGCTGTGGTGCATTATTGACGTGTTACTGTGGAAAAAGTAGTTGAGCCCTTCCAGGACGTGGCAATACAAGAACGTTATCTCATTATGGTGTGCATCAGCTTCAGCTTCAGTTTGTTGTCTGTGTTGAAGTGCACATAGACGGAGGCTGGTCAGAGTGACAGCTCATGCTAGCATTAACGGGTTTGTTACTGGGGAAAATGGAAAGCAGAAGAGAGAGGAAGCGAGAATGCATGCACTGAGAAAATGCATGCTGCTCTGAAAAAGAGGATCCACGTGAAAGTTTCAGGCTAATCTGAGTCTGTAGTGGAACAGATTATTTAAATACACCCAAGCTTATCTTATTTTATACACCAGGAGAACAAGTGTACTTTTGCAAGGCAAAGGAGTAAATTCTTTGCGATAAAATTAGAAGCCAGTTATAAATAGAACCGTAAAAGCAAGAAAATGCAAATTAAGAGCTCAGTGAGATTGACATCAGGTATATTCTAGTCCCAGTTGTTTCCTAGGCATTACCTGAGGCACCTCTCAGTTATGAGAGTCAAGGACCAAACCAGTACCTCTTCTTGAAAGTACTGGCATTCAGAAAGGGAACCCCAGCCTGGGTCCCTTTTCCTCCAGTTTTACTGGGGTTAATTGTATGTCCATGAGGACAAACAGTTTTCCAAACAGATTTCCCAGGAATCTTCCCTTTTCCTTTCTCCTCTAAATTATTTGGGAGCGCTATTATTTGAGCTCTATTTTCTTGAGACTTTTGTTACTTGAAAAATTCAAATAAAATATTGTTTAAACTTTTTAGGGATGGTTCGTCTTTTGACATCTAAGTGTTCTTTGACATGTTAATTTTTTATGCTAGGTTTATCTTCCTACTTATAAGCTCTATTGAATTACAGTATCTTTTTCCTTCCAGAGTGATTTGCATTTATTATTCTTAAAATTAAATATAATTAAAAATAACATGCATAACTTTGTGATAGTCCCATAATATCTGATCTCCTGCTGTCTTTCTAATGAAGATTGCGGAGGACCACTGATGACTGACGTGGCATTTGGAGTGGTTTCTTCTAAACTATTTTCCAAGCTAACTTCCCCAACCACCTCTTGTCAGATTCAAAGGTTCAAGCTGCCACAGTCAGGTAGCTATTTAATCGTGCGGTGACTGACAGGCAAAGTAATTACTGAAAGAAACCAGAGATCCATTGGGGAACATGCAGGAAATTTGCTCTGTGGATTTACCTCACAAACCCATTGGAGCTGCTGCTACATGATATGTTCTCCTGCATCATTTAACAAGAAAAGACTACAATTTAGGCTAAAATGAGCCGGAAACCGCAGTAGGACACAGTAGCATAGAACCATAACAGATGTGTCTTTGCAGCTTTCCCTGTTTACGCATGACTGCAAAATGTTATATTTCTGAGAGATGCTGCAAATGGTCTGGATTTCATGTAGCCACAGCGTGTGATATTTTTTTTTTTGTCTTTGAAAGTTTAGAAATGCCTCTAAAAGCATCCTTGTATGATGGCGATAGACCTGAAACGTGAAAATGCCATCTTTTTCACAACATTTGGCTTAAGTACTCTTTCTCAGTTTTTACAGGGTGCCTGTAATAGCTGAATTTAGTCAAACTACAAATAATGGGGATATACATAGTCCTTCCTACTCTCTTTGCCCAAAGACTCTGAAAGCAGACAACAGTTTCACTTAACAAAAGACAGTTGCCCTTTGACGGGCAATTGTGTGTGCGAAACCCTGTCCCTGTTGTAGCTTTCACCTGTCTCATATTTTTCAGTATAATAGATTAACAAGGACCTTGCTTTTGCATCCTGAACCACTGTTCATCTAAATAGGCAATAGAAAAGATCCCACACAGAAATAGTTTACCTGTTAAAATACAGGTGATTTCAGATGTAACATCGCAGCATAATTTTTTTCCCCAAATATTTAGTAGATTAAATTCCAGGCCAATACAAAATAGCAACAAGATAGTAAAGAAACAATGGCATATGCATTCTAATAAAAAAGTAACTAGTATTAATACTGACACTGTTTTTCTACTGTTGCAAGCACCTAGCCTGCAGTCTGCATTCCTTGTTCCCCTTCTCCCTCTTCCCCATGAATCCTTTTCTTCACATTTCCTGCAGCAGTTTTGCATCATCTCCTTTGTGTTCACTCCTCCGCACACTGGCAGAGACACCTTTTGGAAATATTTCTTTGTGAAGATTCAGCAAATCTGCAAACCATCAGATAAATTGAGGAGATTAACACAGGTCCCCATGAACAGTCACTGAAAAAAAGTCAGAAAAAAAAATTCCTTTTTGAGGGCAGCTTTTCATTTATGATTTGGCATTTTATCTCCAGAAGTAACATCACATCTTTGTATCTTCCTTTTTACACTTTTCCTTCGCTTCCTGAAGTTGTTCTCCCTTTTTTCCCATTTGCCCTTGGTATCTCACAACACTATTCCTTTTTTCTTAAAGCTACCATTCATATTTTTATTTGAAAGCTATTAACTTTTTTGTTTTTTAAAAAGGACATTCGTGGCTGGAAAGCACTAAAATGTGAATTCAATGATCTCAAAACCCATATAGCATATTAAAGAATATCTTATTTATTATATTGCAAATCTTTGAAACCAGAAGACTGCTCTTGATTTACTCAGAGGATAATTTCCTGAGCTTTTTATTGCTTCTTTCTCTTGATTTTCATATTTCATCCAGTATTTCTAATCAGTATAAACTTTGTCATACTTTCTTCCTCTGTTACCTGAGATTTCTTCCTTTCAGTCTCCCTTTTCATCCCTTACTTCTTGTTCTCCATCTGTAATAGCTTCCCTCCATTCTTCACTGGTCCATTTTCTCTCTCCTAAATATCGTCCGTCTTTTGGGTTTTTTTGTCTGTTTGTTTTAAATTAAGCCTCTCATCTTTTACTTCAAAGCTCTTTTGGCATTTTAGAGAGACCTGTTCTCTGAGAAGCTTGATTTTTGAAAATGTTGATTCGGCTCAGGTGGTATATGGTAGCCCTGACAAACCCTGTAGATCAAGGTGGGCTCAAGAGTTGAACTGCTGAAGACTGAAGATCTGATGCTCAGCGGGATATCTTACTGGAAGTCTGTTTTAAGGAGCAGCTCCTTTCAGCCCTTATTTAACGTGATTCATTAGTTTAGTTTATTTGGAAGTTTCGTAGGAAACAGGTATTAAATTAAGTACAATATGAATATGGTAGTAAGCGTTCCAGTGGGATATGGTTCAGGGCCTTAAAAGTGCAACAACACATGTGTGTGTAGTAAAATATTTAAAATATGCAATGACTTTTTAAGAGTATATGCCCTGAATATTAAAGACCTAATGTTTTAGAAGCATTTGTCTAGAATTAACCCTTCTCTATTGGATGCATTGGCTTGGAACATGCAACACAGGAAC
Source organism: Leptodon cayanensis (assembly GCA_027564655.1). NCBI lineage: Eukaryota > Metazoa > Chordata > Aves > Accipitriformes > Accipitridae > Leptodon > Leptodon cayanensis. The sequence continues at coordinate 1,061,174 of JANXJC010000013.1, forward strand.
TGATGCCATTAAAATAACCACATCCCACCAAATCAAATTAAATAATGGATTGACAGGCAACTAAAATCAGGATTAGAATTTGCTCCATTATGCTGACCTTACCTGTCCCTTATGATCACCGAACTATTTATTTTATTGCTTTGTCAAAGTACTCTTTTTATCACTTAGATAAATTTGTGGGTAGGAAAATGGTCATTAATAAAGTGGGGCTAAGGTTAACAATGGAGATCAGAAAAAATGCCATCTTGAATCTACTCTTTTGATGGAAAGCAGTACTGAATCAGAGGTGTCAGTAAGCTTAACTGCCCTTATTTGAAACTGCCAGTCAGGTAATTTATTTTCTTCCAGTTCATCCCTTTTCTATACTTTTCTCCCACTTCCCTGCCCGTTTACTATGCTTCCCATAAGTTCATTATTACAAAATCACAGAATGGTTGAGGTTGGAAGGAGCCTCTGGAGACTGTGTAGTCCACCTTCCCTGTTCAAGGAGGGACACCTAGAGCAGGCTGCTCTGGACCATGTCTGGGTGGGTTTTGAATATCTCTAAAGGCGGAGATGCCACAAGCTCCCTGGGCAACCTGTGGCAGTGCTCGGTCACCCTCACAGCGGAAAACTGTTTCCTCAAGTTCAGACGGCACCTGCTGGGTTAAGTGTGTGCCCGTTGCCTCTGGTCCTGTCACTGGGCACCACGGAAAAGAGCCTGGCTCTGTCTTCTTTATACAGTCCTGTCAGATATTTATACATTTTCATAAGATCCTCCTTGAGTCTTCTCTTTTCTAGGATAAACAGTTCCTGTTCTCTCAGCCTCTTCCTGCGACAGATGCTTCCATACCTTAATCGCCTTCATGGCTTCACTTTCTTACTGCACTTTCTCCACTTTACCTGTGTATCTCCTGCACTGGGAAGCCCAGGTCTGGACAGAAGACTCCAGGTGTATCTCCCCGGGGCATAGCAGAGGGGAAGGATCACCTCCTTTGACCGGTTGGCAACGCTTTTCCTAATGCATCCTGGGAGGCAGTTGGCTTTCTCTGCCACGAGAACACACTGCTTGTTCATGGTCAACTTTTTGTCCACTAGAACCGGCAAACCTTATTCTGCAAAGTGGCTTTCCAGCCAGTCAGACTCCAGCATGTACTGGTGTCTGGAGTTATTCTTCCCCAGGTGCAGGACTTGGCGTTTCCCTTTCTTGAACTTCATGAGATTTCTGCTGTCCTATTTTTCCAGCCTGTAAAGGTCCCTCTGGTTGGTGGCACACATCTATTGTAGTGACCCCTCCTCCTAGCTCTGTGTCATCTACAGGCTTGGCAAGGGAGCACTTTGTCCCATCACCCAGGTCATCAAGGAAGGTGTTAAACAGCACTGGCCCCAGGAGCCCCTGGAGTACTCCACCAGTGACTCACCTCCAGCTGGACTTCATGTCCCCCATCAAAACTCTTTAAGCCTGCCAGTTCAGCCCGTTGTCAGTCTGCCTCACTCTCCACTTATCTAACCCAGACTTCACAGTTTGTCTACTTTTTAAAAGTAAGAGTTAGTTACACTACCACGTAAAATGCTGCCGTTAGGATTTGGGATTTCAACGTTTATGTAATTTATGGGTAACAAATTATATCAGATTTATAAAGAGATGAGTTTCCTCTAAATTTGACTATGTTTCCTCACTTGATATATAATTCATATCATACATACACAGTTTGTCTTAAACTATGATGTTTACAGAAGTGGCAACAAAGGTAGATCTAGGCAGGGTATGGTAGCATGAACAGTCAGGCTGCGATGAAATTCTTTGACCTTCAGAACTTTAGATGAAAAGAGATGCAAAGTGACTATGTGACCAGCGACAGTGATCAGAAAGCCAATACATAGATTTGAAGCGAAGTTTTTCACAACGCAAAAAATAGAAAGTCAAAATCAACCTCCAAGAACATTTAAAGTTATGTATTAAATTTAAAAACAAACAAAAGTAATCAATCAGATAAACAGTGTGTCAGTAGCTGTAGAGGCATATACATTTCTCAATTTTCAGAAGGTTCACACTATCCAAGAATGAAAAGTTTGTCATTCAGTAGGAACAATCTAATGACCTTGGATCTATCCTGAAACACAAACGCATTTCCCCAACTGATTTTTGTTTTTAACATCTGACCTCAATTATTACTGGTTTTGAATAAATCAGTCCCTGTGTGCCCCATGTGATTCTCTGACCTCTTGATTAACCGACTACACAGAAGTATCACTCTAAAAAACCAACACATATTAACTAAAAATTGTCTGTTTTCTGTTGGTTTAGTTTCATAATTTATAGCCAGTTTCAAGCATAATAAGCTGTGTTACTCCTTCACAAACAAATTTCAGTAGGAATTGAGATCTTCAGTTGTAAATGCTGTCAACTGCTTTAAAAGCAAATGGTGAACCTGTCAGTTAAGCACACTGTGGAATCTTTTGCACTGCCAGAAATGTACTTGAATAATAGATGTAACTGAAGTATTCAATATATGGAAAAATTGTCACAAATTCAGATAATTACAGCTGCAAGTTTCTACAGACTTTTGCCTTAGATAACTAAATAATGGCAATATCCAAATTTGGCTTTTCATTGCAAGTAGAGGAAAGTTTAAAAAAATGCTATGGATGCCACAGTAAATGAAGGCACAAAGCATTCATGTGTTAAAGGTCCACCCTTTTCTGTCTAAAGGAACACAGGAACTATTCTATTTTCTCACTGTAAATGTAGAGGCTTAGCCTGTGCCAGAGATTAAAGTTTCTGAAGAATTAAAACTAATCAAACGTATAATGGAGGTCTCATGTGAGCTAAATGAAAATAATATACTAGAAGAACTCAGTGATGTGTTTGATTAACTTGGTTGCATTAAGGACACACTTCACATTTGTTTAAACCCTGAGGTAACCCCATTTATTACTCTAGCTGGGAAAATTCTGTTGGTAGTGAGAGAGTGTGTTCTGTAGAAACTGTAATGCAAACTGAATTTTTAAGTTATTAAGCCAGTCAGTGAACCACCTGGCTGGCTGCAGTGAAAGGTGGCTGATGTGGGTAGGAAAGAAGAAGAGGAGATTGTCTGAGAGTATGCCAAGAAATAAATGAAATTTGGTAATGACTCAGTGAGAACACCTTCATATACCGACTGTGGAAGAAATAAGTAGAACACTGGCAGTAAAATCTCAACCTTCTAAATGCATGCATTTTGGCCAATACTTATTCTCAGAAAAAATAACTTGCACTTAATATGTCCTTCAGTAAATGCTATTCCCTGTGGTTACCTTAAATGCAGCAGGGATGTTTCATGAGCACCCCCAAGAAGATGAAAGGAGACAGGATCAAGACACAAAACCAAGCCTGGACAGCTGAAGAAGGAAGGCATCTCAGTCCAAGAATACAACCCCCAAGCCCCTTGCCCAGTTCATATCTGTTTTTTTAAGTGCTTTATTTTTCAGTTTAGAGGTGTTCGATATATTGTTGCTTCTATTAGCACTAGTTTATTAGCCAGTGCCTATACCATATTTTGGGAGCAGGAAGAGGACCCGTGAGACAATGATCTAACCATTTGCCTACAGAATCATTCCAATTTGTCTTTCTTCACCACATCCACATTCCCCAGACCATTGTCCTGCTGGAGTGTGGGTCACGTATCAATACACTATTAGTAGTTTGGTGCGTTCCGTACCAGGATCTCGAAAAAAGGATGTGGTGCTACTACCTCTTTCTCCTACACTTTATAAGAAAAGCATGTCTTTTACACACACTTCAAATTAGTGTGACTGCCTATTGGTAACCCTGAGAAAGATAACCTTAGGACTTCACTGAAAACTGTAAAAAATAACAAAGTAAAAAAAAACCCCAAACCCCTACATCAACAGGTAATTTTGCTTTTGGTCTCCAGCTGGCTCACAGCATGTTTTCAAAGTGGCACTACTTTTGGTAAGTTCGTACAGACTAAACATTTTTCATAGGTGAAGCTGGCACTGCAATCAGACTAGGGTAAGAACTAAAAACTGAGAGAAATAGTTTTCTAAAGTCTCCCCTGTAACTTGAGAAGGCTCGTGTTTGAAAAATCTTGGGTGACTTCAGGGCAATATTAAAAGCAATCAGAGCGTGTTCGTGTGATAAGAAACATTAAGAAACAATTTTAAAAGGTGCTGCTAGTTGTCTTTAGCTGTTATTGCAGAATGGGAGGTGAGATCTGAGAAGTGTCTGGGTGAAATTCCCTTCTCCAGATCTCTGGGTTAGAGCTGCAGTCAGTTCTCCCTCCATCTACATGGCATAAGGAGGCAATCTTAGTTTCTTGGAGATGTTTCTAGAAATGCTAGACATCCTAGACTTCCATATCTTTAGTGCTAGATTACTAAAGCTAGTGAATAAAGTTTTTGTTTAGGCATGAGTCTGATCTTGAGACAATATTAAACTTTCTGTGTAGGATTGGCCAGTGTTCCCTCTGCAGCGTATTCCATCTTGTTGACTAGCTGTAGGTGCAGACGCAGAGAGCTTCAGGATTTTCAGCAGCTTCTTGATCCATCGGTGTGCACTTTGTGATCTGTTTTAAGGCACCAATACTCCCCACGGTAGGATACAGTACAGAATAAGTGTAGCGTAGTACACAGTAAATGGGCAGTCATCAATCGAATTGTTGATGTGTACTTCTTAGGTGACCTGAGATACCCAAGGGCAAGAATACGCACTGTGAGGTTTGGTCCAGTACAGAGGGGGAACTGCTACAGTTGTTAGCAATGCTGTGCCTTATAGAAATACGCAGCTGACACTGGCAACAATAAAGCTGTGTTAGCACAGCTCTCATGTTAATAAATTCTAGTAATAAATCATATGAGAAATAGATTAAGCCAAAGAAAACATAAAACAAATAAAGAATCTAGTGTCAGTGCCGGGGCCTCACGATATTCAAGCATTACAAATTTCTTCTACTGGTCTTTTACAGTCATTGCAAGAACTGTCCACTTAATTCTGAAATCTTTGAGACCTCTGAGAATTAGAGCTTAACACAGATCCCTTAAACTCAAGCTGAATTAAATTTTCAGGAACATAACTTGTTTTAGAAACAAAAGTTAGCTGCAAAAGGAGAAAGGACAGATGTAGGACAGATTTTCATTGGACAGGTTTCAGACAGAATTTCTTTAACAATTATGGGCACATGCCTCAAGGGAAGAAAGACACATAAATGCTTTGGTTCGCATTAACAACTTAGTATCTCCAACTTGTCACTGCCTTCTCCTCATCTTATTTTCAGAGGTTATTTCCCCATGTGTTTTGCCAGTTTAAGTAGCTCCTCTGCTTAAGCAGTTATTATCACTACGTTCCTACTCAGTCAGCCATGTGTTTGTGTAAAATGCACAGCTGATGCTGGCTATTACTGTGCTGCAACTTGCTGTGACAGCTCTCATTCCTGAAGTTCAAAAATGTGAATACAAGAAGACTTTTACTGTAAATACCCATTTTCTCTAAAAGCTAGAATATATCTCTAAATAATCCATTAAAAACTGTTGTAGTAGTCACTTATTTCTAGGAAAAGAAGACTTCAGTTTGCAAACACACCTCAGCTTCAAAAGTGTTTAAAGTAACCAATTCCAAAGCTATAGGAAGTCGTTATTACACAACTGATACAGTAGTACAAAAGCATAATTAACCTGAAAATCTTAGTTTGTAAAATTTTTGTTAAGGATTTAGCATACAGTCAAGAAACTGAAGTACAAAGTGATAGGGTAAAATAGCCAAAAACTTTACAAGAATCTGAGCTCATGGCCATAATAGAAGTTTCACAGCTAAAACACTACCTAAAAGACAATGGTTCAGGCTGCAGAAACCACAGGTGCCTGGCAGCACATGGTGAAAGACAGCGGTGATTACAGCACAACTTAACTACGCTGTAACTTCATTAACATGGCTGAGACTGACACCAAGCAGATCGTGCAATCCACCTCCTTGTTCAGTCCAGACCTCAGGAGAGCTGCTCTCAGTCCTTTTTTTGAGATGTTTTTATGTTTTAAGGAAAATATTTTCAGCCGTTCATGACCTACTAGAAACATCAGAACTATATTTCTGATTTTGCTCATTTCCTCCTGTTCAGACGCTGGACGGGATTTGACTCGATAATGCATCAGTTAAACTCTTTTCCTCTTCATCCAGCAAATCCAAATAATGTATTTTGTGAATACCTCAACTGACTTTAGTCCCAGCCAACTCTTGAACCCTTCCTTTTACTGAAATCCCTATGAATCCTTCTCTTCATAAATATACAACTCCTGCACTTACCACTTTATAGTAAGCAGAAAGCATGACAGATTTTGTGCATGATGGAAAGGAACAGACAGAATTTGAACAGGTTTGCAAGGAAAAAAAAATGGGCAAACATGCACGCTGTAGACTAATATTACATGAGGAATTAATGCACAATTTAACTGTGCACTTATATACAAAACACTCATCTACTTAAATATCAGTCCACCTCCAATGAATGGCAAACCCATTTGTTTCAATAAAAGCAAGAAAAAGTCAGTAGAGCATAGCAAAAAAAACCAAGAAAAAAAAAGAAAAACAGCACTCACTTTGTAATAACAACTCAGCCAATTCAAACCAATTATGTCTGGAAAGTTTGTGCAAAGTTCTGAATTACATTTTCTATGGTAAATTACACATTACAGTTTTTGGTCTTTTACTATTCAGGCTATTGCCTTTTCAAAATATTCCCCTTGTAAGATAATTAAGAAGGGCCAAAGAGTTACTCTACTTGCTGTATTTTTGCAAATAAAATTTACCTCATGCAGCAAATAAGAATTTGGCTGGAATTGAAAGCTTCAGATTGTTTGAAAAATTAAAAAGAGAAAACTATACTATAAATTGTTTCCCAGCTAGTGTTAGCTGCTTGAAGCAAAGAGAAGAAAACAAACAGAAAGTAACGATTTGTGGGGTGGAGGAGAATTTTTATTGCCCTGTGTGCTCTTGAGATACAGAGCAAAAGCAGGTTAATATTAATCAGAAAACCATTCTGTTCTTATGCCAACATTTTGATAGGGCCTCCATTACTGTGGCTGCCTCACATATGTGGTCTTATTTTGCCTGCATAATCACACAGAAGCAAAAGTACAATACAAAATCCATGTTCTTATCAGCTAGAAAATTTGATCTTCAATTTAGATTAACTCACTGATATGGGGAAGGTGGCTGAGGTTGACTCAGTAATGTCACAGAGCATAAAGTTTTTAAAAACAAAGCAATACGATACGTGAGATTCTTCTAAAATGAGTTTTATACAAAAATGGGCAAGCAGCCTTTAAGTTATAAGGAAACAAATTAAACTATTCTTCTGTTGACCAGAAGAGCATTATAAAAGGTAATACTAAAGAAAGGTCCCCAACTTCTGTAGCTTTGGGTGCTACACAGATCAATAAAATAATAAACTTTTCATTCACATTTAAAATATATTAAGTTTAATATTTACTACAGTATGCTTGTAAAGATAGGAAAAGTTTTTTCTTTCCTTAATGTAAAGAAATTACACATTGTTAGACTAGCCACTTCCTTAATTAGTATTTCAATTAATTCATGTCCAGACATCATTGCCTTCTTCATCAGATATCCAAAACCCAAGGCCCCAAGCATCTGAGATAAATCACATCTTTGAACTTTTGCATCATAGGATATCGGGTTCAGGAACCTTTATCAGAGCAAGATGAAAAACAGCTTGCTTAGCCACGGTACATAAATCGTTGCTGTGACTGGGAAAAAACAATACAGATTTAACAATTTTTGTTCAGTAGACTTGCATTTGAAAGTTTGGGGTTTTATAATGTGCGCTGCTTTATCTCCCTTGCTTCTACTCACCTGCCAGTTTTAGCTGAATCTATATTTTTATGGTGAATATTTTTGTCTATAGGTTTGATTTTAGAACTAAGGTAATTCCATATGTTTGCAAACTTAGACAAACTTAGACAAAAAAACCTCACTTCTGTGAAAAGAAAGATGTGGAAACAATGATTGTGAATATTTGTGAATATTATGCTTGTCAGGCTTTTTTTTTTTTGATACAGCTACTGTGTACCTAGAGATATGACTGCAACTCATTTTAATGAACCCAGCTTCAGTTATGTGCAATTTAGTGGATAAATCAGGTTTATATTAGCTGTTTTATATTAGATACTGAAAAAAAAAAATGATCCTCACAACATAACATTCAACACTGCCTGCAAAACTGCCCAAGATCCTGAATTCAATATTTAACGTGCACTGAATTCAATTCCATTTTGACAACCTGACAAGCAGGACCCAAGCTTATTTGCAAACATGTCTATGTAAATCATAGTCACTTCTTCAGACTACAGCCAGTAGCCTATGGATTCTAGAAATACAGGGAAGAAAGTGGCCTGACTCAATGTGGTCTTCATGCTGAAGTGCCAAAGCAATCATGCTTATTGCCATAATTCCACTATCATTCCTTTGTCACACAATGCACTGTGAAGAGTAGCTGACTGCAGGGTACGAACCAAGAACTGCAGGGCTCATCAAGCCCTCAGAAATCACCCAGTCCAGCTACTGCAATGAGAGGATTAATTTGCCCGAGATATCCCCAGCAAATGACAATTTAATTTGTTTCCAAAATTTCCAATGAAGATTTCAGTACCTTTTTACAGTGATGTCATATAGGATATTGCCAAAAAAATTCAAAGGCTTCTGTTTCTCTGTGTATAATATATAATTCCTCTTCCCTTCACATCAAAGAATGAATTTAGACTCATTTGTCGTGATCTACAGCCTACGTTTTCTTTTTTTCAGTCACTTCATTAACATTTAGTTTTCTAGAAATGTTTTCTCATTGGTTTAAGAGTACTTCAAGGCACTTGAAGTACACTGGTTTATCCAGAATTCCTCAAGGTGTCTTTTCTACCCTTTTAGATTTATTTTTACTTTTTCAGCCCAGGGATACCTCCTCTTTTCTTAGAGAAATTTTAAAGATAAACTTTGATAGTTCAAAGATTGCTTTGGTTAGTTTATTAGGCACATCCATCAAGCTCTCCAAACTTGCACGATTCTGAGTTATCTCAATATTATCTAAACTCTTCTTTCTGGACTTTGCCCTAAATTTCTACTCAATTTTTAAATTAGCTTTGTGATTCTGGTCGCAGTTCACTTTTCCTAGAAAGATTAAACCGAAAAGAAAGTTCTTCTCTGTATCATTCATTATTTTCTTTGTTACGCATCTTTCCTTTATTTTTGATCCTTTCTTAGTTCCAATCTATTCTTCAAGTTTTTCTTATTACTTTTTATGTGTCTTGTTAATTGAAACACATTGTTTTCAGTCCTGATTTTATCCTGATTTTATCCCTGCCCACTTGTACTCTTCCTTTATATGATCATTAATTATGTTATGTATGAGATACGTAACCAGCTTTTCCTTATACTTGTTTTATATGAATGATATCTGCCCTGTTACTTCCAAAATTTACACATTGCTGTAGAGTAGTTAAGCAGAGTAGAATTTCCTATCTCTGGTTTTGTAATGTGATGGTAACTCTCAGTTCTGCTTATTTTATTTTGGTTTTGATGAGTGGATGAACTCCTAAACTATATTTCTAATTAGACTATAACAGCTCAGAGGTGGATAACTTCTAGATTCTAAAAAGTCTCTTGCTTTAATCCAATGATTTAAACCAAAAGACCCAAAATTATAATTGCAAACCATAGTTTAAGGTGAAGTCTAGGAAAGGAAGAATGCTAGAAAGCTTGAGGAAGAGCTCTGTTCTTTTCATAGGACAGCACATGCTGAGACAGTCATAATGCTTTACTTGGTAAAACTGACGCATTTGTATAAAGATCAGGAATGGCTATAGAAGTTGCTGAAATATTATAAGTTGTCTGCTAGCAAAAGAATAGTAATAAGAGCATTCAATTTCTTAGGGGAACAAAGAATAGAATACAGTTATTAAAAATAGGAAAAGACCCTCCAAATAAAGCTACAAGGTCACATTTAATAACAGACTTAAAGGAACATAAAACATTGAGAGCAAAGGCTCAATGGTTATGAGAGCAAAACGAATGTACTGGCATAAGTTCTGCTCAAGTATTAAGTTTGGTATCATGGATTCTAAGCTAAGTTAAAAAGTCAAGAATAAAATTAGAGATCTGAAATTGGAAATTAGGGCCATATTCTACTCTTGGGCTTAAACGCCTGACTCCTATGTACAGCCAAACAAATCAAAATATGTCTCTTTGTATTTGCATGGAAGGTATATCTGATATTCCAGCATAGAAAAATGGCAAGGTGTGCAAGAAAAGATGAAGAAATGGCAATTCCTCTCCTCTCCTCTCCTCTCCTCTCCTCTCCTCTCCTCTCCTCACAGTCACTTCAGCATGAAAGAATAAGTGTAAAAGGTCCAAAGAGTTACATGTATATAAATCCAAGACAATTCTTTGCAGTTGAATTCATGGCCATCCATAAACTTAAAAGTACTGAGACCAAAGGACACATTTAGGAGTGAGAATTATAATATTGCCAGTTTTGGAGTTTCTGAACAGGAACATAGTTCAATTCCTAACTTTTTTTCACAGTAACCCAGAGGTTTTGTTGATTGGGTTTTTTTTTAAGGAAAAATACAAATTAAAAAAGAACGGGCACAAATATCTTCAGTTAAGTTGTGTGCCAGCACCTTTCTGGCTATCTTCACAAACAGCGCATGGTCTGCAGTTAAATTACTTCCCACAACACCACCATCATAACAACAACTCTCTTTGAAGAGAAAAAAGTCGCTGAAAATGGGGAGCATGATGGGAAATGGACAAGAATGTTATTATTAACAGTCAACTAAATAATAAGAGTATTTTATGTCTTGTAAATCTCCAGATGCTTTTTGGTTGCTTGCACATGTGTGTTTATATGGGCCTGGCTATGCTCGTTTTAAACAGCACCGGTCGAAGTGCAGCTCCAGCAACAGGAGACTAAGCACAAGCTCTGGACCACCCCCCCCCCCTTGGCACCCTCACGAAACACGTGCGGTCCCAGCTCCCCAGCTGGGCCAGGACACAGGAGAGCAGAGCTCCTCGGCTCGGCCGCTGCCGCCTCTCTCTGCCTTCCCACACCCTCCGTGCACCGCCAGGAAAGTCTGGCTCAACTGCTCGAGGCGACAGTTCAAAGCTGGCTTTGGACAACGACGGGGGGTATGGCTGTAGCTTCAGGGTTGCTTAAAAATATATTTGTTTGCAATCTTAGTTGCTTCAAATGTTTGCGGCAGTATCGCCTCAGCGTATGACGGCCTCTACCTCACACTGCTTCAAGGGGAGTAAAGGAAGTTCTGGAATCATGCGAATAATTTGGCACATGTTGGGCAAGTCCATTTATTGTCCTTAAATGAGCTTAGCAGAGCCACCGACAGGGCAGGAGCAGGAAACCGAAGAGGCTGCAAATGTAACTCCGATATTAAGCTAATTTGCGAAAAGCGAAGCAAGGTAAGGTCAAGTAAGTGTGTTTTGCTGAGCGTCCCTCTTAGCTAGGATACTACAGTAAAAAAAAATTGTGTGAAGGGTTATAGCATAGATATGTTCAGAAAACTGATTGTAAATGTGGTGTTGTGGTGAACTTAAATTTGCCCGAAATGCTTATTTCCCACTAACAGCAAGCTTAGAAACATCGACCAGAGATAACAAAAGCTTTGTGATCTCAATCTTTCTTGTGATATAACTCCATCATCAAAGATCTGAAGACAAATTACACCTTCTCCTGCGGTTATATAACACCATTTTCTTCTGCGATTGGCCTCAGCATGTCCTAAGCTACACTCTTGTTTCTGGTGGGTAACTGAATGCCCTTGTAAATTACAATTTAGGTACAATTCTACTGATGATACAGGTACTAGAAGAAACAGGACTTAACTAAATCCTTTCTAAATGTGAAGTAACAGCAATAAAAAGGCAGGGAAAAAAAGTCTTTTTTCTTTTTTCTCAACAAGGTACACAGACATAACTTTTAATACAAACTAGAAGCTGAACTGATGGGTAAGGAAGAATAATGGCGTCTGCCGTATCATGGCTCTCCACATATATAGATTTTATTGGATGTATGTGCATGTTATATTTTTAGAAATGTATTAATTTTTCTGTCAACTGTAGATGTAATATTTTTATTTATATTCCTCATTCTTTCTTCAAAAGATACAGAGCATCTAATTTATTATGGGATGGGGCATTCTATTTAATTTTTTAAAATTAATAGATAACTATTCTGTTGAACTATCTTGTTAAAAATAGATTGTTCCAAGTCTAAGCTTATAATTACAAAAACAGGATTTCAGCGGATATTTTGAGAAATTATTTCCATTGCTTAGCTCTTATTGGTTTTGGCAAAACATTTCTCTTAACACAAGTGACAGTCTGCTGAAAACAGCAAGAAGGCTTCCCTACAAGAGCAATGAAGGATTGCTTAACTCTGAAAGTATAACAAGAGATGCCCAGATTTTTGTTCCATTGCACCTCAGTGTCAGAATCAAAACATTTTCTCCTTTGATTTTGATAATGAGCACATGTATACTGATAAGTGCAGCGAGTCACACTTCTACTCTGCCCATATAGTGAGAGGTCCAGATGCGTGAATCTAATCTGCTGTGTTTTCCTGACCCTGAGCCAAGACAGCTATTTGCAGTGATGGCTACAGCCACGCAGCTGAAAAGGAAGAAAAGGATGAGAGCGACAGTAGGGAAACAATCCATTTCCCCACTGGAATTGAGGAGATTTAGTGCCCCAGTAATGCAGCTAAACAGCTTCTAGACTGAATCTGGCCAGTGTCCAGAAAGCTACAAGTAGATTTATGAAAGTAGGATTCAGTTTGAGACTAACGTAGCTAAACTTAGGACTGGGATTCAGTTGGAGGGTAAGATACATAAGTTTGTGCTAGGTGCCTACACTCCCATTAAAGTCAGTAGAGAGCAGGGTTGTGATTTGGTTGAATACATGTGTGTGCCCAGGGCCATTCAGCATTACGCAGGGTGTTCAGGATAGCCAAACAAGGGTGGCAGAAATGAGGCAAGCGTCCCTTTCTGCAGTAGCAGTCAGATGCCAGATGCACTAACGTAGGCGTTATGGGTGGCCTTGAATGACACCTGACATGGAGGTTTAGGCAAGAGGATCCCACCCCCAGTCCACACAGCAAAGGGCACCACAGCCAGCTCTCCTCTCTCTTTATTTCTTCCTCTCTCTTGCTCATTCCCTTCCTCCTTCACCTTCTTTCCCTCTCTATCTCAGAGGAGCCAAATGGTTTCAGATATGGCAGTATGCAGCCATTGTTGAACCTCACTTGTGATCTCTAAATGAGTCAGAGGTGAGAAAAATCAAACAGGTGTGTTAGTCTGTAGCGAGACTCATGGAGGAATCATGCAATATCCTCATGATTCAAGATGTGTAAGCACTATCTATTTTTTTCAGGATAAATACCTGAACATGGTAGGTTGACCTTGGCTATCTACCAGATACCCACCCAGCTGCTCTATCACTCCCCTCCTCAACAGGACAGGGTGAGAAAATAAGATAGAAAAGCTGCTGAACTAAGATAAAGACAGGGAAATCACTTACCAGTTACTGTCATGGGGAAAATAGACTTGACGTGGGGAAAATTAATTAAATATATTGCCAATTTAAAAAAAAAAAATATATATAGTAGAATGGTGAGAAACAAAGACAAAAAAACCCTAAACCACCTTCCTCCCACCCCACCCTCCTTCCCAGGCTCAACTTCATTCCTCTATTGCCGACTTTTCTTCAGGATTCATTACTGCGTCATTTTTAGTCCTTTCACAGTTAAGTACTTTAGTTTGCAATTTGAAAGGTTCTCAATACGCCATTGAGAGAAACAAACACTGGAAGCAGTTAGGATGCTCTAGGATCTTGAGTGCTTGATAGCAATTGCACAGACAGACATAAATAGTTCTTGAAGAGCGAAATTTCAGCATTCTAGGAAGGGAATAAAGAATTTTAATTTCTTCCATGTAATAAGAAATATAACAAAAATATGTCATTCCTTGCAGAGTGGCAGATATTTCTGTGTTTTCATAATCTGCATTGAGCCAGGATTCCTCACTGAGTGTTAGGGATTCACCCAAAGTCTTGGCCGCTGCAGTTGTCCTTTGGGTGCCTGATTTACCTTGCAGATGCACAAAAATTTGTACTCAGGATCCCTAACGATCAAACAGCTGCAGAAGGTCAAGCACAGGTACCACCCCAGCAAGAACAGTATTTGATTTACATTGTGTAAAAATTTCCCCATACAGTGCTTTCTGGCAGAAAATATCTCTCCAGCTCTTTTAAAATGTTTTTGCTCAAGCTACTTTCCTTCTGGGGACTTTTACGCTGTATTTATGGAACACCTGAAGATAATCATCCTTTCCAGGAGAAGACAAACAGATCAATAAATCTTCAATTAAACCTTATCATCTTAAAAACATATAAAGGCATTTTTCAAAGCGTTCTCGTGCCCATCTGATGGTATCTCATAGCCAGAAGCGTTCATCTGCTCCTCCTGATTATTCCTCACCTGAGGTCATAATCCTCTTTTTTGATAGGATAATCAGCAACTAATTTTGATACCAGAGACAGACCATGACTTGGGTTAGAGAAAAAGTGTCAGAAACAGTTAAATTTGCAAGAATTAAAAGATAGAGCTTGTTTTCATGTAAACACCTCTCTAATAAAAATGTAAAAAGAAAAGGTTTCTACCTTAACCTACAATGGGACCTACTATTCCAAACTACCTTCCAGCACCAAGAAGCTTTTCAGGTTACTTACCAATCAAAAGCTAGTGTTCCTTTTTTTGTCAAATAAGTATCTGTAGAAAGTTAAATTCTCATTAGAATTAATGTATTTCTAATAGCGTTGATTAAACCCTTCAGTAAATGCAGTTAAAAATAAAAGTATAATTACATGTAATAGCAGTAACAAGAATAATTTACGTACACTGGTGGATATAGAAGATTTTAATCTGTTGCACTTTACCCTGTACATATGTTTTCAAGTATGGGAAACACCTTGATATTTGTGCCTATGGGGGACACTAACAGGATGCCATAGTTTTATAGTACATTTTCTCTACAATTACTTTAATTTTCAGGTGGCTTGCAGGTGTAACACTTCAGAAAGTAGAAACCTTACCTGGTAAGTAGTTCTGCAATACACAGAATTAGGAGTTTTCACAGCATATGCAACAACAGAAACATACTCATTCAAAACAGTAGAAAATATAGTCATGGTTGTGTTTGTCTTGGATACCAGATCATATTGGAATTTGCAGGAATGAAAGAGCTGATGCGATTGCTGCAGCTACTGTTTAAAGGAGTAACAATCAAGTTTCTATTGTAATCTGAGACAAAAGCTCTGCTTAATCGACGACCAATTCAAGCACAGTTGCTTATCAAACTGAAACAATAAATGATATCGTGGGTTTATATTCAGTGCCTAAGAAGTGATTCAGAAGGCAATCCTTTGCTTATCAAACCTAAAAGCAGCACACCACATTATACAAACTATTGATTGACTCTCTGAACTAAATTAGGGATTGGCTGAATCAGTCCGGGTATCAGGATGACACACAAGTGACCACCAAAGTATAAAAAACTTCTCCCATCTAATAATTAGTGTGGGATGGGACAGTGACACGAGGGAGCACAGTTAGGACAGTATTTTTGTTATGTACGCAGTCCTCAGCGCATTTTTGTGTCACTTGCAGTGACCAGAACTCACCAAGGGGCACCCGTCCCAAGGGACATGTCGCAGGGCATCCCTGCAGCTCTCCTCCCTGCCTTCAGCGTTTCCGAAACACACGCTACGGTGCCCAGCAGAACCGCGTCCCTCAGACGCTGAGCTGCAGCGGGTAACCCCCCTCTGAGTTACTCCGTCCCCGCAGGGGCGAGAACAGAGGAGAGGCTCCAGGACGGCGCTGTGCCGGGAGGGAGCCCTTCTTCCAAGTCAACGCCGGTCACGGCCCCAAGCTGGCAGAGCCCGGCATGCCGGCTCACCGGGGGAGCGCCAGGACGCCTCCGCGCCGGCTTAGGGGGTTGCACATTTAATGAAAACTCTTGAACTTTGTGGACGAGTGAGTGGGCAAAGAAAGGGTAGCAATAATGAATCACAAGCACTTATTCAACTGACAACTGCAGCTTAGTTTCAATTATTTATAACGCTTCATCATGTGCTAATAAATGTTCTATAGTAGCATGTCTTGAAAATGTAATGAAGTCTTAGTAAAATAAAACTCTTTACAGCATTCGGCTATTAATTCTGTGTTGAAGAAAGGAAAACATAATCAGTTCCTCTGAACAATATGTTTCCCTTGTCTCATAAGTTTTTTGTCTATCTCAATTCTTTATCAGCATTGTTTCTGACTTTTCTCTGTTGGAAGTGTACTATATTTTCCTTACTCTAAAGAAAATTT
This sequence comes from Leptodon cayanensis, assembly GCA_027564655.1. Lineage (NCBI taxonomy): Eukaryota > Metazoa > Chordata > Aves > Accipitriformes > Accipitridae > Leptodon > Leptodon cayanensis. Next base: position 1,077,601 of record JANXJC010000013.1, read on the forward strand.
CATTTTACACCTCTTCCTTCTTGCTGTGCCTATCAAAATCCCTTTATCTGAAAGCGATAAATATGAATTTATAACACCTTGAATTTAACTTCCTCTGCCCCTTCTTTACGCCTGCTAGCTCTGCCCATTCCACTGAACGTTTTTCAACTTATGCTATCAATGAATTCAAAAGTAGTGTAGACTCAAATAGTTATACACGTGAGTGTGGAGTCAGAATTCAGTTTGTATAGGTACCATAAATCTAATTTCAAATTAGATTTCAAATTTCTAATTTTGAATGCATTTCAAATGCATTATACCAACAGTCCTTCAGTTTAAACCTTCAACTCAGGATTTATGCTGGGCTGCCCTGCCTCAGGGCACTGTCTTAATTTTCCAGCTATTTGCTGGGTGCCTGGATATAATCTGGGAAGAATTGCAGAATCAGTAAGAAAAAGAAGCTCTTCAGGGAGCCACCCCAAAATGCTTTAATACAAAACATGCGGCTGCCAAATTCAGCTGATAGGGAGCATTAAGCAGAAAGTGTTCTGCTCCCCTTTAGCATACCTTAGATTCTTTTGTCTGATCCTCATCCATGGCCTGAGGGTAAGTACCTATGCCTATTTTTCTGGAGGACAAGGTCAAATATCATTTAATTCTTTAAAGCAAACAAACAATGGAGGTAGGAGGTAAGATAACGACTAGACTTTCATGATACTTACCTTTACTCTGTCCACACTGAAATATGGTAATACTTTATCACTTAGGTACACTAGTCATCAGTTTGTAGGAAATACTATCTGAGGTTATGAAGTCCTGCAAGAACAATCTTCAGCACCATCCACCGTCAGTGATAAGAGCATTTTGTCAACCTCTTATTCTCTTATGTGTGCACACTAATAAAAGCACTCCCTACTAATGCCACTTAACACTTACGTTCTTTGTTGGATGGGAAAAAACTAAAGATCACATTTTATTGAGATTCCCTATTGTACGACCAATACAAAAGGCTGCATAGAAAGATACATCGAATAGATAGACTCCTCAGAGGGGGTAGGTCCATCTCCTTCCTTTGGACTACGCCAGTACACCTCAGCCAGATCTCAAGCCCATTATCTTTTGTAAGTGGCCGGTGTGCACCTTTCTTATTCCTCTGCCATCTGTTCATTGAAAGAACTGAAGTGATAGACCCTGCAGAAGGCTTTTCTGCCTCTTGTGTGTGAATACTACAGGCTAGTCTGAAATCTTAGACTAGCAGAATGAGATGTAGATTAGAGCCTTGGAATAACACAGAAACATGTTAACAAAGACTTTTTGTATCGGTAGAGCTTTTTTATCGAAAAGGTATCTTTCTTGCCCTGTTAAGGAACGTGTTAGTCATATCTTCCCAACAACAACTGAAGAAGTTTTTGTCAGCTTGAGAAATTTTAATATAACTATAGAGTCTCTGTGCTCCAAAATAATGTATAATCAGTCAATATCATATTCTTAAATTATTTAGTAAATGCACAAAGATAGATCGGACATTTGATAATACCAGAACTCAGCAGTGGGTAAAATTGATTGAATGCACTTTGAGCATGAATAGAAGAGTTTATGATTTATTGACACTTTGTAGATTAATCTGAGGCCACATTGAGCAGTGAAGCAGAATAGTAAGTCTGTTATGCAGGAATTTTAAGAATACTCCTACCACAAGGAAAAAGAATTAGATCACACTTTTTGACATAAAGTATTTTTGGCAGCTTTCAGTGATCTTGAAAGCTATCACCTGTAAACAATGGGGAAAAAACCTGTTTTCTTTGTGCTAGTTCTTCTAACAATTCTGTTATTTCAAATGAGAAAGAAAACATTGAAAAAATGTCAAACAAATGAAAAATAAATCAAAGACAAAATACTTCTGATTTAGAAAGCTATGCTACTAATTTATTTAAACAATTGTTAATTCATCCACTTTTTACAGATAACATGACTATCTCAGATTTACCTGTCCATTGCTTGTTTTATATTTTGATTGCTTGTTTTGTATTTTGTTAGAAAATTTCAGGTTGATATGTAGCACTGAATTTTTGGATATTTGATATTAGGATTTGAATTTTGCAACTTAAGGATTCTTTTTTTCCCACCATAAGTCACAGGTCTATTTTGCTCTCAGTGGACAATAATAAGAAGCTGGATTACTTTTCTGCTGTATACACAAAAGGTGCTTAGACAACACTGACAGATTCTTTTGTCAGTTTCCAATGAATTTTAGATTTTAGCGTGTTTACTCAACTTGTACTGGTCTGATAGAAAAATATACAAGATAAATCCCTTGTAACAAGTAATGTGGACATCAGGATCCTAAGGGCAGTCATGCAATAACAGTTGTTAAAAATGTTTGTGATAAATGTACTTTTTATCTTCTCATAGTGTTGTTGTATGGGCAAGTGCTGAAGCACTTTTACTGTGATGATAGTTAAAAGCAATCCTCACTGTGTGTATATACATATAAATATATAAAATACAAAAGAACATGATATACAAAACAATATCTGGGGATTACACACTTAAAATACAGAGCAAGAGTTTTCTACCTGGGGTGATTTATTCAGCATGTATGAAGCAACAGAATATTGTGCCCAAAAGTCCAGACAACAAAACAGTGACTCCACTTATTTCCTTACCTCATTTTATACAGATTGTTAAGAAGGCTCGCAGGAGCCTTCTCTCTGGAAAGAAATATTGTACAAAATCCTAAATTATATTTCCTTCTACCAGGTCATCTTGACAAATGACAACTTTCTTCAAGAATGTGGTGCTCTTCATTTCCATTAACAAGTGATACAAAACAATGTAATCTTTCTGTTTCTCCTACTGGAAATGTTGAATGAGTTTTGATTGGGAAAAAAAGAGGATATCACTAGCTACTGCAAGATGATACAACAAAGTGATCTAACATACTGCTTTGTATATGGATGATGTCTGTGAAAGAAAAATGCAATATGTTTGCAAAGACAGCAGTAGAGGTTGACAGGTTTTGAAGATAATGTTTGAACACAAGAAAATTCAGAAGTTCAGAGAAGTTTTCATTTTACTCAGAAAGATTAGGAAGGATTCAGGTAAGAGAAAAAAAGACAGAAATCTTGAAAGGCAGTACTTTAAAAAGTTAGAGAATCAATTAAACACAAAGAGGCTACTCCAAGTGAGAGAATGTTACAAATGAGTCATTTGCTACTCACTATGGAAAGACAAGACAGGAGGAGAGAAAAAAAAAAGACAAAGAAAAACACATACAATATGGCAAACATGAGTAAACAAAGGTGCAGAGTGAAGACTGAATCAGAGTAAGTTAGTGATAAAGGCTATATTCAGGTCTAGGATAAGGTCTACTGCTTCTACTGGAGTGCATTTCACCACAATCCTCAAATTCTGAATCTGGCCTCTGGAAAAACGCCTTTCATTGGGTTTGTAAATTAAGGGACTATCAATTATTCCTGGATAGATGTCTTTTGGTTTTAGGGAACGGATGACAAGAGAGGTCTTCACTGTTTTTCTTTTTTCTTCTCATTTTTTTAATATAAAATAACTATCATCAAGGATAGTGTGGTGGTAAAGTTATTAGTATTTATGATTTGAGAGGACTGGTTAAGAAGTTTATCCTAACTAAAAGAACATTCCTTTTAACTAAAAGCTAACAGTCAGTGACTGTTTCCAACTCCCCACTTCTGAGCTAAGGTGATGCTGGGTGTGCCACTCCTATAGGCTCCACCAAGAGCCACCTTTCCATATTGTCACACTACTTACTGTTTGATTCCTTCTCAGAATTGTGGCAGTTAGCAAGGTACTTAAGAAGTCCATCCCAGGGATGGAGCTCTGGCTTTGTTAACATTGAAATGATTATTTTCCCTCACCTCTTTCTTTTTTTTCTGAAACATTATATAGTTTGCATCTCTGCAATCACTTGGAAGAGAAGAGGGGAGCAGAGGGAGAGGTGCAGTCAGAATGTTCTCTCACTATGATCACAGTTAATAAAGCTTCTGTCTGACCTGTCCTAAATTCAGTGACAAGTGGTGTCCCACAGGGGTCTGTATTGGGACCAGTACTTTTTAATATCTTCACCAATGACATAGACAGTGGGATTGAATGCACCCTCGGCAAGTTTGCAGATGACACCAAGCTGAGTGGTGCGGTTGACACGCTGGAGGGAAGGGATGCCGTCCGGAGGGACCTGGACGAGCTCTAGAAGTGGGCCCGTGCGAACCTCATGAGGTTCAACAAGGCCAAGTGCAGGGTCCTGCACCCGGGTCAGGAGAACCCCCGGTGTACCAGTACAGGCTGGGGGATGAAGGCATTGGGAGCAGCCCTGAGGAGCAGGACTCGGGGGTACCGGTGGACGTGAGCCGGCAACATGCACTCGCAGCCCAGAAAGCCAACCGTGTCCTGGGCTCCACCACAAGGAGCGTGACCAGCAGGTCGAGGGAGGGGATTCT
>JANXJC010000013.1:1082151-1096232 GCA_027564655.1 Leptodon cayanensis
AGTTGAAGATGTCCCTGCTCATGGCAGGGGGGTTGGACTAGATGACCTTTAAAGGTCCCTTCCAACACAAACCATTCTACAATTCTATGAAATTGTACTTGTGTTATTACATACATGGAGACCCCAGATTCTCTGACAGTAGAAATCATCTCATTTGACTTCAATGTTTGTGTCCAACAGATGCTATTGGAAAATCTTAAAGAGGAAATGGGGCAGTGTTCCTACCATTTTCTTGAGGCTATTTTAGTTATTTAAGCTAGACCTAACTCATATGATACCACAAATGAAGAGGAATAGGCATCTCAAAAAGTTGTTAAAATTAAATTAAATAGTTTGATGTTAAAACTAAGCTAAACAGTTTGAACTTTACTTTTGTATGGGACTAAAATGGCAGCAAGACAGCATTGAATTGTCAGCACGAGAAAGGGAGAATTCCACCAAATTGTGATTTTTTTAGGCAATCCTGAACAAGTTACCTCATGATCAGCAACTTAAAGTCTATGTTAGCCCTAGTCATATATGCGACAAGCAAAGGCAGTGTCAGCACTCAAAATGACACAAACCATGGCAATTAGAAGAGAATTCAGATTGCGAGATCATGGAACAGGATAATACTGGATTTTTTTATTTAAGTGATAGAAAAAGAATCTCAGTAGTCATGAAGCATGATGAAATGAAGTAATATTGAAAAGAATTCAGAAGACTATTCTGTACAGCATTAATTCCTGTGGAGTCAAATTTCAGTGTCCTATCAATATCTATTCTTTTAAATGTCTGATCCTTTTGAGGTAGAAGTAATCAAACTTCTGAGCCCAGGGTGAGCTCAGGGAAAAGGAATGATTCATTCACCTTTGCCATAAAACCCTAATGTAAGCTAGAGAAGTCTATAATCCAGTCCAGAAAACCCATATGCACATGTTATAATGATTAAAAAAAAACCAATGCACTATTCATGGCTATCTTGGATGGGTAGCCAAACCATAGCCTAAGTGATATTTAAAGCTTTGAAAACTTTTTTGAACAGAAATTATTGGAAACTCTGAAATGGAACAGATTTCTATTAGAAAATGTTAGCATGAAGAAATTGAAAAATCACACAGACGAATGTTGAACCAAGATGACGAGACGTACCAAAACTGTAGTGTATATCCAGTGTAAAACATTATATACACCATCATTGCATCAAGGCACCGGAATGGGGGACTAGTGATTAGTGAGTGCTCTGAAATCTACTCTTCTATGATTCTTCCCAAGTTCAAGTTTACTGCTTAGCTTTGTTAAGGGTACATCTGAAGACATATGGATTCATTCTGTTTCCTTCTTAATTTGCACCCTTAGCTGCAGGGTATCTCATCAATAAAGTAGGTAATTGTTTTACACTATTGTTAGAAACAGTTGATTTTAATTTCAGTAACGTTCTTGAGTATCATGAATGTACCTACAAACTACACACAAATAAACAGCTTAATTCAAACTTCTTTATTCTTTGTTTTTCTCTCATTACACTGAAGTCCTTTACTAACATCATGATTGTGTCATATACATCACGTTGGAGATTTTTTTCTCCTTTTAATGTTTTACTTACAGGCATTAACAAGTTTATAGATATCAGCCCCCAGTGTTATGATACAGTTTTAATTTAGAAGCAGATGACCATTATTTCACTGTAAGTCTTTCTTGCAGATTTATGGAGTCATAAACCTGATGGTGCTTTAGGGATGCTTTCAGAAAAGAGCAGCAGGAACAACAAGGGAAGTACTGGAAGACAAAGTGTTGCTGGATACTCTAGAAGTTTTTTCAGTTTTGAGGGGAGAATCAGGACACCTATGCAAGTGACTGATACTTCTGGGATATGGCATATTGTGGGCAATATTAGTGCAAACTTTGCCAGTATTCCTTGCTAATATACTGTTCTTATGACATACGCTCTTCTTGTCATTTCATGCCTGCCTGTGCTGTTGGCAAAGGCTAACAGTTGTGCCATGGTTTTCTGACGCACTGAAAAGGCTCACTAGTGTTTAGGTTCGCCACGGGTGGCGGAAGGTTTGAAAACAACAGTCTGCAACACATTTTGTCTTGCAATAAAATCGAGAGGAATGTGAGTAAGGCACTGCTTATTTTCATTTAGGGATTGGGGGTTTTCTTGGTAGATTTTGTATTCCTGTTTTCTGTGATAAGTTAGAATTCTGTCTGGACTCAATTGCCTATTTAAAAATTATATTGGTCATGTATGTAGTTATGTGTTTAAATGATGCTGAAAGGAGTTTACATCTCATTTTCAAATAGTCCTCCAATTCAGCACCATAGAAGAGGATTAGAAATGCAACATAAAATTGGAACTTGGCAATAATAATTTTTGTTTGATTTTGAGAGTGGTCATACTTACATCAGTAGCAAAAACATTATAAACCTTTTTCTACATTATTAGCATTATTCTATGATCATCTGTATTCTTATCTGATTACATAAAATGTATAGTAAGGACATCAGTCATTAACTCTGAAAAAAATGCATTACTAGGCACACTTTATGATTTTAGAAACAAGATAAAAGCTTTATGACTCAAAGAAAACAATCAAATGCCTTTTTTGTAGCCGCAAGCATCATATTTACTTACAGGATTGTGACTATAAAAGCAAATATCTTTTACAGGAAGCTAGGACAAAAGCTGTCGGAGAACTGGGTAGTAAATAGCCCTGAAATTGTTTTCTCTGCTTCATTTCAAAAGCTTAAGGCAAAGAATGTTTGACCTTTTACAAATGGAATGGTTTCCTGCAGTTCACGGCGCTGGACCGAGTGCTGCTGCTTATGTGCAGCTTGATGCAATCATTATGAATGGTAAAACTCTTGCTGCTGGCACAGGCCCCTGCAGAAGGAGAATTTCTAAACCAGTGACACTTGCTTGTTTCAGTCCCAGAAAAGGTGGAATATGTCTTTCTGCTTCCTCCATTCAGTTGTATTTCCACAGTTTTTTGACAGGGGGAGCAAATTAACTGGTGTGATTGTTCTACATGACCCAGAAAGTGTAAAGGGGTCAAGGAGAGAAAGGTCACATGGAACAAAAAATGCTGCTCTCAAACTTGTGATATCTATAGTCAATTAGTTGTCACCTTGACATATTAATGAAATATGAAGGATATTTATATTAAACCTTATATTATAACTTATGAATATTTTAATGAATGTCATATAAGTTGTAGGCTAAATTTTGCTCCCATTAAGAACAGTAGGAATTTTTACTATTAATCTCAACAGAATAAGACTTGACTTGACTTTACAGTCAATTTATCTCCTGTACTTTATTAATAATTCTTGTTTGGATACTGTTTTCTTTCCACATAGTCAGTATGTAGGTAAATAATTCGCTAAAGCCACGCTTTTTTCATTTTCTCATGCTTCCTCAAGATTCACTTTTGCTATGACCACTATAAAAGTCAAACAACTAGGTTATGCAATAGTTGAGAGTATCTGAGAGTACATATATATATATGTACTCTACCACTATTAGAAATTATAGACTTATGCAGTACCTAATCAATGTTGTCAGGCAACATTTCTTCCAACTTTTGGTCTGTTTTAACCATAATTTTGTTACAACTTCTCTAGAGTTACTGTGGAAAATCCCAGGAGTGAGATACTTTGTGTTACATGGTCCTAACCCTTAAACTGCAGCACAGGTGCTATCATAATAATACCCATAGCGGTAAGGATAACATCCAAGTTAAAGGCATGTGATAAAACCAGGAATTTTTAAACAGACTGTAAAAGATGGTTAGTTAAGTCCATAGAAGGCTGCTGTTAGAAATTTATGAGAACTAAATATTGGTGAATTTCAATCTTCTGTCATAATAATTTAGTTATTGACCAATTATTTTAAGAAGTGTTTGTGAGACCACTATGAGAGCTTCTCCTGTCTCTTGCTAATGGTGGTTTAGGATTCACAAACTATTCCCTGTATCTAAGTCCTCTAAAAAGGCCCTACCTGGTAGTTTTGCTTAGAGCACTAAGTTCACCACTAAGCATGGAAATCATTACACCCTTCACTGAAAAATGCAGGAAGAAGAGAACTTCTGCTTATGCAACCCACCACTTAGGTAGTAATATAATAGTTAGAGCACTTAAAGAAAAGTAGAAGAAAAAATTGGCTGTCTACAGTGCCAAAAGTGCAATAAAAAAGGACACTTGTTTTGCTTGCTGTTTGGCAGCAGATTATGAATGCAAGTTTGCCAATGGGTTTCCTTCTGGAGCAATCCAAACAGTTCCTTCTAAGAAGAAATCTCACTATGGCTGAGAGAACTGTTTGCATTTGGTTCCATTCTCTATTTGTTGACAGGTTAGTCCTTGACAGCAAAATTCCCATAAATCCAAAAACTATAATGCAAAATGGCTCACTGGTGTTCACTGGAAGTCAGGAAATACATGTGTGAGTGTCTCATGGCCAAAAGATAGCCCTGAGTCATCACCTCATAACCACGCACATAGGTATGTAGAGACCATCAATCCAATACACATAGAACAAAAGAAGCAACATCAGTTTCAGGGTAATGTTACTCTTTCCAGAAGTACAGTCTATCGCATGCCTTCACATTCTCAGAAACAGCAGTGGCATGGCTGCCCTCCCCGTCAACACAGCCATGAGATCCACGTGCCGGTCAGTGTATGGCAATCCCGGTCTCATTTAGTGCCTCCATGCCAACGGGGGATCTAAATGTGACGACTGGTCACACAAAGTCTGTGACTGCTCCTGGATCTATAAGAAAGCTCCTGTGATGCAAGGATCTATAAAAAAGCTTTGTCTTTCAAAGTCAAGAATTTTTACTGTAACTGAGCCCATGGTACACACCAGCCTTAAATGGCTGGTTTCTAAAAGTAATGTATTAGAAAACTCAAGAAAGTAAAGAACACCTTCTTGGCAGCTTTGAACGCTGTGGTCAACACCTCCCATGTTCTGAAGATTTGAACCTTCTCCAGCATGACTAGATTTGTCTGACTCATCTCAAAGGATGAGGATAACACAGGAATGGGTCTCAGGCACTGTCATGGTTTCCCAGTCACATGCATGAGAAGAGCAACAGAAGTGGCAGCAGGGACAGAAGCACTGGAAAGGGCAGTGTAAATATTAGGCTGCACATTTTTTGCAGCAAGGGTTAAACAGAATTTTCCAGCATCTATTGAGTATGCTAACCTCAGTGCTAACAGGATGACATGCTATACATTACGCAGACTGACACGTAACCTGTCTTCTCGAGGTCACTTATGTTCCAGTGTCCTTTAATGTTCACAGAGTGACTCTGAAAGAAAGGTATTTACTGACAGGTTTGTATTCACATAGTAAGTACTGGAGACTAATCCTCACTAAAACACTCTGTAAGCAACTCAAGCAACTGAAAGTCGGATAGGGAAATGTTGGTCTCCCTTGCATCTTGCAGACCTCTGTGCTTTTTTTGCTTAGTTTTTTTATACCTTCTCTTGTTGGTATTTTTCCTCTTGCATCCTGTTTTACCACCATCTCAACAATTACGCTTTGTGTCCTGCTTTTCTTATCTTACAGGGGTTTAGCTCGTGTCCTTATTCCTTCATACCAACTTTCTCAGCAAAATTAAGCCACGGTCTGGCATTCAGGCTGCACTGAATTAAACCTGAAACCAGGGACAGCTGAAACTCAGGGCTGAGGTTCAACTGGTGACCATGGTGTACGCCAGAAATGCCCCAGACTGTGGAGATACAAAGCTCACCGGGGAACCGCTCCAGCCGTCGTGCAGTCCAGATGGGGCCGGTGCGATCTGGTGTACGCTTACCTTCGGCACTCGTACCTGCCTCAGTCTGCACCATCAGGCCTGGGAACCACGCCAACAGAGATGAAGTTTTTTACTCCAGGTCTGCCTTAGCTCAAGGAGGCTCGATGCCGTTCATCTTCCCCTCACTTTGCTAGGCACTGTAAAAGTACTGTATACCTAACACACGCCATTTGTAGTTTAGAGCGCTGAAGCGGCTTCAGCGTTGTGAAGAATCACTCGTGAAGCCTGGCACTTAACTTTTAAGTGCTGCTGTCCTTGGTGTGAGAATAGGCATTTATATATACATTTAAAAATTCTCTAGTGTGTCTTATTGGCGAACATAGATATTTTATGCAATAATGTCTCACAAAAACTCTATCTTCAGTTTAACTGTATTCTCATTCTTGTGCTTTAGGACCACATTGGAGAGATTCAGAAGTCCAAATGATAAGCTATTACTAAATGCCACTGCACGTGAAATTATAATTCTGATAAAATGAAAGAACATAGTTACACCCCTTAACAGGTTGGAAAAGTACATTATTGGAAATTGCAATGGTTGAAAAAGAAAAGTACTATAAAGAATTTTACACATGTGAACTTTTCATTTAAAAGAATAAGTAAAAAAATTAGAGAGTAAGATAAAGTCTTACCTTTCCTAGTTCATAGGATCAGAACCTCAAGGCTGGGATTTCTTTCTTATCTTTTCTTGGTTGCTTCCCTTAAGAATTAAGGCATTTGCATCCCAAGTGATCTTTTACCCCTTGCAAATAATAACATGGCATATCATGCAAGTCTTTTTTTTATTGTAAATGGGTAAAGTTAGGAGACATATATTTAATCTGAGTTATTCTAGTGATTCTTGGAAAAATAATATATGTGTCTTTGAGAGAATCCAACCCATGAGTTACAAGGGAGATTATTTTTGTTTTTTTTCAGGCAAAGAATCTCTAGAGGATAGAACAAGCTTTTAAACAAAAATAGCAAATTAGAAAAATGTTTATATATACTGTCTCTACAGTATTTTGTGTATAGAAAAATGCATACCAGCCAGGTGTCTAGTGAGAAAGATTGTCACTGAAATGAAAATGTAATCCAAAATATCATGTACTCCAATTTCATCTCAGTTCAACATACAACATAATTCCCTGGACAAATGTTGAAGTTTAATTATGAGTCATTCATTGTTGTTTTAATTAGCAGTAACAATGTTCACCACTTTATGGTTTGACTACCTTCATAAGTTTTGTCTGATGCATGAGCAATGACAGTAAATATTAGATAGACAGTCTTCTCAGGTTTCTCTCAAATGGGGTAGTTAGAATAGGCACTTAGGAAAAATACTGTTCCCACATGTAACGAGCAAAAGCAATCTCCATGTAACTCTTAGAAATAAAGATTGTTACCGCTACCAAATAGAACTAATAACTGCCCAAAGAAAAGATGAACACTCAGGTGGTAGTTGCGTTTTTGAAGTGTTGAAGTACATGATCATAGCTAAAATGCATGGGTAGAGTGCTAGAGTCTCTATACTTCTTATTTAATTTAGCTTACTATAAAAGTAGTTTTGCAGAAAAAAAAATTATAATTACAACAGCATTATTACACCTCTGTAGTCAAAAGGCTTTCAGCATTTTCCTTAAATACTTCTGGTTTCGTGGTTTTCAAACCGGGCTGCAACATGCATTCTGGCCATAATCCACCACATATAACACAGGGGGAAAAAACCTTGTAATTATAACCAAAAAAGAAATCAAGAAAACACGCAAGATTTTTTAGTTACAGAAGACAAAAGAACAGAAACATCCACAATTCTCTTGCCTTTTATATCCCTTTTGCAGTTCTTTCTCAATAAGTTTCAATCAGAAATATCACCAAATAAGTGGAAAAATGTATGGTCTTTATCCCACAAACTGATTTAAAGAGGACGTCCAGGGTTAATATTCAGGGTTAAGTATAACTCTGCTAACGGCAGTGAAACTTTTTGCCGATAACTTAGTAATGCAATTATTTCATTCAGATCAGACAGTTTACGTGACTGCAGTTAGTATACAAATTTTATATGTTGTAATGTGCAAGGATGGTCTTATGTGATCTAGTTGTACCTCAATACTACATTCTTTTTAACCAGCAAATATTGTAGAGAGAAATAAGACAGGAAAGAAATCAGAAGACAACAAAATCTTTATACTCATTGCCCTAACTCAAAACTGGCTTTAAATCATAAAGTTTTTATTATTTATCTCTGACATGTTTACTCCACTAACTAGTCATTCTACGTGCTATTCCATATGTTGGAAATGTTCTCCTATTATTATTTGTTTTCTTTTAATAGAATGCATCCTGATCCAAATATCCTCTTTCTATTCCTAAGAAACTTGTTTTAGGTTGTATTAGTACTGCTGTAGTCTAAAATCTAAGTGGTAAATGCTTGCCGGGAAATTAGTGTGAATAATGGTGCGAATTATCTTTTGTACCAAGATTTAAAGCAAAGACTGCAACAACTGGCATCCTCTGTGGCTGCATTTGGTCTGGGCACATCAAATCTGAAAAATGAAAGAGGAAAAAATGAGCATAATTACACAAAATGCATACAGAAACCTTAGCCTATCAGTGGCTTGGCAGAGAAGTTTTACTGCTTTAACATTAAAAAAAAAAATCATCAGTTCTGATCAATTACCCCATCAAATTTCATCACTTCTTTCTAGTAACAATCTACAGAGACCCTGCCTTGACAAATAAAACATAGAATTAATAATTCATTCAACATTTAAAAAATATTTTATTGTACTATTTTAGATTCATCTTTAGAGAAAATTCCAGAGACTTTAAAAATGTCACTTCTGAAGACATGCCATCAACCCTTAAAAAGCAATTTTGGAAGACTGTAACTTACTGTGCAACATCTGCTGCCATCAAAGGCTAACAATATTGTTATGTATCTTTTCTGGCACATAATTAAAATTTAAACATCACTATAGATATATAATTCAGTTTACTTCTTCCGACTTTAAAAAAAAATCCTTCTCAGAGGAATCTCGAAGTTTTTTACAGAAAATGAAGACTACATTTTGTTTACATCAAAGGTAAAAGAATAGTTTTTCAAATTACTATGTACAAACTTCCTCCTCTATGCAGCATTTGAAAGCACCAGCTAAACTCCTCCCAAAAGAATCAGGAAGATTAGGCAGAAACAACTGGAAGAGCCTCTAAGTGTTTTTCTTGAAGCAATTCTATAGTCACTCACTTTTTATTTTAGATCTTTTTCTTTGATACGTACTTTGATTCCTATTCCCCAATGCCATTAAAAAAAAATAGTGCTGTTTTCAGTGACATATTGGCCTAGGATTTTAGTTTGCAAATTATATGTAAACATTGGGAAATTCTTTCTAGCTGCACTGGAGCTTCTTCTAAGATAAGCATTTAGATATTGTATTTGGTATTACTCAAGAGGGTGCAGGCAATCTGCATAGATTTGCTGCTGCCTCTCAAAACAATATGAAGAGAGAAAGTCAACTGCAAAGTCAGCAAAGACAATCAACTCCCTCGGTGAACTTCTGACTTAAATTTATTTATAATTTGGCTTTTCCTCCCTCCTTTTTGAATACTTTGAATAAACTATGAAGGAAAAATAAAGATTTCATTATTCAACTTGATTCTGCACTGTTAGACTTCAACTTTTTTCTGTGGCTTTTGGAACCTGTAGTAGGAATGGTGACCTTTTGTGCTCAGGCCACCTGAGATCTGTGAGCATTTTCAGCGCAGTTCGGCAGGTTTACCTGGCAAAAAGCGCGGCTGTGGTAGCAGTAGACGGTGCAACCCTGTTCCACAGTGGAGCTGGCTGTGGACGGCTGCTGCCTTTGATGGATGAACCTTCTGGGCTTTCCATCCCACTTCTCCTCTTGGATATGGAGCGCTGCCCTGTGGAGTCTGACTGAACAAAGATATTCATGTGCTGGTGTGGTAACTCTTGCTGCACTACCGCAAAGCCTGATATTTGTCTCACGAAGGCTCTTTCACTGCTGGCCTTGTGTTCATCTGTTATTAAATTGCTCACACTGCCGCCTGCCTGCCCCCCCCCCACCACATCCCGCTCCCCCACCTCAAGTTTATTGTATTTAAACTGCTTGTTTGAAGTGGTGGGGTACGTGGTTAGTCGGGGTTTTTTCATTCCTCCAGTCAGACAATAGACTCATCTCAGATGATTTTGTTTGATCCAGTTGAACTAGTGTTTCTGTGAAGCCTAAATTAGACAAGCAAACTGGTAAGGAGGAAAGCTAAAATTGTGAGAAATATTTACAAAGACAACCTGTAAGACTACATGCATAGGTTACACTTTGATTGAAAGAAAAAGGGGATCTGGAGGTAACCTCAAGTATCTTGGCTTTACTACCGCTACCTTCTTTGTCTCCTTGTATGCCTTCCTAAAACACCAGGCCCTCCATTTCCCACCCTCTTTGCAAACACGGTGATTCCTCTTCACAGCACAGCCCCTGTCTTCTTCCTTCTGACCTGCTGCACGGCCTCCAAGGGCATTTCTCTTCCCTTGTCGTACTGTGTCGTTGGCTATGGGTTTGGAGCATGTTATAAGAATGTGAGGTTGCAATTTGGGAAATGGAGTTGTGCAGGGGAGAAAAAGAGATGCTGGAGGTCTACTTGGCCAATTAGAGTTTGTGATTAAATTAGGGAGAAGGTAGGTATATCCATAGGGTTGCATTTTTAGAAGTCACCACTTCTGTATCTAAGTAAATAGGAAGTGAGACTAGGGAAAATATCTCCTCTTATACAGGTGTGTGGATTGCCACAGAAATCAAAGCTGATTTTGCCAATATCCCTGCTGGTCTTGTATGACTAGATTACTTTTGAGAACTTTTTCACTAGGATATTTTCTTAAGCAAAACTGTATACTGGGTTTGGAGATGTTTTGTGCAGAGAACCAGCTGTTTATAAGAAAGCTTTCCCTTTAGCTCTACAAAAGTGGATATCAGACCTCATAAGTTATTTGGTGAACACATAGACCATG
Organism: Leptodon cayanensis; assembly: GCA_027564655.1. Taxonomy (NCBI): domain Eukaryota; kingdom Metazoa; phylum Chordata; class Aves; order Accipitriformes; family Accipitridae; genus Leptodon; species Leptodon cayanensis. The sequence continues at coordinate 1,092,952 of JANXJC010000013.1, forward strand.
TCCTGAAGGAAAAAATACAGAGCATGGCAGTTTTCACCAACCTTTAAGAGCAGTATGAATATAGGATTATTTTGTTATTGTTGTTGAATTATGCTTAGCTGAAAGTTCACAATTTCTTTGTTTTGCATCTGAAATAAGGATACCTGAAGCCATAATTTATTCTAAGCACTTATTGGCATTAATAATTAAAGTCTTTTCTGCTGTGTAGCCAGGTGAGAAATGCTTGTCTGATTGAGTTTTTATATACTCTTTCAGTTGAATCGGAGATCCAAATACTTAAGGTCGTAATACAAGTTTGTGTCAAGGGGGCTTTAAGTCTGTAAACTGTTGAATGAAACATATACATCCCTACCTGGAAGATCCAGCAGCACTTATTCATTATCCCAGTGTAAAATTATCACTTAGGATTTGAATGCTGAGAAAAAAAAACAACCAAAACACTAAAGCCATACAGGACTTCAGGTATGTTCTTATGAGAAAGGTAGAGATTACTTTTTCTGTTAGGAAATGCTTAGAAAGGTTAAATGTTTTATGCATTTAATGGGTTTTCAAACATAGAGATGTCTCTGATACATATTTCCCCTTCAAGAGGGAATTCTGCATTTAAAATTTGAACAGCTGCTAAACTGTCTGCTTCTTTAAAGTCTGATGTACCTTTTGAGTTTCGTTCCTGCCATGTGCAGAAAGATGGTCGTAAAAACACATCCTTTCAAGTTGTTTTCCAAGGCAGGCATGCATGAGGTTTAAAACATGCATTTTGATTCTATTCTCTGAGGGGTTGAAATCTGTAAAAAAAAAAATCTGATTTTAATCACCTCATGCACTATGCAGAGAAAAGTTATGCAATATATTTCAATTTTCAACAGTTTTTCCTAGGATATGCAATTTCCTTCTAGCCCCTGTTTATTACACTTTCAGAACTATTTTAGTCTATTCCATCACTGATTCTAATAATGTCTAGTACCACTTTATATAGGAATCAGCTAAGTTATATTGAGTAAGTCACATATATACACTAAACTTAGGCTTCAAAAAAGTCTTAGAAAAGGCTTTAAAGGAACATAATCAAGGTTAAGCAGCTCACGTTTTGACAGCCCAAATCTGAAACAAAATGTTCTGTTTTATTGGGGAGTATTTTAAAAACATAAAACACCGTTTGGAGAGGGAGAAGGGTCAACCTTGCAATGTCCCTGTAATGCTTCTCAGGTAGTTTACATTAATGAACCATGGCTAACAGACTTCCTAATAATCTTGAATAGGAAGCTTGGTTAACTTTTTGTTTCATTTTATAGTTTTCAGTTAAGCACCATTTCATTGGGTAAGATTATATTCTGGTACATGTAAAAAAGCTCTGCCAATGCTTCATAAAAGCAGTATCTTCATCTCATTTTGTGTAATGGAAGGAGGCCTTCTCTGTTAATTACATGCAGCATGAAATGGACTAATCAAATTGAGTTCTGGATATTGGTCAGACACCCCGAAGAAAATGCTGGGAAACCAGAGGATTCTTTTTTCCTGTATAGCTGGCACCATTCAAAGGAAATTCAAAGCTCTTTCTTTTGCATATAGAACCTGCCATTCTCATGATCAGTTTGAGTATTAATTATCAAGAGGCTCTACATTCATTTCATATTGCATATACATTTATCTTTATACTATGTGACAAAGGCCAAAATTTTGTTACCACTTCTATTTTTACAGATTTTTCAACTCCATATACATTCATATGTATAACTTTCAATGAGTTAATTTTTATTGAAGAGAAACTGTTTATATTTTGCATATAAGTAATACAATAACATAATTAAGTAATTTAAAAGCAAATTTCTTTGTGAATGTTATTAAAACTATAGCTCAGAGCTCTCTGTAAAGTACTTCGAAATTTCTTAAATAAATTCAAGTGACATAAAGATGCTCACTGTTGAAATGTGTAGATAAAAATGGAGGCCTTCAAAAAAAAAAAAGAGGCATTAAATACTAAAACGATACAGCTGTTTTCTCAAATGCTGTTGGGCATTTGCAGTGGGATGCATCTGACCTAACTTAATTTGTCTATACATAAATAGTTAACCCAGATCACTGTCATCTACAGGAATTAGTGACCTCCAGGACCACACAAGGGAAAGATGCACCTTTCAAGGGCAAAATATTTCCTGCAAGGATTAGCATACAAGGATGGTTGAATGAACTGGAACCATCTTTACCTCTGCTAACTGTACAGATTTCTGTACAGTGACTAATTTAGATTTAGACAACTAACATTTGGATGTTCAAAACCAAATAAATTTCATCCTTATGTTCTGATACTGTACTTTAAAGAATGTTTTCCATGCATGATGTCACTTATTATGTAAGAGTGATGCAGAAGTGAAGTGATCCAGTCCTCTCATTCATTAAGAATGCTCTAATCTCCTCTGATCTGCAGCCATTTGGAGGTGCTCTAATAAAACAAATAATTTTGGAATGAGCTACCAGTCCTGACATTTCAGGCATGTGGTTCTTGTGATATGAGGACTGAACTGTTCAAATTTCCTGTGCAAGCTCAGGAAGTAATCCCAGAAACATGGTATTTATATACCAGCATTTGGTATCTTTCTATTCTTATGCAGGTCAGTCATTCAGACTAATAGGAATTTCATTATGTCAAGTAAAGGACAAATGCAAATGGACCAACTACAAAAATTGTCTTTCTGTCTTTTTTAAAATCCATTTGCTCCTTGTGCCAAATACTTGAGAGCGAATTTTGTGGTGGGCAAAGTCAATGTGACCTCTCTGCGCTTTGTGAATTTGCACTCATTAGAAGGAAAATGCCATGTAAAAAATTGCAAGAAAGATAAATAGAGAGAAACTCTCAATTTACTCTTCTTATCCCTTTCTCTCACTACTATTTTTATCCTGATTGACAGAACAGACAAAGAATACCCTTCAAAGCCATAAGCTGTTGCAGCAGATTTTCTTCCATGTGAGTAGGTGAAATATATCTTGACTGAACACAGACACTAATCAGAAAATAAAAAGAAGGAAAGAAAAAAGCAAGTTCAATGCCATTTTGTTCTTAGATCAGGCCCTAAGTGTTACTTACGGGACTTATAGCTTTGTTTTAAAAAGTCTTGGCCAACACTGGATCACAAAAGATGGCATCATAGAACTTCATTTCCCACAGATACGATTCCTTGCTCTTCTCCCTGCTATACCTAAGCAGATGTAACGGTTTAGATCCGGCTTTCCCACCGAATGCTCAAACCTTACAGTTTGCAGCCTCTGTTCCCCCCACCCCCTCT
>JANXJC010000013.1:1096332-1133699 GCA_027564655.1 Leptodon cayanensis
CTGCCAGACAGCCTAAAACCCAGGCCTCCAGTCCCCCTTCTTATTTATGCATCTGGGTCACGTGAAAAATCGTATGGGATACTGGGAACATGACCATTTCCTTGGTTGTACCCTGGTTGCCAAGGAAGGCCTAGAACCAAAACCACTACAGCAGACCAGTCATTTCTCTAGTCCCAGCCCAATTAAATGGAATGCATAGAGGACAGTATGTGAATTCTACTACTTTCTCCTCCCAGAGTGAAGAGAAAGCATATTTATATTTCACGTTTGAAGAATAATTGCTAAGGGAAAGCATGAGAAAAGACATATGCTTTTTAATTAAATTAGATTTTTGGCTCTTCATCTGAAATCTTACCCCCCCACCCCCCCAATGTTGGTAAGCAATTCTTTATAAAACAGGATAAGAAAACTATTATTTCACAGATTTTCTTAGTCTGCAAAAAGCAAATATGGAAAAATGCATATACAAAACTGAAACAGAATCTTACAGTCTAGGTGCCTTGTTCTCAAACCTGACCTAATTATCATAAGCTTTCCTAAGAAAACATCCAACTGTCAGGGGAAGCCACACACTTCTGCAAAAGGTAGGTGATAATCCACCATGAAAGAAATTGTTGAAGTTTAGGAATTATTGTAAATTCTCTCCTTTTTCCTTTCCTTTCCTTTCCTTTCCTTTCCTTTCCTTTCCTTTCCTTTCCTTTCCTTTCCTTTCCTTTCCTTTCCTTTTTCCTTTCCTTTTTCCTTTCCTTTTTCCTTTCCTTTTTCCTTTCCTTTTTCCTTTCCTTTTTCCTCTCCTTTCCGTTCCTCATTTTGCTTCACTTTTATTTTCAGATTGGGAAAGCAGAAATTGCTTAGAAGTTCAATAGGTTAAGGATATGTGCCATGATAGTTTCTTATTCATTAATTTCTGGATGATTTTTGCATGTAAAAAAGTTTTGTGGTAGAATCTCAGAATCAATGAATGGCTGAGGTTGGACAGGACCTCTGGAGGTCAGCTGGTCCTACCCCCCTGCTCAAGCAGGGCCACCTAGGACAGGTTGCCAAGGACCGTGTCCAGACAGCTTTTGAATATCTCCCAGGCTGGAGACTCCACAACGGCCCTGGGCAACCCATTCCACTACTTAGCTACCCTCAGTGAATGAGTGTTTCCTGATGTTCAGACGGCGCCTCCTGTGTTTCGGTTTGGGACCATCGCCTCCGGTCCTGTCACTGGGCACCACGGAAAAGAGCCTGGCTCTGTCTTCTGTACACCCTCCCTTCAGGTATTTACATACCTTGGTGAGACCCCCCCCAACCTTCCCTTTTCTACACTGAACAGTCCCAGATCGCTCAGTCTTTCCTCACATGAGAGGTGCTCCAGTCCCTTAGTCATCCTTGTGGCCCTTCAGTGAACTCTCTCCAGTCTGTCCATATCACTCTTGGACTGGGGAGCCCAGAACTGGACATGGTACTCCAGGTGTGACCTCGGCTGAATAGAAGGGAAGGATGCCCTCCCTCACCGTGATGGCAACGCTCCTCCTAATGCAGCTGAGGATACCTTTAACCTTCTTTGCTGTAATGGCACATTGCTGGCCCATGGTCAACTTGGTGTCCACCAGGATGGCCAAATCCTTTTCTGCCAAGCTGCCTTCCAGCTGGTCAGCTCCCAGTATATACTGGTTTATGCGGTTGTTCCTGCCGAGGTGTAGGACTTTGCACTTCACGTTGTTGAACTTCATGAGATTCCTGTTGAAGCATTTCTCCAGCCTCTTGAGATCCCTCTGGATGGCAGCATGACCCTCTGGCGTGTCAGCCACTGCTCCCACTTATGTGTCATCTGCAGCCTTGCTGAGGGTACACTCTGCCCTGTCAGCCAGGTCGTTAATAAAGATGCCGAAGAGGATTGAACTCAGTATTGTCCTCAGGGGTACACCAGTAGTTAGTGGCCTCCAGCTTGACTTTGTGCCGCTGATCACCACCCTCTGAGCCTGGCTGCTCACACAGTTTTCAGTCCACCTCACTGCCTGCTCATCCAGTGCATATTTCATCAGCTTCTCCACAAGGATCTTGCAGGAGACAGTTTTGAAAGCCTTACCAAAGTCTAGGTAGACAATAAACTGTCCTTTCTTTTACTTAGTGTTTCTTCTCATGTTAACATGTACCAAACAAAATTAATTTTATGGCCGGGGCTGGATTGACAAGCAAGGTCAAGGAAAACAGGATCTTTTGGAAGACATAGATTTCATAGTAAATTAGACCATTTTAAAATGATGTTTCTATAAAGACTGCAAGAGATAGGAGGACCCTATGTTTGCCTTGTAGCAGAAATTGTGTCTTAGACCTCATATTTCATTGGTGAGTCCTAAATACACTTAGATGTGAGATAAATGCTGCTTATCTTCAGAAAGTGTTTGTTCAAGGTATGAACAGAAGTGGAACTGTAGCTGTACAGGCAATATGACTGATGAGAAGTGTCTTGAACTGTGATCCCAAATCCTACTGCAGTTAATTATCTGCTTTTGAAGCTCTGAGTCTCACCAGAGAGAAATTAGGCATTGTAGCCCTGAGCCAGTATATGTCGAGAGCTACCCCGGAGTTGCTTCAAGGCCCAGAGAGATAAAATATTGTACTCTAATTTAACACAAGACAAACTGGCACAAATCTATTATGATAAGCAAAAAAATGCAGGTAATTTTCTTCTGAAGTATAGCTCTCCATATGTCAACTACTGTGTATAAATTGACAGATAATGCATTATTTCCACAACTTTAAGCTCTTTCATTTCTAAAAATAGGTATGTTTAAAGTTTACTGAGATCTGTTTAATTCCTTTTGTTAAACAGACAATAATATAAAATCCTGTGCCTATATTTGTCAACATATTCCTAAAACTTGTTAACTGAACTGGAAAACATAGGCATGACCTAAGAGAATTTTGCATTATTAAACTCTGTTAAGTTCTAACTTTCCTATCAGTTCTGCTGTGAAATGACAGACAATTACAGCTTTAAGTTATCACTTCATAAATACATATTCTGGAAATATCTTCATCTATATCAAAGTCTGAACTAATCTATAAAAAAAGGCTCACCTTTTTAATATTGTTTTCTTGTCTTTTTTTTTCTAACCAGGGTTAAATAAGCTGTAATTTGCCAGGAAATGGTAGAATGTATATAGAATGTATATATATCATTAGAACTAGCTACTGGATTAAAAATAATAACTCATAATTTTGACCCTTGAATTTATACAGAACCACTATGTACACATTTCTTTCTGGAGACAATGAGATCTAAGGATGTTTCTCCTGACAAAATGACACAGATAGATACATGCTTATTGTTATCTTGTGTACCTCCTTTTCCTGTAGCTGTTTTAAGTGCACAAATATAGTAAGATGAGAAATACTGACCATCTTACTGACATAATAAAAACCATCAAACTTTTGTTCTCAGAGTTCTTCAATATGATTATGCTTTCAACAGTACTGGTAATGTACCCAAAGATAATTTTTTTTTTTTTTTTTTTGCCTTATTAGTAGCACCTTTGGGGAACCTTAATCTCTGAATAATTGAGAAACACTGGCTAAGCTGTTAGTTTTAAATGACACATTAGTAGCTGTCATTTAAATTGATAGTTAGAGCTGTAATTGAGAGTAACGGTCAGAAGGTAACTACTCTGTCATTGAATTTTTACTGCTTTATTAAATTACTGATCTGATGCAACTCTGCACCTGGCTGTGGTGTATAATCATAAGCTATCAGAATCTTTTTAGCACATAAGGGCAGAAATTGTGATCTTAATCTGTCCTATCATAAAGCTTCATATTCTGGTTTGTTTTGTTTCTGCTGCCCAATTCTGGATGGATACATGGATGGATATTCTTTATTTCAGTCTATCTATCTGTCATCATGTCTGTACAATTTGCTGTATGACCTTCAATGTGGGACTCCCTCAATTGCTTAGACCTTGCAAAGAATCAACAATAATTTCTTACACAGAAGGCAAATAGAAAATATTCTCTATGGAAGACCTTCCATATTGTGGGACACAGCTCAGTGCTTTTAAAATTTTTTGGTTTGGTCTGGTGTCTTGCAAAGACAAGTATATAACTGAATGTCCTGGTTTCAGCTGGGATAGAGTTAGTTGTCTTCCCAGTAGCTGGTACAGTGCTGTGTTTGGGGTTCAGTATGACAAGAATGCGGATAACACACTGAGGTTTTCAGTTGTTGCCAAGTGGTGTTTAGACTAAGTCAAGGATTTTTCACCTCCCCATGCCCAGCCAGCAAGAAGGCTGGAGGGGGACAAGAAGCTGGGAAGGGACACAGCTGGGGCAGCTGACCCAAACTGGCCAAAGGGATATTCCATACCAGGTGACGTCATGCCCAGTATATAAAATGGGGGGAGTAGAGGTGGGGGGATTGCCGCTTGGAGACTAACTGGGCATCACTGTATATTCCAATCATTTTGTTATTACTATTATCATTTTATTAGTGTTATCATTATCATTATTATTTTCTTCCTTTCTGTTCTATTAAACCATTCTTATCTCAACCCATGAGTTTTACTTCTTTTCCTGATTCTCTGCCCCATTCCACTGGGTGGGAGGAGGACTGAGCGAGCAGCTGCGTGGTGCTTAGTTGCTGGCTGGGGTTAAACCATGACACTGAATTATTTGAATTAATTATTATACTCTTGTAAATGTTATGCAAAATGGAGGAAAAGGCACTTACTCTTTAAATTCTGCATTGTTTCCATATGGCATTAAAAATGACCATTCTTGAACAGCTCATCATATTTGCTCTTTTCACTATCTATCTATGGTAAGAATATAATTCTTAAAACTGCTATTTGTTCTGTTGTATTTGTAGAGACATTTATAGTGAGCATTCTGTCAAAATTTGGTATTTGACCACTGTGAGTGCTGACATTTGAATGCTTTCACTAAAATACTCAGGTTGACTTCAGACCTGCATTTTATAAGCAGAAGCAGCGGTAGAAATTGCTAGGTTACTGAACTGAGTGAAAACATGGGTGCTGCCAACTGCTTTTAGCAGTAATGGTCTGAGCTCTCTGCTCATTAATGTACAACTAACTGTTGCTAGGTAGGAATAGAAACAACAGTACAATTTAGTTTAATTCTCGGGCATAATTTTAACATTAAATGTGCGCTTCATAGCCTTCATTTCAGATTTGGTTTTGTCTGGGCTTCGATTCTCTTTTTAGGACATTTAGTCATATAGTGCCAGATTTTCAGATCTCCCTACTAAATTTGTAGTTATTGTGACAATTAACAAAGATATGTCTAATATAGAGTCTCAAATTAAATGCAGCAATGTAATGTAGTAAGGCTTACCGGATTGGCTATTTGCACATTATTTGCCCAGTGGGCTTTCCGCACCTGAATAAATCTGGATCCTTTTCTTTTCCCCCTTTGAGTCCTTTGGGTTTATACAAGAATAAAAAGTGCACAAGTCAGAGAAGATTTAGCTCAATAATCTCTGAAATAAGTGGTATAACACAGGGGATGGTTTAAAGCTCTATCTGACAAAGCGTCTTAAAATTATTATTTGTATTTATGTAATGTACTAGAAGGAACCATTAAACAAGGCCTTTCCTATTCAGTGCATTAATTGCTAGGGCATGGTCCCATGCTCTGGGGCTCCAAAATTAATGTATCACGATTGCTTCACATTAATTTCAGTAACTGTGGAATTTGAAATGATAGTTAAACCGTTTTTATGCTAAATCTGTTAAACAGTGCAGTAATCAAGTGTGTATCTCTGAGGGAGAACCACGTTGTCATTTTCTAACACACAGGAGCTGAATATCAAAAAGCAGTTTTCCTCTATCATATCAACTTAATTATTTCAGTAGGGAGCATATGCTAGATGGTTTCAAGAGGAGTCGTTTTTGGGTTTCTGACCGTAAGCCTTCTTCCGCGCAAGTACCGAAACTTATAGTGTAGCTGAATGTGGGTATCCAAGGTGGACTGTAATCTATTTTACGTGAACTGTCTCTCGGTCCTTCCAGGGGTTCTGTGAAGACTGAGTTGATCTCAAAGAAGATACGATCCTCCCTGTCTGCTGAGGAGGTCATAGTTCAAAGAATGACTGAAGGTGCTCAGGAGGCTGGCACTTTGTGGCCCTATTTTTTCTGCTTGTCTCCCACCGGTACCAGTGTTCATGCATATTCTGCTTCCAGTCACCTCAGCGATCCTTCCCATTTGTGCTGCGGGGCCACATGTTCCGTCCGCTGCTCAGCGCGACACCTCTCTTCCCTGGCCCAGCAGTGACCCCTCAGACGGGAGGCTGAACTAGATGACCTTCCAACCAACATTTCTGTGGTTATATCTCTTCCTTTTCTTGGGATTAGCAAGGCAGGGACAATTTTAGTTGATTTCTAATGAAAAGGGATGAAACTTCTTCTATCAATAGATACCTGGGCCTGATGATTTCACATTTGGTTTTAATTCACAGACCAGGCTCTTCAAGCCGTTAGGGTCACATTTTGCAAGTATTTCAAGAAAATAATCTTATTTGGACCCCTTTCCTACTTCCAGAGTGGAAACGTGAAATGTCAGAGTCACGAGCTGCAGCGTATAAGTGATTTTCCTTTTGAGTACAGTTTGAGGCATGCTCTCTGCTGTTGTCAATACTTTTCTATTCAATAGGAACAGAAAATATGAGTATTTTGTGTTTTGCAAATGCTTTGGTCAGAGTTCTCTAAGAATAGCTGTGGAGTGGTTTTAGATTAGTTCCCTTGTCCATCAGGATACCAAGATACTGTGATTGCTGCCTCATTGTACACTGCGTGTTGCTCTAAAAAGGTGCAATTCAGAGTCCACATCCCTTGCTACTTTTGTGGAAAAACATTTAAATGGTAGGACTGGTGAAGTGAGTGTTCTCCTAGCTATTCCTAATTTTTTAATGAATATTCTGGAATAGTGTCATGATGTTCCTGTCCTTTGCCTCTCTGCTGAACAGAGACTCTGTGCACTCTTTCTATTCAGTTTTATGTTCTCTGTATGCTATATCACTTTTCAGAGTTCTGGGCAATATCTAGAACATGTTAAAAACTTATCTACATTTTTGTAAAGAAATATATCATATCTGAAGTTCTTTTAATATGAAATGTACCTTGACTGTTCTCTATTAATCTGAAGTGATAGGTAAGGTCATATGGTACTGTGATGGTGACTGTCAGGGAAGAATTTGAAATAAGTTAATAATATATAAATATCTCCTGACAGCTTACATTTTATGTCTGGGAGCCTGGGCTCTAAGCACAAGGCTTAGAGTCTGTTCTAGCTGTTCTAGAATTAACCAAGGTAATGCAAAGGGAATATATCATGTTGAAAGAAGTGTTGGCTCAGCTGTCATTAATGTGTAGAATTATTTTCTGTTACATCATTTATTCATGGACTGCTAATGCATTCCATCTTGGATCTGCAAAAATACTAGTAACTTGGATACAAATGTTGCTGCTTTTCTTTATTTTGAATGATTCTCTTGACTTTCCAAAATAATTTCGGCAAAGGAATACAAATACTATGTTAACAGCACAGGCCTTGTAACTGCAAGACATCAGAGAATCTTGCATTCATTACCAGCTGTACACTCACCATTTTCTCCTGAATGTTATTTTGGTAATAGACAGACACAGAGAAAACCTATCTTGCACACTTTAATGGGACATGACAGTAGCAGTTAAGCCTGCGTAGGAATAATTATCTCTACCCAGCATCACACTCAAGTTCTTCTTTTGAATTGCAACTAATCTGATAGCCATTCTGTTAATTTGCAACAATATTGGTCTACCTTGGCCAAGCCATCTATGCAGTTGAAATTATTTGGCAGTATTCCACTTCATATTTCAGTTCAGCTTAGTACTGCATAGGATCCTGATTTAAAAAAAAAAAAACAAACACCACAACACAAACCTGAACCATATAGTACCAATAGGATATTGGGAGGCCTGACTGAGAAAAGAATTTGTTAACAGGGATTTGCCCTCAAGTGAGATCGTTTGTATTTAAGTTCTGTTGAGATTGATAAAAGACCCATTGCTATCCAATATTTTCAACAATCATCTGAAATAATGAAAAAATATGAAACAACTTCTGGTAAACATAAGCAAGTGGCATAAAAAAATGGAGGAATGATAAATAATAATGGAAAAAGAGCTGATGCACAGAGTGATATGGACCATTTGGTAGCTGATTAAGGTGTATTTTAACATTGCCATATGTGCAGTAACACATCTAGGAGCAACAGTTCATAGGATATACAGGCTGTGACCAAATAACTTGGCATGTGTTCTCAGCATAAAATTTTGTTGAAAATAAAGGATAGTTACAATAATTTCAAATAAAAATAGAATACTGGGGTTCAGGAATAGAGTGTCTTTACTGCTATATACAAGTGCAGCTCATATCGGAGCAGTATGTTGTCAAACGTATCCATTCTTAAAAGGATGCTAAAACCCAGAAGATGTAATCAAAAAAGAGGAACAGTCATACTTTAGAAATGTTGAAAAGGTCTTAAAGCCTGATACTTTAAAAACTCAGTTTGTCTAGGTCTGAGAAAAACTGCAGAAGATGACTAGATTATGTGGTGCATGTACCTTTACAAGGAGAAAAGGCCAGGTTCTGAAATCTTAGCATTCTGAGAGGAAGAGGCATAACAAGAACCAAATTCCAGCAGCTGAAGCCACAATAAGTGAAATTTGAAATTAAGAAACATGCTTTGAATAGTAAGGTTGCAAAGCTGCTCATACAAAATACCAGGTTAAGTGGTGAATTCTCCGTTTCTTGTCTTCAAATCAAAGATTTACCTTTCTGGAAAAAAAGTTTTGATCAAATTCAGCTCACAAGAGTGAAGTGTAATGACCTATAAATCTTTCTGGCTCTACACATTATTAGTATGAATCTGTGGGAACTATGTAAGTAAACATGATCATAGAGCTGCCTGCACCGGTGTTTAACACCATGGAGAGACTTACATTTCTCCACAAAATGAAAGGTGTAGAATCCTGATGAAGTCAGGACAGCTGTTAGTCCCTCGTTGCTGACATGGCCAAAAACCTCGGAGCACAAAATACATGAGTGTATGAAGTATAACAACATTACCTTGGTACAGTGGCAGACTAATGTTCTGCCTGTGCACAGAGGCGGCTGCAGCAATACGTGGACTTCCCCGGGTTAAATGGAAGCCATTTGGCTGATCCATTGATTTATCATTTGTGGCTGGTAAATGTTAGTCAAGTCTGATCCTTTTAAAGGTTATCAGCAATGAGAGGTTCTCAGGTTGTCATACTATTCCCTGTCCAAATACACCAAAAGTGACTGCAGCACTGTTGGAAACTTCCCACTGAACGCATAGTTCTCTGTGTCCTGTCCTGCATATGGCATATGTGATTAGAAAGGGGTTTGGGTGAATAAGGAGTTGATAAATCTCACATAGATAGATTTAGGTACCATATTCTGCTACTGTGTTTGTCTCAGGACAGTGACAGATTTTAGTCAGGTGTAGTTATGCAATAGAAAAGGTGCCATATGCCTGATTATGGTGTAAGAATAGTCCAGGGCAAGAAAAAAAAGATGCCATCCTGAAAATCCTTCTGTTCAGCTTCCATCTAACGCATAAGCTGGACAAGTGCCTTTCTGTTTGACCTGAAACTACTGATGCCTGTAGCACTACCAATTTACCACAACTGTCCCAGACAAACTTCCTAACCACGTGCTTTTTGCCTACACTTGCTTTCGAAAGCCAGGAAATCAAACCTTCCACCTAACTCCTATAATGGAATAAAGGTGCTCATGACATGCATAGCACACATGAGACATTTCAAAATGTTGCACTAGCAACTTTTTTGGAAAACACAGCTAGCAGTGGCATTGATGGATATGTGCTCTGTACTGCTCCTGCTGATGTGACTCATTTTTGCAGCAAAGCATGCAAATGTTATGGCACCTGTTAGGGAAAGATGGCAAATTCTTCCAGCCATTTTTACTCAATATTTCTGTATATTAATCACTGAATAATAAACAGTGGGAAACAATTCCTGGAGCAGAGAGAGGAATGTAGAATTCCCCTCTCCAGACTGGTTGTCCCAGTAACAGGGACCTTTCTCAGTCCTTTGACTCATGAATCTACTGCTGCTTCTCAGCAGTATAACTTGAACAAGAAAGATGAAAATTAACCAGTCTAGTATTCAGGGCTTGTTCTTGAGAGATGCAAAGTGTTTGATTGCCCTTAAGATGAAGAAAGGACAAAATGTATGTCTCCTTGGGTGGGTACTCTTCTCCTATAGGTAATTTTATAAAAGATGCATGACCCCACACAACAGCTACATTTTAAGAGAAAATATATTCAGCCCTGTCTTGCTACCTCTCAGCATCCATGACTCTTCAGGTCTGGGATAGAGTGGCAAAGCTAAAAGAAAATAGAAAAAAAATCCTATATCTTGCACTATATGCAAGAAGAAATCGAAGGAAAAGAATTTTTTTCCCACCCCTTCCCAAATTCTCCTTTTTAGTTCTTTCCATTGACATGCTTCCTTTAAAAAATTGTGTTGTTCAGTGAAAATGAAATCATAGTTGAACATCACTAAGAACTGATCGATCCATCATGAGATGAAATCTAAGTATGTTGTGACAAGCCAGTTATGGTCCATAGCAAGAGGCAACCTAACTAGCTGACAAATGACAAGTCTACTGTGGTTTTTTGCCGGTCTTATTTTTTTCTGTGCTTCTCTTAAGAGATTTATGAAGAACATGGTCCTTTGTAAGACATTCCTTACTGTCATCTGTTACTACTGAAGATCTGACAGTGGTGCAACTTTTTACTGAGTTATGCAGGTACTCTGGAAGCCCATCATTCAGAATATACCTAGATGTTTCTTCCTCTTCCCAGCACAGGTTGCTGCTAAGATGACTGATTTATAAATATCTTTTAATTAACAATGAATCTCCTTTCTTTGGATTCTTACCAGAGAGGTTTCATGGTACCTCTCTGTAGCTACATTATTATTGTTGGTATTTTTTTGTCATGTCCTTATTAGCTTCTTATAGTTGAGGAATCCTTTTCCTCACCTGTGCTTATGGTATGTGCCATTTCCAAAGCACATGTTACTGGAAAATAGTTTCAATAAAGCAGAGTGTTTAACATGACAAAGCTATAAATGATGTAAGTTTAACCCCTGATTATCTTCACTGACCATGTTTTTTGTGCCTTACTCTCTGTTCTCCATTTTATGATGTGAAGCGAAAGGAGTGTGCAAGAACCATACATCACATTAATGGGGGAACGATTATCATCAGAGAACTACCTGCAAAGCTCAACTACAATGCTAACTATTTTTGTTGCCTAAAATTTGATGCCTTGAAGAATTATCTGCACTAGTCTGAAGCAGGATATTAGCATACATTAACGAAAAATGTAGTCATCAAAAATTCATGGCTACATAAAACAGCTTAATCATGAAATGTGCATTTTGGAGAAAATTAGGATGTATGCAGCCATGCTGCAGAACACCACAAAGGTTTCAAACCATCACTGACCTTTGGCTCAAAGTGAATCCCCTTTGATGATTGGACTTGAGTTTTCAGACTGTAGTGCAACTCATCGCACTTCTGTTCTACTTCCATCCCATGAGAAAAGTTTAAATATGCAAGCAAAACCATAAAGCACATAAAACAATATCAGCATTTCACAGAAGCTCTGTTTATTGCATTTCCAGGGTTTTTATTCATGAACTCTGCTCTAATCATGTTAGTATCAAAGTTTATTATTTCTTACTGATAACAGTGTTATTAATCTAATTACTGATGAACAGTAATCAACTACTGATTTTCTGTATTAGCAAAATAATGTTAATTTGCAGGACTGCTACAATGCTAAATTTAAAAATGCATTGCAAGTAGACTTATCATACATATATATGTACATATGTGAATAGTATTCATTCTCAGGCTTACTTATACCATTTCAGCATATTTTTGTACAAGACACCCTTTCATTTCTTTGGATTCAAAAATCTAATGATTTTAAGAGGCACAAGAAGTGGGTCTCATGGATTGTTCTGTTCTTATCCCTATATACTGTCATGTAGATTGAATTCAAAACTGTTGATTGCCCAAAAATGCTGCATGAAAGCTGAAATATTCTACACCAGTAAGCCATTATTGAGAGAATGAGTAGGTGGAGGAAAGGTAGATATGCAGGACTACAGAGAGCTTTTAACGAAATGAGGGAGATGTTGCAGTCAGGGAAGCAGAAGCATGCTAAGTAAGACATAATTGGCATTACTTACCTTGAACCCACAAACAGTGTAACGGGAAACAGAATATAAGCATTTATAGCACAGTAATGCTGCTACGAGAAAACTGGGCCTAAATGTATAAATGACACATAACCAAAAAGGGGTAAATGAGGACTTCTGTCGCCATTGCACAATAGAGCACAGTGAACATCAAAACATGTTCAAGTAGTAAAATCTGCAAGACAAAAAAAAGGAGTGTAGAGCAAGCAGGAGAGAGTTCTGGTAGAATCAGAGTACTCTTGCAGAATGAGTGGGATGGAACCCAAAACAAGTCCTTACCTGAAAAATATGATCAGCTTTGTTGGAAGCAGTTGCGATCCTCACCCTTCCTTTGGGGAGGGTGACGGAACTGAAAAACATCAACAATGAAAGAGCTAAAATGGGGAGGAAAGAAGTCACCCACTTCAGTACTGGCCTCCTTTGCTGAAGAGCACTCTAGCCCCGCCACCCCAGCCTTGAGCGCTAAGGCCATCGAGGCCGTGACCTTCACCGCCAACTGCAGCACCAGCGCCGATTTCTGTTCCGCACGCGGCTCTGAATGCGCAGCATTAGTACTGTGTACTCATGGTGAGTTTAGGGCAAGATTGCTAAGGACCACTTATTTGACCACACAGTGATAATGACAGATAATGAGTAAGAACTAAGCCTTGGCAGCGAGTGTGGGGTTGATGAATGTCAGTCTCGTAAAGTGCTGTTCTGAACTTTGAAACTGGTCCAATTTATTGATCTTTTAACGCTTCCATCACAAAGATCTCTAATTTCCTGGGTTTTTTTTTGATATGTATAGCCATATACTTAGTTGCCAGAAGGCTTTTGCAGAAGGTCTGAAGGGAAGTTACTGATGTGTCTTGTCACTCCCGCATAGCCACTAAAAAAAAGGGACCTAAACCAAATATACTAGACAGCTGACTAAAGCCAAATAAGTGCATTCTAGAAGTGGCTTCCCCTCAGCTAAAACACACACTGTGACAACTAGGTTTTCTTCAAATTAAGCTAGCCTGTTTCCTTACATCTTGCGCTGCCTTTTTCGTAAAATGTAGAAAAAGTTTGAAGTGATTCCACAAAGAAAGACTGGATAATTTGTATTGCACTGCATATGATTCTTTCTGGTATTTTATAGGAAAAGTGCTAACTGCATTTCTTCTTCTGATACATTATTTCGACACGAATACACTTACAGAAAACATTACTGTATTAGCTTGCAACCTTGAAAAGCAACAACCACCAAATAGAGAAGAGCCCGTAGTCTTCTGGAAGCTCTACCCAGCAAAAGGTGTTATTGATAAATCCTCGAGGGACTACTAGTTGTGCGGGTAAGGGTTGAACAGCCTGCATTAGTTCTGAGCTGCTGGGAGGTTGTTTTGCTGAGAAAACTCGTGTACTGTATCATAGCTACAGCTTTAACGACAGATGTGCGCTGGAGGTTATGGATCACACCAGCCCACATAAGAGGCAGCCAGAGGTTGCCTATAGCTACCCTGGCAGGCTCACTGGTTAGCTGCAAGGGGCTAGGATGCCACCTGCCAAATTCTGACTCCGTTGTGTTAAGAAGGACATTTTGGCCTTTCTTGTAATGGATATGTTATCATTCTTCAGTAGAGCTCTAGAAATGTGACTGGGTTGTTATGGGATTATTACTAGGGACACCAGCTACTCGTAAGGTGGATCTTCAGGCTGAGTCAGTAATACAGCATTTCCAAAATGCACTTTTTTTTTATTTCTGAGTTTTGGAAGTTAAATAAGATGCATCTGCTAGAGCTGGAGTGAACGTTTTAGTTTTAATTTTAATTCTCTAGAAACAATAATTTTATACCCACAAAGTACATCGTTACTTTAAATACATATTGTATATATATATATCATATATATAGTGACAGTTGTCAAAATAATTTTAATATCTAGACAAACGTACTACTCACAGAGGAGGTCTATCATGGAAAGAGATTTTCATGATGTGGTTTAGACACAAGACAAGCTGGTGCGGTAGAACGTGTTCTTCATTCACAATTCCTAGCAAATGGACCTTTAATTAGACAAATTCTGCAACAGCTGTGACCCGGACAAGCCTCACCACCTTTTATAATGTTGCCATGTAAACCAAAAGAATGGTGATTTGGCATCAAAACCTAGTCATATCTCCAGGAACTCTCTGATTTATTTAGACTTATATGAAGCTGAAAATGAGCTCACCAACAGCTTTAAGTGCCCTTGACAAAATAAATCCTAAGGACAGGAATCTGAAATAGCCCACAATAAATTGCCCTCTTCTTTGAACATCTTCATATGTGATTAGTACAATTACAGGTCTGTTCCTTCCCTTGCAAATACTTCAGAAGATGTCTTTCAACAGTAATGCCAGCTGACAGTGTGATAGAGTAAGAACATAATATTTGTAACAACTCCATCGTTCTGCAGTGCCATTTCAATAACGCTCTGCACGTCAGATCCCTCTCCCTGTTTTCTCTCTATGAGGCTACTGTTCTCAGTGTAACTGGAGCAGGGAATGGATGAGTTCAAATCTGGAATCATAAATGGTGTTTGCATTAAATCACTGTCCCGTTTTATCTGTGAGATGCAATGATTTTTCTGGATTCCACACAGAGCAAATATTTGCCTTTAAGATTCTTTTCCTCCTCAGAGAGGTGCGGAGTGCCTGTGATAAACATGCATTGCAACAGTCTGTGGTGCTGCGTTGTCCTGGAAAGTGGCAAAATGGCATGCAAGTGTATTGATGTGAAGGGCAGATGCAGTCGAACCACGGCTGAAGAGACTGTGGAGCTGTATAATCATGACCCACCTCGTGACCAGGAGCACATATACCTCCCCAGCCAGTGGCAAAAAGAGAATTCAAATTCTCTTGGCTGCTGGCCGCTCTGGCTGACATTTCATCCATGTCTTATAATTTGCTCTGAATATTAAGAAAAAAACCCCCTGTACTAAACTTTTTTATTGCTCTTGATGGTTACAGCTACTCAGGCATATATTCCTATCTCACACAGTTGAGAATCTGAAACAGAACGCTTTTTTGTTGCCCTAACATTAGTGACTTTTAGATAATCTGTCAAAACACTGTCTTTCGTGTTGCTGATGCTTCTTTATCCAGAAGCGCAGTCTACTTATGCCTGTGCTTCTGAACGCGAAGAAATCAATCTGTCTCTCACAAAAGAGTAGGGAGAAGCCTGTAAATTACCCCTTGTGAAAGAAACTTAAAAATAAGAGACAAGTGAAATAACCTAATAAAGCATGAATTGATATGAAAAAAATAATATTTTCCCCTGGTACTGGAGCTACCAGCAGAAAAATGAGAACTTTAATGAATTGTGTTCAGACCCAAATGGAGGATGTCAGTGATGGAAAAGCAAACATATTTGTGTTTATATTTTTCACCATGGGGTAGTAATATCGACTCAAGCTGAGCAAAAAGATACCATAAATATATATGAAAGACTACATTTAAAAGAAATTCTAGGATCCTGTCATCACACTGCAGTACGCTTCAACTTGATTCTTCTTGCCTGTCTCTTCCATCGTAATTTATGCAGACAGCAAAGCTGGAAACTTCCAGCTGCTGCCTAAACTTGAATCTTACCTGGATCAAAAAAAGAAAATGAGTCACTGGGCTATGCCTACAACGAAGCCCACACCAGGCGTGCCCGTTCCAGCTTTAAGCTAGCTCAGATAGAGACTCGCTGCAGCAGGGTGGCAGGTTACAGCTCCCAAACGCGCAGGTGCCGTGCCTGTATTGACTGCACTTCTTGAACGAACTCTCTCCCCTAGAGCGAGACTGGCTGTCCCTGCGGAGGTGCCGGCTCCCCAGCCTTGGCCTTGCGAAGACGGTGACCGCTGCTCGCCCACAACGGGGAGAGCTCCTCGCGGACCCCTCCAGAGCTCTGCCGGGCAAAGCACTGCGGCAGACGGTGCTCCAGCTCGACAGCTTAAGTAGCTGAATTGCGTCACCATACGCCACCCAGTGATCTCTCCAACGAAGCATCAAATGAAAATAGGAAAATTCAAATCATTTTCTGATGGCAAATGTCAAGATAGCACCAGTGTTCCTACAGGGAAGTGATACACAATTTTGGGGGGATATAAACATCTTGCCTGATCACTGAATACTTATGGGAAAATTTTATGGTATACAGTAAGAAAGAAAAAAAAAGGAAAATTGTGAAATTTCACAGAACTGGGACTACGAGACTGTCTCTGTGACAGCATGGCAATGGTCATTAATCGTATTTTAATTAAACATTGTTGTAATATAAATCTGACCCGTTATGTCACCCACAGATCAGTTAACTGAGTGTTCAATACCACTGTGTGACTAAGATGGTTGAATATGATACAAAGAAGTCAGATATTACTTTCATAATGAAAAAAAGCAGTACTATTCTCTCTGATTTTTCCTTTTTTTCAGTGGTGTTTTTAAAAGATATTCCCTTAATAACCTACACAAGATTTGAATATGTTAAATCTATTTATAATTTTAAAAAAAAATACTGGTGTAGTCATATGATAAATATTCCTTGTATTTGTGCAGGCAATCTTCTATAAAATAGGTTCATATTTTAAAGTGTTATGTACCTAGGTTGACTGCTGAAGATTTTTGAAATATTCTGCAATGCTGAAATGTGTTTATATCCAACACGGATGTTGGCCCAAAGCATCCCCTAGGCAGCAGAAATCAGTACAGGGCACTAGATTTTACTGGGCACGTGGTGTGAAGTAGTGGCTAAGAAAGAAAACGTGTTTCTTAGATAAATAGAAAGAGGAGCAAAAAATGGAGGTACAGAGCTATTTTTGATTCTCTATGATATTAGTGAGACCTGTACTGTATTCTGCTTTATGAATTCATTTTGAAGCAGTGTTGACTTATTGGAAATGGCTTTAAAAAGAGCCACAAGAATGATGGAAGTTCTGAAAAAAACATCTTTACAGTGAGATACTAAACCAGCTCAATCAATTCAGCTTAATGAAATGAAGGTTAAGAAGCAACCTGATCATGGTCTATAAATGCAGATACTTCCAACACTGGAGGGAAGTTTGATCTATCAGACGTTAGAGACCTAGAGCCTGAACACAGAGCATAGGTCAATCGAGACTAGAAATGAAATGTGCATTTTTACAGTGAAGCATCACTAACCAACAGAACCAGTTACCTAGATGGTTGATAATTATTTGAATAAAGATTAGATGTCTTTCTGAAATATACGTCCCAGCTGAAGCAGAAATACTGGGCTTGACGTGCCGTTCAGGAAAACCAGATATGTTAATATATAGATCCCCGAAAACCTTTGTATTTAGCCAGTTCCACTTCTCTTTCTGTGACAGGACCCCGGGCCCAGTGTGAAATCTGCACATACACTATATAACAGCACGGCTTTCTTGGACTGCAAATGAATCTTGCCTGTCCTGTGGCCCAGGATCTTTAGATTGCTCCTGGGGGCAGATTCACCCCCTCACTGCTGCTACAGTCTCTGATTCCACTGTCAAATGTGAAACTGAGAAAAATCTTGACTACCATGAGTAATAAAGGCTGACAAGCTAGTCCTTAGGATATACCCTGTAAAACTGTCATGTGGCATGTGGGAGGCTGCTGTGCCTGCCCCTTGGGCCTGCCCTGATTAAATACGCTCAGAATAAAGCACCTCAGTCTCATGTAGGTGATGACACGGAGCTGAAAGGGGGAGAGAAATATCTCAGTGGTGAGCAAGTCTGATGCAGAAGTGATGGAGCCTTCTGACGAGTGAGACAGAGTGAAATTACTCTCTCCTGTTTCACAAAACGGAATTGCACAAGGCAAGATGGGGGTAGCAGGAATGATGGACCCAGCAAAGCTGGGCGTAACTGAATCTGTTTTCAAGGAACTGGGTTAGACACAACGTCAGTAACCATATGCTGACACCGAGAATAGCCTGTTAATTACCTGGTAGTCTGCACGTGGAATGAGACCTTATTCTTATTTCCACTGACATGCCTTTGCATTCTTCAGATAAAAAGGAAGTCTCAGCACAGGATAATTCCTGCTTTAAGACTCCTTCCACACTAGTGAAAAAGAATATAAGAGCATTCATGTAAATGAGAATCAGACCTGAATGTTGCAAGCTATAACTTTAGCTCTTTGTATAGCACGGCTAAAGCCAGCTTCCCTTTTAGAGCAACCCATCCTATTAGTGTTGCTAATGAAGATTTTTGGTTTTGATTTGCCATCTGCTGTGGAGCATTAGCGATACCACATATTTAGGCTGTATCTAAAATTTGGAACATTTTCAAGTGCAGCCCACCTCCACCTCAGAAGGAAACCGAAGCACATCCCCTGCTGGTACCCGGATTTCAGACGGAAAGGGGCCCAGTGCACGAGGACTGGGAGGAGCTGCAGGGCACGCTGGTCAGGCCCCGATCCGGACAGCCGAGGAACCACCACCGATTCAGACTGCCCCACAACACAACCCAAGTCTCTTCGGTTGTGCCGGCAGAGCCTACTTCTCCTTCTGCTGAAGACTTCTGTGGAAAGATGACTTCTTGGTACTCGCACTTTGTGGTGCTTCATATGGATCCAGGAAGGAACACCCGTTCAAATCTCCTGTAAGAAAATGTCTTTTCAGCACTGCTGTGTTCAGCAGACGCGCGTATCCATGCACTCAACTAAAACCAGGCGTGCACTACATGAACACATACTGAAAGAACATTTAAGGCAACAATGCAAAAGCCCAGCCCTAATCTTACAGGTGTGGTTTTGGGGTAGAACCGAGAAATCTATTTAGCGTTACTGTTGGGAACGTAGAGAGATCATAGGGTAGGCAAAGAGATTCAGTTCTTTTGCTGCTGGGGGGTTTTCAGCAGATTTTGCTTTCAGTGTAAACAATAAATGGCACCTTCCAGGGGAACAAGTTAAAATTTAAAAGTTTTTATGTAATTACACATGGTTTAAATGTCTTATGAATGCCCAAGTGTAAATGAATCTAAATTATGAACTAGTGGTAGATATAATTATTGACCAGATAACTGGCTTTGTTGCAAACCAGTTTCAAGATGAAACATTGTTTGTAAAACTCATTTTATCTTTCATTTCTGGAAGTGCACAAAATACTAAAACAACTTTCTTAGTAGACTTTGTTCTGTAGGGTATTTCCAACCTTAGGAAAGTTGACAAGACATCACTGTCACCCATTTTTAGATAGTCACCATTTATTTG
This sequence comes from Leptodon cayanensis, assembly GCA_027564655.1. NCBI lineage: Eukaryota > Metazoa > Chordata > Aves > Accipitriformes > Accipitridae > Leptodon > Leptodon cayanensis. The sequence continues at coordinate 1,115,827 of JANXJC010000013.1, forward strand.
TCTTAGGGACAGAGACAGAAGGAAGACTGAGGACAATTATGCCTTCTTTCTTGACTAAAAATTGCAGAAAGTGTAGGAGATTTCTTGAACAATGTCATTCACCATACTGATAGTCTACAGGTTACCACAGCTTTTTCCTTTTCTTTCCCCAGGGTCACACTTGACTTTTATTTTTCACATTTACTGTGGTAGCATAGAATTTCTAGCTGGACTTGTTTCTTCTGAGCTGCACTGTTTTTCCTGCACTTAGATCAGAGGCAGATGAACCAGGCAACTCGAAAAGACAGGTACCACTCCAAGGCATATTTATTACAACACAGTAAAATTGTTCTGCGTATCGTGCTTAGCTCCCAGTATAGTTTGGACAAAGTAACATTTGAGCAACATTAGAACAGGATGTCTGCCATGGCTGCTTTCACGAGACAGAGGGAAAGACTGTCTTTTGTTTCACCTATCAGTGATGTGTTTCAAAATCTATCCTACATCTCCTTTATCTATGTCTTCCTTTTCACTTTACTGGTTTCTATCTCTCACTAATTCTAACTTGCAATTTTCTGTTCACATCTTCCGCGCTCCAGTTTCCCTTATATGGATACTACTTCTTTTCCCCGTATTCCTCTCCTTCTGTCCTACTGCTGGTCTCCCATGGAGTTAACTGGTTCCTTTTTTTCCTACAGTTCAGTCTTTACACCTTTTAAAATTACTCTAGTATTGCACACTAATATGAATTATTTACATAATATTTCATCAATGGGTGAAATTAATTACAAGTGAAATTCTCTTGATATTACTGAGGTTGTTCCTATATGCAGCAACAGGAAGGCTGGCTTGTGATTTTAAATATCATGGATACTTTCACCCTGGAGGATAATAATGCATAGAGGCACAATTCAAAAACACAGGAGAGAAAATGCAGGTTGTATAATGAAGTGATTTTCTTTAATAAACATGATAAAGACACATGTGCCTCTTGAGTTCATTCCCACTAGTACAAACATGAGCAAAGCAGAAAAAAATCATGACTTGTTATGCTTCTTTCCTTTGATTCCCCCAGGCTATTATTTCAACAAATTGTTGTCAGGGGGAGGCAATGGTCATTTTAATATGAATTATGGATAAATCTGAAATGTGGGAATTAGGGTGAAAAGTATATTTGTTTAAATTTTAGACAAACACAAGACAAGAGGTTGAAGGGGCTGCTGAAACTTGGAGCGAGATATTCAAGATCTTTAAACAGAGAAGCAAAGTGAGCTGCTCCTTGGTTTACAGCCTGATGTAACTCTGCTGGTCTTGTTACTAGTGCTCCACCGAAGAAAAGAAGCAGAGGAAAAACTTTTCTGTGTGCATCACTTAGCGTGAACAGAATATATTTTTCTCTTTTTGTAGAACACCATATATACCTGTGTCAGTATGGAGATAATAACTTGCTGGATATGTGCACTGTAGATTCATACTGCTACTATCGAAAGCAGTGTTTAGGAAAAGCTCTTGATAAAACTTCACGCCTCAGTGCCAGGGAGACTGAGGCTACCGGTACAAAAGCAGTCCTCCATTTTATGCAGCCTGTTGTGGGATGTTCAGTGCCATCAGCAGTAGGGACAGCTTTTTCAGGTCTTCTCCAAAGCCTGCTCTATTTGTCTCACTACAGAACTGTCTTGTATAAAAGCTGTTGGTTCTAGGCACCTGGGTATTGCAAAGCTTTTGCTGTACCCCACGCCCTGTGATTTCACACCCTTTACACTGACTGTCAAAAATGCTTTATAAATAATTCAGAAGGTAAAAAGAAAAGAAAAAAAAGTTAGGTTTTATAGGGAGCATTTTTTGTTTCTCAGAGGAAGGGGAAATGGAGTGATGTTCTAGCCCATTAGGCTAGCACAAAGACGTATAGAGTTTTTCACCTATTTAAAGGATTGCAACAACAAATGGATTAGTAAAAATAATACGCAGGCCAGAAAAATCAACAGATAACAGGTGCCCACATTAATTCTAACCTTTATGTTTCATAAACCCTTGGGTCTTTCCAATTCTTGGCCTTTGTGCTGGTAGTATAACCACAGGCGAGCTGTCCCTCACTACCAGAGTTTGATTTCTGATTCCCGACTTTCAGAGTCAGAAGGCAGTGAATGTCGATTCCCAAACCAGGGAATCGTGCAGGTTGTGCATGTGCTTTTCAAGCAGTGGGTTTCCCTGCCTTGGGCTTTTAGAAACACAGTTGTCCAAAGCACTGGTTTTTGAGCTGCAGTTTCTGGATCCTGAGGTCACAACCTATTAGTAAATTAAACAGCACCAAGGCCCAGGACTAAACATCGGTATATGCTTGCTCATGCTGTTAAAGTGTTAGCAGAGTCTTAGGCATGGTTTGAGGTCCCTATCGGGGACCTTTCCCAATAAGCAGCCAGGAGGTAGCCACCCTGTATGGGAGGAGGGTGTGAATATTTTGCTTGTGGATGCCAGCTGGCTTCAGGCCAACAGGCAGTCCTCGGATCATTTTATGTATTGGCGTAGATTTAGACCAAGGGCTCAAGGTTTGTTACTCCATGTGTGTATATAAAGGAAAACTAAAAAAAAGAAGCTTATTGTCAGAAGACTAGAATTTTCTGTAGATTCTTAGGGGATGTACAAACAGAAAAAGACAGCAAACACTAATGCATAGGGAGTTAGAAAATATATTAACATTTTTGTTCCTGGTTTTGGGGTGTTTTCTCACTGTATGCAAGACTTATCCCTCACAGCATCAATAGTGTCTAGCTTGGATAAATTGTCTGCTCATGCAGTGCCTCAGACAAGAGAGACTTGTGGACAAATAGTGTTTTAAAATATATATGCACACATACATAGATATAAAACATAACTCAAATTTAAAAGATGGTATGTTAACATGACAGTCTCTATTCTTTGTTGTTAATGACCAATTTCTGTGTTGGTGAAACAGAGATAACGCTGGTCTTTTCTTACGCTTCTTTTTTGACTCTAAGGTTTTGTTCTTCTGTGTCAAGTACTAAGGAAAGACTAAGGAATCCCAGTAAAGATGTTGCTGAATGAAGTAAAACACTGAAATCTTTTTAATAGAATACCTAGATTCATATTTTTAGTGGAAGAGCATAGAAAAATTAATTATAACAGTTAAAAAAAAAAAAGTAAATACGAGGTTCAAGTGAAGCTATATTATGATAGTGTACCAGACATGGTGTTTGATATAAGAAAGGTGACAGAAGATAAAAAAAAATGCCGTGGCTCAAAGATCCAGGCCTTGGAGACATTAATTAAAGAGTAGTTCTGCAAAAGGTAAAGCACTGTTCTGATAACGATAGAGAAGTCTCCCATGTTTGATCACTTGTAGGGTGGGGAGTTGCAGAGTTCCACAACTCTACAAAAAATAAGGTAGGTAGATGTAACCTCTGAAAGAGGAGAGTGAATACCAGCATTCACTGAAAGGCTTTTAATCATGCTTGGTAAAATTAAAAGCTTCACTGAGATCACAGGAAGCGATCAGTGAAGTAAGATCTGAAGTGAGGAACAGGCTGCTGAACATAAATCACTGAAGTTTTTCATCAGCCATTAACATTTACAAAGTCAAATGCTTCTGATATTGCTTGTGCTTGTAGCAAAAGCCATTATCTCCTCACAGTTAGATTGTGATCTTCAGTCTTTCGGTATTGTTAATGATGGTGTTGATCTCACCCAACATTACACACCTGCGAGTCGGGTATCTGAGGCTGTGCTAGTTACTCTAGTTTCCCAATGAAGGAGAGAAACGGGCACCTCGGGGGTATGGTTAGTTTTGTCCTAACACAGACGAAGTCAAAGTGATGGGAAGATTTGACGGCATTTCTTCGGTGGCAAAGGAAGTCCCGGGGCGAGGCCAGCGCTATCTCTACAGAAACCTGCTGTGCACGGGGAGCTCTGCATTTCTCGCCCCCTGCGCCCCCAGCGTCTCCAGTAAAGAGCCGTTCTCCGCAGGCTGGGAGGTGCGCGTCAGCTGGGCGCACACCCTGACCAGGATCCTCTTTGGCAGAGACGCTGGAGGGGAGGATCTGATGCGTAGGTGGGACCGGAGGACGTAGGTGAGACCCCTGAGCACGTGTCCTTCCATATAGCAGCATGGGCACCTTTCAGCTTGATCTGGTATAAGCCCTGAAGGGTCCTGCGGCAACTTCAGCCAAAGCCCATGTCCTTCCAGTGCCTCAGCCTGCCTGCCGCCATCTCACCACGTCTGAGGGCCTCGCCACAGCCTCCAGCAGCCGGGCAGGTATTTGTTGTTTTCGTTTTGACATGGGGCAACAGCATTGGGCTCACCCATAATGGCAGACATGGCTGCTGCAGATTAGGTTTTTAGAAAAAGAATATAGAAATGCCTACTGACCTTAGCAGCCTAATAAAATCAGCAGTGATAAAAGAAATACAGTCCCAGAAGTCTAAGGTTACCATTTCTAATCTTAAACTCGTGACCACCTGGAGACCACGACATCATGCTTAATCGTGTTCCACTTGAAATGTTCAAAGGGGGAATAAGACTCCGTGCACTCCATTGTGTGTTGATCTAATGTCTGCAGAGCGTTGTCACTCTGGCTGATGTCGGTCTCATTAATGTTATCAAAGTCCCACCAAAGCAAGTCAGAAAAGCCTGTGGAAGAGCATCTCTGCCAGCTTTACTCGTGTCATGGTGGCTACTACACCTGCTGAAATTCCACAGAGCTACAATGAAGATATATTATTCTAAGGGCTAAGGGCAGGCACGCAAATCCTCTGAAGAGGAGAGCCATCCTATAGCACAGTCCATACTTGTAATGACTGTACATTACTCACACAATTATGGCATTAAGCCATTAGTATTTGATCATTGAACAGGAATAGTTACAATAAGAGAGAAGAGGCTCCTTTTACATCCTTCTAACTACTGGCTACGATATTCTTTTAAGAACAAAAACTCTACATCATATTTATGTATCTCTCCCAATTTTTTTTTTCCTTTTTTTTTTCCTGACAAGGTTATGGCTAGCCCACAGGTACTAACCAGAAGCAGTGAGGGAAGGCGCTGAGCACTGAGGAGGAATAAGGGAAGGGATTGAGCCGAGCAGTGATATTTCTAGTGAAGGGGTGAGGCTGGAGCAGCAAACCAGAGGTTTGGGGAATTTCAGTCTTAAGTTGCTAAGTAATGTCTTCCCTCCATTCCTTGCTACCCTGCATGTGAAAAGCTTCTCTCCAGCAGCCTCACTAATTTCCAAATAAAAATGCATTATGGGGCCATTCTGTAGTTACTCCTTTTATAGATTCACCAGCATGGGAACATGACAACATCAGAAAGAGTTTTGTTACAAGCTCTGTGTTGAAGGTCTAGTGGGAAAACAAAGTGAATATAGTGCTCCCAGTTCTCAGATCATATTGATCAGTTGGACTCTATTTCTGTCTTTGCTTAAAAAAATTCACAAGCTCCTTAGTAACTTAGGAAGCTAAAAATAATTTTCTAAAGGGATTGAAAGCCAAGTTCACAAAGTGTTTAGAACATTAATGAGGCAGGAATATTTACTAGCTGTCCCATTAGGAATTATAAAAGGAAAACATGATTATTATTTTCTAATCATATAATCAAGACATAGTAACTATAAAATATTAATTAATTAATTAATTGAGGTGCTTTTATATGTATTTATATATTAACTGTGTATTGGAAAATTTTTATATATACATATAAGTATGTATCTGTCTATGTAAACATATATAGAACAGACCAGGTTGGAAGGGACCTCAAAAGATCACCTGGTGTGGGTGTATATAAAACTTCATCTTTTTCTGCCTAAAATATATATACAATCTGTTCCCAAAAGCCTACATTTCTTTGAAAGTCATTGGCCTTAGTTTTCTAAGTTTCTTTGGCACTTTGAAATTCTAAGCTTTGCTAGGTTTCTATGAAAAATGAGAACCACTGCTTCATAAGTTGAACTACATTGTGATGGCTCTAGCTTCACACTTGAATTCTACACATATTCTCTTGCAGAGATGGAAAAAGTGAGAGAGTTTCTTTGAAAAAGAAACACTTAAAGGGCAAGCGGTAGAAGAGGCTGAACATTCCTGCAGGTTGCATCCTTGAAAATCTATCTTCTCTTCTGTATAGGACGAAGCATATAATGTCGTGCAAATCCAAAGGTGGAAGGGTTGGATACTAAAATGATAAAAGGGACTATGATCTTGTAGCATTTTTATAGGAGGATGTTCAATAAATTACTTTAGCCCCAGTGCAGTAGTTTTGTTACGCAGGAGGTATTTGCTGTCTGAAATAATTTTAGCAAATGCCATACCACGTTTTAAGAAATTTGACACAGAGACTTGCAAAGCTCCATAACTTACCCTTTACATTCCAAATGTGACATCCATCAACGATTAAACTGTACATTTCCCATTAAATCCCAGGGCGCTGCAGTGTCCCCGGGAGCGCAGGGTTACCTGAGCACCCTCCGGCTGCTAGCGGAGGAAGCAGCTTGCTGCCGCTCGGTCTGGCACACACAGCACGGGCAGGGTCTCAGCCACAGGCTCATTCAAGCACACAGAACAAACCTGCGCTGGGGGAGTGAGGTGTCCTGCATAACATTGTAAACTTAGTCATAATGTAGCTCCAACTTGCCTCAAAATGATACGCATTCATTCGGTCCATCCAGCCACGATTTCCAAAGATATGTTATGACTCTTTGACTCAGTCTCGTAAAATATGACGCTTTCATTTGAGATATGTAAAGCTCTTATTTTAAGCATCTCAAACTAATAAAAAAAAAAATGAATCAAGCTTTAAGAAAGTGAGATTAAGACCTTGGACCTTGTCCTGGCAATATTTCTGCAAGTAAATTATATGCATCATTCCACACATTTCACAGAGTTGCATAAAGGTTGAGTACTTGCTTGAGTCCACATAAAATCAAGAGCTGAATTTATTAACTTGGGTACTTAACTTAATGTAAATAGTCTGTGAGATATTCTAAGATCTGCAGCTCTCATAATTAACTCTTGTTAATATGAATATCTTGCCCTAGGTCATACAGGAGTGCAACCTGACTACTTACACACTCACCTCATTTTTTTAAAGTTCAGTTTTTCCATTCCAGATGAATCAGGAAAATGACACAGATTTCTGTGATGTAGAAAAAGTAGATCTAGGGACATTTTGGGCCCCCAGGTTCTCCTATCTGGCTTTCAGTTGCCAGTCCAGAAGTGCAGAGGTTTCTTTCAAGTCTTGATTCTTATCTGTCAGACCCATGCAGGTATTTCAGATATGCTAGGTGTCCAAAACCATACAAAATTCCTGTATTTAGGATCCTGAGTATTACTGAGTTTAAATATTTAGTTTACTAAATCATGGAAATATAAAACATGGAAATTCAAATTCCTACACATATTTTCTACCACGAAAGGTTTGTGGTTTTTTTTTCATATCACATAATGATCACCAAAAAAACCCACAGTCAGAAGAAGGAGCACTTGGTGGATTCAGTTTTATTATAATATGTAGCAGTGGAAGGGGGACTCCCAAAAATCTTGCCTTAATTTGTTTTTTTTTTCCAGTAAGGATGAAAATTCACGAAGCCACTGTGTGACAGTCTGAACATGTCTGTCTTGGAGCAACTGTGGATCTTTCAATATGTGACATGTATGGCATATTGGTTCCTCATTTTATTAAGTATTTGCACTTTATTACAGTTCAGACTGTCTGTTTTGATTATGGAAATCTTTGCTACATTTGCTTACAGCTGGCACTTCAAGGGCTCTCTGTTGGTTAAGAGTATGAAAAAAATCATTATCCTGAATATATTTTCCTTGATTTGGTCCATTTGGGGCTGATGAGAAAAAAAATCAAGCAGAATCCCGAAGTAATAATAATTTTAACTGTTTTAATTGTCTCACCACTCACTGGCTGAGAGCTTGTGCCTAAATGACATATGATCTAGGCTGCTTTCTGGTCTGGAATAAAATTCTGAAGTGTCCTGTAACAGATTTCAAAGATTGTTCATGATATCTGTTACCTGCAGATCAATACATTCAGCACCATAGCAGCCAAATATTAGATCATCAGCTTCAGCAGGCAATGGGTGCAAGCTTTTTCCTTTCCTGCTCAGTGGAAAAACAGGCCACAGGAAAAAAAATATTCTGTGGCAAACTGTAAGAATGGGTCTGTGGGTCTTGAGAAGCCATCCTCACTCTATCCTAATCTCCATTATGTGCTGGATTTTTTTGTTCCTCTTGTGTTTGTCTGATGATCTACTCAATATTGCCACAGTCTTTTAATTTCTTCTGTTAGAAAATAGAATGCAAAGACATGTCCATAATGTTCAGTACAAATGCTTAACTCTGTGCTAACTGCAACTAAAAGCTTCTATTTTCCCAGCTCCTCTAATCAGCAACTATGTTCCTTAAGAATGGATGTAGAGTAGCAGCAGATGAAAAGGAAGGTTATAATCCTAAAGGAATACTGAAAAGAATAATTCAACTGATAAAACACAGCAGAACTGGATCAAACAGATGAATTGGACTCGATGATCTTGAAGGTCTTTTCCAACCTGAATGATTCTATGATTCTATGATTCTATGAATTGTCTGCATCAACACAAAAATGATGGAAAGGATAAATCAAGTCTCTAATGGAAAGCAACTCGAAGGGACCAAAGATTTTACTATGGATTAGAAACGTGAAGTGGAAAAGATCAGTGAATGTTTTAGTAGGCATGACTGGCCTTTTTTTCCGTCTTGTTGGTTCAGGGCAATTGTTTGCTGTCAGACTGAACTGAGAAGGAAAGCAGAAGCTTTGTGTTATGATGCCCTTTCAGACACCGTAATGTCTGGCTGAATTCAGATATCCCATTCTCAGCCGTAATACTACAAGGCTGCCACCACCTTTGCAGAGAATCACAATGTTGATATTAATAGGGTACACTAGTGTAATAAACTAATAGTTTACCTATTTCGTGTGTGCAGAAATCTGATCTGATGAATAGAGAGGTATCCAAAATCAATGCTTCTCTTTGGCACTGAAGCAGATGCATATCTTCATAGATACCAAAACATTCATCAATATTGTTTAATCAGAAAAAAAAAAGTCTTAACTTGTTAACACAGCAGAAGAAAAATTGAGATAATTTGCTATTTCTGTCGTCCATGGAAGTATAATCTCACTTTCAATAGACAAAATGCTGATGAGAATACCAGTAAGATATACTTGATTATCAGCCTTGCTTAGAGTTACATTCAAGTAATTTTTAAACAATCAACCTTCCAGGGAAAATTGGATGAGATCTGCGTTATTTATCATGATGTTCTGTATTTTCTAAAAATAAAACCAACCAAACAAAACCACCCTCCCACCCCCAAAAAACCACCCCAGAACACAGAAGGATTGCCAGCTAGTCTCGTTTCAAGCAAGCTGAATAGCTATTTTTTTAATAAAATGTTCTGTGTTTGGGTTGTTTTTTTTAACTTTTAGTTCAATCCCCAGTGAAGGGCACGTGACTCAACTCGAGCCTCCCTGGGTTTTTGCTAACTGTTTGAGAGACCTTCTCTCCTACTTCTTGGTTGGGAAGATCAGGCACATAGAGACTTCTTTCATCAGTGGCTCTTTTGTCTGTGATCTCTTCTTCAAGGTCCTCTTCTCCCCATTGTTGTTCAAAATCAGGCATTAATTTTCTAGTTTTTCCTGTCTGTCTTTGAAGAAGTGTTAACAGATTTTTCTTGGTATTTTAATATCTTTAGCTCATAGATTACAATGGAATCGGTAAGCTATTATTGCTATAATAGTTTGCATGTGTTATTTTATGCATTCTTATTTGCTAAATACCAGTGTCATGCTTCTTGTAGCATAATGCACAACTAATGACAGCAGTTGCTTCAAAGGTCGTACAAAACTGTGGCTGTCATTTGCAAATTTAAATCCCTCTGGGTAGGGAAGATTCCCAAAGAGCAAGTGTCAAAAATGTGTAACATGCAGTTCCATCCTAATGCAAACTACATAGAACTTTTGCCTAAAGATTTATTTATATATAACTATTTATGTTGCTTAGGTAGGGCATTTCTTTTGAAGCTTTCAGGAGTACTTTCAAGTCCTAACTACTTCACAAAGTGCAAGTGACCCCCACAACACATGGCTGTCAATTTGCATGAGATATCACCTCCAGTCTAACTTCTCGCTAAGAAGACAGGCAGCTGTGCTCTGACAAATAAGATTACATGTCTGCCATTGAAAACCAGGTTTTCGTGTCTCCTGTAAGCAGTAAGCTTGAAAAATGTCTGTAGCAGTTCATCTGACCAGACAAAACTTGCCACTTTGTTCTTCTAGTTAGTTTGCCCTTCAAATTAAAATAGGACTCATGCCTTCATATTTTAACAGTTGATCTGCAAAACCATTATGAACCTATTTTTATAACACCCAGGTATACCTGATGCAGAGTGTTAAACAGCTGAAAAGTCACTGTGACTTTGATATCGTCTTTCTTCTTCCCATAATATGTCCTCTAAGAAAATCTGCATATCTTTAAAAGTGCAAGCTCCTTTAACCTGAAAACTAGGCACACAGAATTGCTAAAGTTTCATCAGAATAAGAAACAAGATTGTATAAGGAAAGTGAAATATTAGTAGAAGTAAAATAATCAAACTTCTCAATACATTTTAGTATATTTAATTCACAATGGATGTGAGCGCATACGTGCGTGGATAATCAGGGTTTTTAACTACTAGCATATAAATGCTGATTTTCAAATACTGGTAGCTTCATTCATAAAAAATATTAATTAACATTATTTGATTGCTCTGTGTTGGTAGTTTCCTCTTTTTTTGAAAATTTAATCCTCACTGATATTGAATGTTTCAAAGCCTCAGCTCTCAGAAATCCACATCTTCCCTTTTTTCCTTAAGTTCAGGCTCTCAAGATCTAGTTTTGATTTTAAAAAATTTGGATTTTGAAATAATCACTATAAATAGCACTCCTGTTTCAATAACTGACACCACATGCAAACCTAGTGAGGCAGAAAGGAGTATAGGTGCTATAAAAATGGAAGGGATGAAGTGTTAAGCCAAATAAGCTTTCAAGTAACCACATATTCCTCACTTTGTTAAACAGCCTAAAAGAGATTTATTTGAATCCAGGGTGCATAGCAACGCTACGGTAATCAAAGATTCTAAAAAAATACAGTTTATTTTTCTCTCCTATCTTTTGACTTCCTGTTTTATCTGCTGTATCTCAGGGCTAAAATGATACCTTATCACATCAAAACTGGAGTGCTGGCAAAAGTCCGTTTAGTTTTGGATGACATCCGTAATACTGAGGTATTAATTCATGTAATTATATTGTATCTGGATCTCAATAGAATCACATTACAGCTGCATATTTCAGATACAGACACCTTAAGTCTTTCACTTACCATTCTTCAGATTTTCTTAACTCAGGAATATCTTCTCCCCATTTTTTCAGACGCTTTTGACACTTTGCTTATACTTTCTGTAGTTACACCACCCATAAGCTAACCACTTTTTGCAAAAATGGCAAAACCCACTCCTCATTAAAGAGTTTATAATGACAACTACAGATAGGTGGAGACAGCAACCACTGACTTTTAATGTCATACCTGACACTGCTCAGTGAATTTGGGAATGAAAGAATTCATCGTTTTCCTTCCTGAAGGGTAGAGTGACAGCAGCCCCTAGCCCTGAGGACACGGCGGCGTGCAGTTACCCCCGGCCTCAGTGTACAGGGAGTTACGGACAGCTATGGACAGTGCAGCACTGGTCCCCAGCCAGCTCAGACTGGCTGCCGGCAGGGCAGGAACATGGAAAAAACTTCCAGCCACTCTTCTTCATTGCCAACTTGACTGTACAAGTGGAGTTTGTTTTTCTTCACACGTGTTTTTGAAGTCTGAATCAACAGATGAGGTGGGTTCTTTCAAGGTTGTCTAACATCAGTTATTTTCTCTCTGATATTGATTTATATTCCGCATTTGTCACTGAGGCCAAAAAGTCAATGAGACATCATAGAGAAAAATGTGCTTTTCCTTGTGTAATCATAAGTTAGAGGGGTGGAGAAGGTGGAGAGGAGCATTTGACAGGTTTGTAACCTTAGGATTATTTCCTTCATTTGGAGATGTGTTCAGCCCACCAGTTTAGATCCTCTGTTACAGGTGTCCTGGGTTCCTCACTGATGTTTTATTTCCATACCGTGGCCAGAAGCAATGTCCAAAAATAGTGCTATCTATAGATTCCAGCTGGCTAGCAAAATTTGATTCATCCTGGCAGATTACGACTTGGTCACAGCTACCCATCCCTTTTTCTGACTTAGCCATTGCAATTGATTGATCCATCTAGGTATGAAGCTTGGGAATTCTGAGTAGTACTGAACCCAAAGGGTGGTACTGAAGGCATTTGATGGCCTGGTTCCAGCTTATCTAAATACTAAAGATTTATGAAATGAAGACTTCCAGTAATGTTAAATTTACTTTGTACAGCAAAGACAGCTTTCTCAGGAGTCTCCAACCGTAGAAAGCACTCATCTAGAGACTAAGTCCCATCACAGAAAAAAAATTATTTTATTCTACTTCACTTTTCTTTGACACAGTCTTCTTTAACTCATAGTAGTGGTTATTTATGTCCATGTATAAGTGTATATATAGATGCATAGATGGATGTAGATACACGTCATGTAAAATATCCCAAAATATAACACACCAATCTCCCACCATTCATGATCTTGAAAAGAGAAAGAGAATACCTGAGACATGTTAATGGTATTATTTAACCTACCAGAGACAGATTCTTAGGTATTATGGTGGTACTGATGATGAATGAAGTAAGGAAGAGGAGAATGGAATAGGAAGGATGTCAGAACTTGGTCCTTAATTGTGATCTAATAGTTTGTCCCAGTAATTTGTTCCAGCATGATTCCTCTTGCACTTCTCTCTCTCTTCTCAGAGTATAAAGGAAGGGTATGGAAAATATTTCAGCTCTCATCACTGGCAGTGCAGACAGAGTAACCACCTTGGATAAGATTAAAGCCAAGGCTCTGTGATCTATATTCTGTCTACTAACCATCTACTGTAGGAAGAAAAAACAGGAGAAAAACAGTTATTATTTATACCTGTACAGATGGTACCAAGGACCAGGAAAAGAACACAAAGCGCCCACTAAGGATCTCGTCCTCCCTAGAGCAGTCCTGCAACCAGTGGTGAAAACTAATTTTAAAACCTGTGTACTCTTTATGTCCCTGATAAGAATGGTTATTATGTTAGATTTTTAAAAAAATATTAATAAATATGTACATGTCAGTTGTTGCCCGATGAAACGTAGCATTTTAATGTATACTCTATTTATTTATCAAACGTCTTTCTATCAAAATTTTTGCGGGGTGGCTGTGGTATCTCCAGCTAGTTTTTTTCTCTCTGAATAGAAAATCAACATGTAAACAAACCCAGTTCTTCACTAGCCAGTATTCTGACATGACAGAGCATTTCACTGTCAAAGAACTATCATTTATGGTACTAACCATCAGTAATTTTACTAAAATGCTGACGTAATGTGAGTTAAGAACATTTGACAGATTTCAGGGCAAAAAGAGCAGTTAGTGTCTGTTTATGAAAGTGAATTGCCTTGAAAAATAAATTTATTCTTCAGCGTTCATAGCGTTTAATCAGCAGACAGAATAATTGATAGTTTTATTGTGCAAGTAAATTATCATATATGTACCTATTTATATATTGCAAAGATATTCTTAACACTTCAGTCCCTGCACTTAATAATCCAGAGCTACAATTAGATAATGATAAAACCGGCTCTCTCATAAATTGCTTTCCTGGGTGCAGTCACACATCAGACATTTACTCAAATGTATCTGCAGTAATATATAACTGCAAGGCCATGCTTAGATCAGTGTTGCTGTAGACGACTGAATTCATTCAAAGGAGAAGAGAAAACCGGCTATGTCTGCAGAATAATGTTCTTACTCTTGACTCCCTGCTAGCATCTTCCTCTGTTTGATCCTGTCCTTACAAACCTGTAATCATCAAGTTCCAGGCAGCATGCTCTTTAACGTGAAAATTGAAATAGGCTGAGAAGATTACTTGGAAGCTCAGGTACTACAGGATTGTGCCCTGCAGTGTGATACCATACAATTCAGAGACAGGCAGCTGTAGCGCTGCTCAAATTGCGGACATATGGAATGGGATCAAAACAGTCCGGCAGGCATTGTGGGAATGCTGCCAGGAGGTCCTTGCAGGAGAGCGTTTCATTGTCACCTTCATTTCATGGAGATAAAAGCTTAGCGGGGAGCAAGTGAATAGTTCTGCTGCTGATTACAGAAGGCAAGAAGAGCTCCTGGAGGGAGGCTGTAAAAATAGTAGGTTTAGAGTCCTAAGTGACACTCGGCTAATTTGGAGGCTTTCATCCCCTGTCTAGATTTCATTATTGATGACACCTTGGTGAGTAATGTGTCTGTGCAAGGACCTGTCTCTGAATGTTGGAAACGCAGGTACACCCTGTGTTAATGTGGGTTGATTAGCTAGTGGCCTTCCACCAAAAGGCAGCGACCCTGGATATTTTTTACATCACCTGAAGGTGGCACTTTGCTGTGGATGTTCACATGCTAAAAAAAATATGCTCAGCATGTTTTTAAAACTGTTTCAATGCCAAATTTGTTAGCTATTCGTATGTGAAAAGTTCTAGTGGGGCACAGTCCAATGACACTCTTTCTTTTAAATGAAAGACTTCAGATGCATATATATTCAATATCTAAGAAAAATAATGCTATGGTAGTCAATTATTTGTTTTGTTGCACTAGGATTTCAAGCGTAACCAATTCTCTGTTATTGTATCTGATTGAACGGAGTAAACAGACTAGCTGTGTGATGATTTTAAGAGCTCATATTCTCCTGTCCTTGCCTATGACTAAACGGCTAATGGCACTTGAATTGGCATTCACATGATCAAAGCACATCTATATTTGAAGACATAATGTAGAAATGAAGAATTATATTTATATTTCTTGCCGTGTTTCAAAGAAGATAATTCTGCATTTCAAGACACTGAGCACTCAAGTAATGCCAAATGTAAATATTATTAAGGTGAATCATCTCCTACTAAGTGAACAATGCATATGACACTGAGAACAGAGATGGCAATGGGCTGTGAAGTTTCTTCTTGCTGCATGTTTAATGTATATTATTATTCAGGATGTTTATACATTAAAGAAATGTTGACTGAAATGAACTGACTTCACTGTTTCTCATGAGATGACAAAAAAGGCCTGGAAAGCTGTTTGACAGGAAAGATTCAGAGCAGCCACAACACTGAGACTTCCATCTTCTCATACCTGTATGTGCAGACACAGTAGAGTGTGGTCAACTGAAAAGATAATACAGAATTCTGTTGACTTCCATTGTATGCACAGAAAAGGAGTGAGTAAGATGGATGGAGAAAAACTTCTAAGAAGTGGTTTCTTTAAAAATAAAAATTAATTGTAATTCTGTAGGCTAAAAGTTTACAGGGAATATTTTCCTCCTTCAGCCATAGCATGGGTTTGATACTAGTTTAAGTAAAATGCAGATTAACTAAAACCATGACAAACCGTTTAACTGGGCAGAAATTTTTACAAGTTTTAATATGATGCACTGACTTTGAGAGAAAATGGAATCTTAAACCAGGTCATCTGTTGGGCAGTTGTTATTCATGCATGTAGCATGTCTCAAAACCATAAAGAAGAGAGTCAATTTATTAGCAATGCTGTACTTGTTCCTTGGTGGGGAAAGAAGACAAGCAGTATTGCTTCCCCATTGAAGAAGTTCTTCCTGAAACACCTCCTTACTGATTTTTTTTTCCCTAAAACTTGAAGTCTTAATTAAGATGCTCAAGCAAATTCACATTTCCTTGAATTTTGTGGGCATCTTTCAAAGTTGTGCTTATTATTTTTCAATCTTAACAAATTATTCTTCTTCTTGAATGGAAAAGGATGAATGGAGTTTGACATTTCTCCACCTAGATGGCCAAGCACGAGGCAATCTAAGTGTTCCTAGGTTAGCCAGGGCACTGACATCTAAATCCTACCATCCTCTATGAATCCAAATCCTTCTACATCCTAAGCAGGGGCTATGTCCTAGTTCCAGGTTTTGGATGGAAGTTCCTAAGCTCAGTTTCACAGCATGTTGCAGATAGGTAGATGATACTGGGAATACTTGTCATTCCAGTCACTTTCAATACTAATATGAGTTCTCCAGTGCCCAAACAGCGGATCAGACGTCTAATATCTTTTCCAAATACGTCAAATTACATGCTAAGCATTCACTTCATTTTTTCTTGAAGTTATACTAGCTTTTTCCATCAGCCAAATGCTCAACAAATGTTAAAAATTATTAAAATAAGAACAGAGAACAAATCCAAAGATATAATATTTTGTACTGCAGTTTGAATATACATCTGGCCCCCATTTCAAAAAAGGTATAGTCGAATTTGAAAAGCTGCAAATATGGCCTATGAGAATGATTAAAGTCTCTGAACGCTTCTGTTACAATTTTTCTTAGTTTATAAAAGTCTGCTGGTTTTTAATTCAGCAGTTTTTTTCTGTCCTTCAATGTACTTTGAATAAAATTATCTTGTATATAAATAACTTCCTCCAAGGTTATTTTACATAACTAACTCTTCCTTAGTGTCCTCACAAGGTATCAAAATAGCACCACTGCTTTTAGGTCACCTGTCACATGGTGGAACAATTTAAGCAGGTGCTTAAATTTCAGCATATGACTGCTCTTTGATGCGCTGGAACTTTGATGAACTTCTTTACAGTTAAATAATTAAGTCACATGGACTTCCTGTCCTTCAAGTGAAAGATAAGCCACAGAAACTGGGACAGTTGAGGTCTTTTAGACGTCCCAGTACTTTGTATGGAATGAAATAATGAACAAATATGAAGCAATTTATATAGCACCAGTCTTACTGATATTAAATCTTTAAGTTTTATTTTACTCTGTCAAAGCAAAATTAGGTTTTATCGGAGTTAGAATATGTTACGTGACTTCTTTGCTCTCCTAATCTCTGTCCACATGATCCTTTTTATGAGATAGTCTTCCATTTAAATATCTCTTTGCATATTCTAAATAGTGGCTACTGGTAAAAGTTGCTTTAAATGTTAAGAAAGTGTGGTTACTGTGCATGCAATGCATTTGCCACATCTATATGGAAAAATACAAGGTAAAGAGTTTGTAAAATACTGTTTCTAGGGCACCCCACCATGTACCTGTATAACATAAAATTCTAAAACAGGAAAGGTTATTCTCATTCAAAAACATTTTTTTTCCACTGACTTCAAAGGTAGCCTGAGTTAGCCAGCAAAGGTGTAGATGTCTACAAAGTAGAAGATAAAGTTTCGTGAAATTAATTCCATCTAGGGCTGTCCTATTTGAAGTTGTTATGAAAATTTCACTACCTTAGCTGGTGTAGGAAAAGAATGTCTGTGCAGTTCAGTTCACATAGTAAATAAACAAATGAATAAAATACAGTATAATAATGATTAAACATATTCTTGAAAAACACGCAATCTGGAACGTACTCATCTGCCAGTGGTATTTGCTTGTGAAAGCTGCCTACTGTTCTTTTTCTCTCCCTGTTTTTGAGCACGCTTTAGGGCACTTCAACCTTCAGTATTTCGCTTTCTCCTCTGGGAAGACTGTCCCAGTGCCCCAGCGTATTGCCCCCCCCTCTCCCCCAAGATCCTCCTGCCCTCGCCGCGGCAGCCCTCCCTCTGCCCCGCAGGGCAGTGCCAGCTGGGAGGAGGCTGTGGAAGGCAGGACTTCCTTCTCTTCTCTTCTCTTCTCTTCTCTTCTCTTCTCTTCTCTTCTCTTCTCTTCTCTTCTCTTCTCTTCTCTTCT
>JANXJC010000013.1:1135294-1151017 GCA_027564655.1 Leptodon cayanensis
TTGCCCAGGGAGGTTGTCCTCGTCCCTGGCAGTGTTCAAGGCCAGGTTGGATGGGGCTTGGAGCAACCTGGTCTGGTAGAAGGTGTCCCTGCCCATGGCAGGGGGGGTGGAACTAGATGATCTTTGAGGTCCCTTCCGACCCAAACCATTCTGTGATTCTGTGATTCCTTTAAGGGTTTTGTCAAAAATCATTCCAAAACATACCATAAATCCATTCAGATAGTTGCAGTTGAAACGTACTACTTAGAGCTTCCACTGCTTTCTGTATTTATTCAGAGGGTAAAACTGAGTGGTATAAGGCATAGTTATGAAAACTGTAGGTGCAGATTTCCTGCAAGTACAGCCAACTGTAGCATTTTGTGCCACTTTAACAGGCCAGACTTCCACTAAGATGCACATCGTTGAAGCTAGGATGAGGACTTCGTTTTCAGTGCATAATATATCTGATCATGAAGGATTTGGGTCTTACAATTTTTCATGTATGTATACTGGTTTCTGCAGATTGGCTTATTATTTTAATCTTTTTACTGAAGTCTGCCTACTAGCATGGAAATAACACTTCAGCTGGTGAGATATTTACAAAAGATTCATTTTGATAATTCACTGTCAATTATTTGTTGAAGCTGGTGATAGACATCTACTCTCCAGGGAAATTGAGGGTTGTAATTAGTTTTGGCCAAATGCACTATCCTCTGTATAAACAGGGTGTCTTAAGAAAGATTATGGGATATGATCTTATGTTCTTCATTATGCAGGCAGAATTCCTCATCATTGCTGAAAGGTTAAATGCTTTGGTCTGTTCTTACGAAGCAGTGTAAGCTGGTGTGCAGCATTGTCCAGGGAGATCCAAGTTCAAGTCCTAGCACAAATGCTATCTTGCTTCTTAACCTTTAACAACCCACATCACCAGTCTTTCTTTCTCTTTCTTCTATATTTCAAGTTCCTTTGGGCTGAACATTGACCTTAATTCTCTATACAGTCTGACAAAAATTCTCACTTTATGTTATCACGTCACACACCTGAATAATTATGATCTTTATTTGCATCGGTAGTTTGTTTTAATGTTCAGTCCTGTTCTATATGACCTCTGAAATCCAAATCTTGGTTTTACAGTTTTGCTTTTGTTAAGTAGTCGACAAAAGAACTTTTCTATTTTAGCACAATTCATCGTGAAGAGATACATTTAAATTTTTCACTTTCATTTCACATTTGTTTAACTGAATCTTCTTTTTCAACTCTGCAATTTACAGTTTTATTTTACTCCATTATTTTAGACTAGAGAGGGATATGGCAAACTGTACGTATTGCTCTTTGTTTAATTTGCATCACTTTGCACCAGTTTTTACCGACAGATCTCCCTCTAAACCCATACAACTCTCGACTCCTAACACTTTTTTTCACATTAGATCTCAAAATCATTTCTAATGCAATGATTATATTTTATTCCTTTTCATCCTCAGCCCAAAACATCATTATATATGCTGTGCCCATTTCATTAAAAATAAATGAATAAATAAAAAAGCAGCTAACAGTAAAGCCCAAAGGAATTAATGTACACTGCAAGTATAGTAAGACTTACCATAAGTTCTTATTCTTAAATGTGATGAAAATTTTTGGAAATGAGTACACAATTCAGGACCTTGACTATGTGGAATGAGTAGGGAAAATGACTGAAAAGTTGGAAAATGAGCTTATTGCATGGGTAAAGATGCATGCATATATATACACACACACACATCCATAAATATATATAAAAATGGTCTCTGTTGTTGTGGATAGAAATTATCCAACAGGTTTCACAGTTCAGCCAGAGTATTCTCTTTACACCATGTTGGCACGGTATTTAAAACTACAGTTTTGCATGTACACGCATGTATCTTTTCTCCACTTAAGATGGAGTGACTTCCTAAAAAGTGAGTGAACTGTAAAATGTTTTTTCATGATAATGTTTTGACCTCTACAAAATCATAAAATCATAGAATAATTCAGGTTGCAAGGGACTTGAGGAGGTCTTTCCTCCAAACTCTTCCTCACAGCAGAGCCGACAAAGAATTAAAACCAGGTTGCTCAGGGCTTTATCCAGCCAGGTCTTAGAAATCTCCAAGAGCGGAGACTGCACAATGACTCTGGGAAACTGGCTCCAGCGTTTAATCACGGTCATAGCGTAAAATTTTGTCCTTACGTCGAACTCGCCCTTTGCAATTTGTGGTCATTGCCTCTCAACCTCCTGGCACGCACGGCTGGGAGAGGCCTGCCTCCATCTCCCTGCCGTCGTCCCCACAGGCGCGGGGGGCTGCTCCGCTGCCCTCGAAGCCGCCTCTTCCCCAGAGCGGGGGTGCCCGACCCTCGGAGCCTCTCCGCACGGGACAAGCGCTCCGGCCCCCGGCGACGTTGGATGGAGCATCTGCTGGACCTGTGCACATGCCTCAGCCCCTCCTTCGGGGTCCCAGCCTGGACTGCATCCCCCAGAGGTGCCGTAACGAGGACTCGGGAGAGAGGAACAGCTGCTTTCCGCAGTCGGCGTTGCAGACACAGCCCAGGCGCTCTTAGCTCTCAGCGCTGCCCGGGCAGAGCCTGCTGTCCACCAAGACCCCCAGGTCTTTCCTAGTGCAATTACTGGCAATTTATTTATAGATCATGTTTTCCATATCTTCACTTTTGGGGGTTTGTTTTTTGAAGCGGAATTAAAATGAGAGCTCTTTTGGGGAAGTGATTTTATCCGGGGAGTGGAAGGCATCTTGAATGACATTGCAGAGTTAAGTTTTTCTGCTCAGGTTAAACTTCCTGTCAGCGAGTTTCTCCTTCTGTAGAAACATCAGTTTTGAATTTTTGTGTTCTTTATGTAAAATCTTCCACACCTTTACATGCTTCATAAATTCATTTAATCCACCTATTGCCTAGCAGTACCGGAAACATCTCCTCTTCGATAACTTGCAGCTGGCTCAGCACCAGAAATTGCAGGCTACATCTTTAATGCGGGTTCTAGTACTTCATTTTCCTTTCTTATACGAATGTGTTAACTTCTGGTCTGTGAGTCTGAGCATCTCCAAACAGGCCTTTGGCAATCTGTGAGGAGCTTGAATTTGTGTGAAACAATTTGGTTATTTGATGTGTTCAGTGTTCTTATATATTGTTAACAACACTGTGTACCAATATAACATTTACCCTAGCCATTGATTTTCAGTGGAAGAAATTAATCATAAGACACTACTCAGAACTACCTTAATTCATAAGGATTGCTTGCTTAAAATAAAACCTAGGGTTGAATGCAATCTCATAGTCACTGAGGAGAGACTAAGCTTTCTTCCCGCGTCAGGTTTTCCCCTTAGCCAGGGATGTGTTCCCAGTACGGGTCACATAACTGGAGTACAGTCTTGCTGTGCAGGGTTGCTAGGGAAGGGAATAAGCACTACGAAATCATCCTGGCTGCTGAGCAGTTCTACAGTTTCTGTCAGGCAGAGAGAAGTGGTAGCACTGAGCAGCAGCTCTGTGTGTCTGCGTGCGTGCGTGTGTGTGCAAGAGGTGCCAGAATGAGAACTCGGTGGGAGCTAAGCTGCTGCCACTTTTCCTCCTCCCTTTTTCTCAGCAAGTTTATGCCTAGGAAAAAAAATAACACCTGATACTGCCTAACTATGGTCCCTTTGCAACAGGACTTACTCTTAAAGACTTTGGATTTAAAAACTTGGAACCCAGATTTTTTTGCTTAAAATTCACAAAGTAATACATCAAGTATGAAGATGGTTAAGGGCAAAGAGTCCCAAAAAGTGGGTGATTTGGGGAGTGAAATGTGTTCAGCACTGCAATCAAACAAACCCTCTTAATGAGGAATCGTTCGCTGGGGTAAATCAGAATGTCTGCTCTGAAATATGCAGCCGTGCTGGGTTTTATATTAGCTGATGATATGGCTCTGTATAACTTTAAACATTTTGCTTTGTGTAGGTCATCATGAGGATGCCCAATGAATAATAATCACAGTAATTTGTTAATTTTGGATGAATATATTGTACAGTTCTGCTGTTTTTTACCTTAAAGACAACACAAATATATATATATAAGTTTTTCATTTGTACGAAATTTCAGGCATTTTATCAAAATATTTTATATTCAATTTATGCATGTGTATATGCATTACTCAAGATGAATGAAGAGTGTTTTCTTACATGTCATAAGGATTTTTTTATATCTTATTTCTAAAAAGAAAAAACAAATAAATGTAGAAATGTTTAAAAGCTGTTTAAAATTCTAGACTTTTTTCCTTTGAAATCTGAGTTTCCTATTCTGACTTTATTGCATACCAAATTCTGCAGTCTACAAAGACCTGAGAAATGCAGTGAAGTTTCTTTTCCAGTCACTACCTAAGCTGCTAGTACAACCTTGGGCCTTGGATAAGAAACTTGACCTCAGCCCAGCTGGAAAATTAGATTAAAGCAGAACTTTAGGATAATCAGATGCCTCAGCTGAAGTGAGTATTACACATGCAAACTATGTATATATGCACAATGTTGTGATCTTGGAAACTTTTGTGTACAATGACAGAATATGGACAAAGGCTGGGTTTTTGAAAGATACTTCAGCACTTCGGTGCTCACTTCGGCAAAGCCTTAGGGACAGATGCAAAATGTGACACAGGCAACAAAGGTGAAAGTCATAATTGTGAGTGATATGTCTCAAAGTTAGCTGTTCAAGTCCAGATTAATCACCCTCAATGAGTTTTATGGTCATGACAAGGAAAGGGAACGCCCAGAGAGCTTAATACGGCCACATCCTAGGTATGACTTTAAGAATGTGCACTTAATTTTCCTGCATCCCTCAGATTTCCAAATAATGTTTTTTACAGTCGTCCCCCCCAATCAGATGAGAACATAATTTATAAACACAAGGCTGACCGAAACTGCTAACAGAACTGTGAAAGAGAAAGGCAGATGAAAGTGTTGAAAAACAGGTCTAAGCTGATCAGCATGTGGATGATGACTATACAAAAAAAAAACCAAAACAAAAAAACAAATCCCCAAACAAACAAAAAACCCCAGGTAAAGCAGCAGAGACTGAAAAATGTGTTGCCAGCTTTTCAATAAGCCTCATAAGAGTTGTCCTTGTTCAAAAAGCCCAGATCTTGAAGTATTTACTTGACCATATAGACTGGGATTTGAGAGAAAACTGATGTGATTTGAGTGGAAACTGATGCAAGCCCCATTCAGTGCAAAAAGGGCAAATAAAGAGCATGATTGCTGTTCATTCTTCAGTCCTTTCAGCCAATCATGCAATTTGGGAGATTTTGTCTTTTTCAGTACTTGAAGCTGACTGTGCAACAGATGATAGCTAACAGTATGAAAAGAAAAAGTGCAGCAAGAACTGGTAGTCACAGGGAATGCCTTGAGTTCCTATGACAGCTGAGGACAGTCTGCAGGCTGCAGAAGAATCCCACCCTAAATATGTGCTACTTAAAATGATCAAAGAGGATATTTTCCTTTTACTCTTGAATTTTTATTCAGAATGAGTTGCTAGTTTAATATTAAGTTGAATACTAATAACATACAGTACCATGACAAAGGCTGTGGCTGCAGCTTGAGAAGGCTTTGTGAATAATGTAAAACTTATATTCCACAAAAATGATTAATAAAAATACCATAGGGAGAAAAGTTCTGCATGTTTATTCATTTATTTTAGCTTCCTTTGCTTTTAACAACCATAGATTATAAATAGTTCACTGTACAGAGCATAGGCTAGGCTGATAAATTTCATGGGTTTGTCATGGGGAAAAATATTAAATTTCATGCCTTGTCACAAAGTAATAGGAAAACCATATTAATACTATGCAGATAATTTATATAATTTAAACTGAATTTCAGAGGCATGCTTAGAAGAAAAACAGAATAAAGAATTTACATAGGAAAAGAATGGCAGTACAATGCTGAGACATCTTGGAACTTCTCTATGGTAAAAGAGAAACTCGCATTATACGGGGTTTGTCCCTGTTGTACATATATACTGAAAAGAAAGGGTATTAAATGGTCACATGCTTTCTGTGTGATTTATCTCCCCTAAATACCTAAAGGTTTGACATCTAAGCTAATCATCCTAGGCTCCTTGTATAGTTAGCAAAGAGAAATAGGCATTTCCTGAAGGTGATTCATCTCTCCTGACTCAGACTCAAATTTTAAAATGAGACGACATGTCTTCTGGATTTTTCTGGAAAAATCTACTCAAATAAGGTCCACCTCACATTTTGTGTGGGCCTGGGGGATGAGTGATGATCTATTCTGTAGATATATTTTTTATACAAGATCTTTAGAAAGGTTTGAATAAGGCAGTGGTAGAGTACAAGAACAAACCACAGGGAATTGGTCTTTTCTAGTCGTGGGAACAGAGAATTAGTGTTTGTCTGGATCTAGATACCTTCAAAGTTGTAAATGACTCAGAAGATAAACTATGCTATAAACACTATAGAAGAACATTGCATTTTCTGTTACAAAGACTTATGGGAAAGACCTCAATGTGGCAAAAACTGAATTCCATATGACTGAAAAATATAGCTCAGTATTTCCTAAATTATTAAGATGCGTATATTTCACATGTAATTTCTTTGTAAAGACCTCTCATTTTCCTTATTGGGATTCATCAGCATAGCTCAATAGCTTTTGCTTTTTTAGTCACTTGAAGTCATACAAGGTCCAGCATATATTTTATCTCTATTTCTTTCTACTATATCTTTGTAATATTTAAAATTTTCATCTCTTGCTTTCAGCATTACTGTTCTCAGGGTACTATCATGCTCAGCCTCATCAGTTGAAGCAATAATCATATCATCAGCAATTATATCTTCCCTGGAAGTATCACCAAGTGCCCCATAACTCTCTTTCTACAATATTTCACTGACACATTTAATCTCAAATGTTAATCTAGAAAACTGATAATGTCCTCCTGGAGAGTTAGAGGGACCTAAAAAGAGACATACCTACCTAATTTCACCTGCCAGGCCCATCTTTCTTACCTGAAATTGTAACAAGTTGCTCGATTGCTAATTGATGTTGTAAATCTTCTGATGTCCGTACTGAGCGGTGGTAATAGGCATGGCGCTATTTAACCTTCTGGTGTTAAGCATATTGTCTTTTTTTGTTCTTTGCTTTTTTCTGCTCCAGTCAAAGTGCTGATGCATTCTCTTGTGATATCAAATTTCTCTGTTCTTTACTGGCTAAGGACAAAATTTTGACACTTTCAGTCACTTGAATCATACTTTATTCCATAACTGGTTGCCCTAACTTTATTGTTGATTATAGTGAAACTACTCATGCAGCTTAACAACTGGATTTTAGGTATTCCAAGTGTAGCAGAAATTATCTTACTTCAACCACATATACCTAATACAACATTTATTTCTATGTAAATATGCTCAGGTTCTCCAATTCCTTTAAATGTATCAAGGTAAACTATGACAATATCTTCTCTGGATCTTAATTTATCATTAAATGTCTCTCACCTATATACTCAACATGTTATAGATGGTCATACAGTTATGAAAAATTGTAATTTGCCTTTTCTTTTTTGGTTGTCACTTCCAGCTTCACCACTTCTTTTGATTAACTGGGCTACATTCTCTGCTGCTGTAAGTGGATGAAATATCACTATGTGCTTTACCTTACAAACAATTAGCTTTTGTGGTTTCAGAATTTGCTTTTTTTTGAGTACAGTAGACTGCTGTGTTATTCTGAATGCTGGTTTCCAGCCCAAGTTTGTCAGAACAGGGACAACAAGGATCTGAGTTTAGACTTGTTTGTTTTATTTTCTCCTTCAGCCCTCCTGGTTGCCCCAGCATGAGTGATATGCCTACTCAGGATACAGAATAAACTGTAATTCTGTAATAGTATAGAGACTCCATGGAGCTCAATATTGTAACTATGTGCATTCTTCTCTTTATTAAGAATTTAACCTTTACTCCTCTCCACCTCCTTATGTTACCATGAGGCTTTTCTAACATTATGGCACATGCTATGAGTCTTCTAAAATCAGTAAATTCTGTACTCCTGTTCACACAGAGCTAAGATTGCTTAGGTATATACATTACTTATATATCACATACTTCCAAGTACATCAGATAAATTAGTACCTCTTCTTAAATGTGACTAAGCATGATTTCATTGAGAGCAGAAGTAACAGAGAGGAAGGAACATTTTTTTAAAAGAATTTAAACTTTTAATCCCATTATGAAAATGTTAGTTGATAACAGCAAGGGGTTCTCCCTTTGGGCCTTAATTAGAAGGAAACAATACTTAAATATGAAACGTAAAAAATAATGGCTATTGATAGTAACAGACAGCAGGCAACTTTAACATATCTGGTAAAACAGAATTTCTTTTCTTCCTAAGATGTTTTATAACTCATTATAACACTAGCCTGACAAGTGCTACGTCCACTTGTTTCTAAACAAGCCTCTCTCTCTGGTGGTACTCTTTGGACAGTAAGCAGAAAACATGGTCAAGCTAGAACCTTTGCAACCCTGGAAGAGATATACACTGTCTTTCCAGAAAAACTGAGTAACATCAGTAGATGACCTTCCACAAAAATTTTATGGGAAGCCATATTACAGTACCAGTCTCACATTTACTAATGAAAATAATGCTTATGACTTCAAGATGATGACATATACATAAAATTAGAGACTAAACGCAAAGAAGGAGGTTCATGCAACAAAGAGGTTTTACATAGCTATTGAAGAAATACATCTGAAAAAGAAGACTGTGACAAAACATTACATGAACAAAGATGGAAATAGATTAATCGGGCAAGAGCAGTCTTATGGAACAGATTTTCTTTGTTCAAGGACTCACTAACAACTCATATCCTGTAGTAGGCTGGTTTTGTTGTAGCAGGTTTTTGCCAAGCTCAGGGTGATGGAGAACAAGATAAATGTCCATTGCTGTGATGAAGGAGAGATGTAGGCTGAAACAAAGGTAACATCTTTTGAAAGTGCGCTCAAATTACCCATAGTTTCCTTCACCCCAGCTCTGCTAAGGAGAACAACTCTAGATAATCCTTTTATCTCTGGCATGGAGCTCTCCTTGTGTTTATCCTCAAAGAACACAGACGCTTCGGAAGCTATTGATGTTGGCAATCAGCTCTGGTTAGTAACACTGCCCTGGCTGGCATGTGTAGGGATTGCTTTGAAGACACATGGGAAACCCTGATTCTGCTGAGGCACTGGGAACTCTGGAGCCCTTTCACCTTTAGCTTTGCTGCTGCTTCTCTTCTGTGGAAAGCTCTGTGGTTTGTCAGTCCTTCAAAAGGTCTCTGAAAAATTTCTGCAAAAGATAGATGCCAGAGAGCAACTTTCTCTGCTAAAACAACCAGAGCCAGAAGCTGGACCTTGCATGACAAGGTGTTAAGGATAGTTATAATTTTGTTGTGGAGTGGCTGATGCTATAGGGATTGGCCGTTAAGAGTCTCTGGGCTGTAGAGCAAAATACTAGGAAGGTTCGCAATCAAAATGTGAGTGTAGATCATCCTAATGAGTTTCTACAAAACTGAGGCAGCTGATGGTTTTGTTAGTAAATCATAATTCTGCAATAAAATTATTTATTAGAGGTTTGGGGTTTTTTTTTAGGGAATGAACTTGCTCTCACATAGTCTGTTATGCATAGATAGTTATGAGGAAAGGGGGGGGGGGGTTACCTCTATCATCTGAGGTGGCAAAAACTGTGTCAGTGTGTTTTATGTGTCTAGCTGAGCAGAAGCTTCATGTTTGCTCCCACTGTAACAAAACCTGAGCAATCCAATATCACTTCTGCTTGTATGTCTGCTACTACTTGTTCTCATTCATATGATGCTGATGATGCGTGGTTTACTACACAGGCAACATTACAGAATTATTCCAGAGGCATGACATTTACATTCCCACATATGGGACCAATGGATACCTTTCCCCACAGGATTCACAGAATTTCCAAATGTAGTATTCAGATTTTCAGAAAACCCAAGCACCCGTGTAGGGTTCAAGCCCATGTTGCTAGATTGCTCTGCTGGCAGACGCCTATGACCAGCCCCAAATGTTGCCAAAGTTTAGATAAGAGCCCAGTACTGTATATTCAACATCCCTGGAAATTCTAGAGTATACGCACAACAGAAATAGCCAAACTCTGTGAAGTGACAGTGGCAAAAAAAAGCTGACAAAGAAAAAAATACAAAACACCAAGGAAAGCTCTAAATATGACAACAGTGTGTGATATAGGCTGTATCTTCACCTAAAAGGAAGTCAAGTAATTGAAAGAGGACTCACTGAGTGCCTGTTAAATGTGACTGATATGCAGATGTTTGTGTGAAATGGTACAACAAAGAAGATGGACACTAGGATCCCATCTTCAACAGAGAGACTGCAGCTGTAAAAGCTCAGTCCTCCCAAAATAACACATGGAAATGAAGAGGACAAACGTAACAGTGACCTGTATTCTGAAAATCAACGTCTGCTGCACCCTCAGAGCAGACATTCATTCACTATTTCAGAGGTCGTAACAACGACTGCATAGCAGAGCTCGTTGCACCTTTGAAGTACCATGGAAGCCAGCAAATAAAAGTGGATTTGTCTCAAGCTGGAGGGCGTGTTTAGAGATAGACTGCACATGATGAATGAGGCAAAGTTACCTCGTTGATAGATGACTTGTTGATAAATAACAAAAGTGGAAGCAGCCAGATCAAAAGCAACAAGATGTCTAAATTGTTTTGAAGCAAGCAGCCTTACAGATGAAAGGAGGCAGCAAAGACAACTGCGTGAAAGAACTGTGCCTTCCTTAACCCACAAAGGTGAACGTTAAACAGGTAGACTTACTTAAGTAAGTCTCATTGTTTCTTCACGGTCCCAGTATCTCTCAGAGACATTATCCCAATGAGACCATTATCAGTCTAATTTGATACTCAGTGCTACTCAAATGCTGGTAATAAGTTTACAGTATTCGTATGACTGGGTATGAACTTAATCTCATCCTAAACACATTTAAAATAAACCCTGCTTCTTTTTTTCTGAATATAAAGGGAGCTGTGGTTTGATCAGAGGCAGATATGCACAGTGTAGATGTTTGAAGTTAAGTGACTCTGTCTGGAGAGGTAAAAATATTTGGGTGAGACTTACATTGGTCTGAAGGTCTAACATTTTCAAAGTATGCAGTAGCAAATAGTTTGAAAGAAGATCTAGGCACATTCTTGTTTTTTTAAATTAATACTAAGTGTCTAGCAGAGATGAAAGATTCGAAATATATATGAACTATTCATAAAAGAAAGCATAGCCAAAATCAGACTTCCCTCTGTGAACAGGAGTTCAAGCATATGATTCACATGAGTGCCCAGGAATGTTGGTAAACACCATTTTATTACCTGGATGTTATCAGGTGAAACGAAGCTTGACAGATGAGCTTAACACTAGCTAGATAAAGCTTTCTTTTCATATATATGTACCTGTCTTAATAAAATTACAAACTCTGCTGACTATTTAAGATTCAATAAATAAACAAATTAACTTTTACCTCAACTTGATTGTAGCTAAGGGTGGTTTAAAAGTAGTGAGCTACCACGAAAGAATTCAAAAACTATGTTCGGTTGAAAAAAAAAATGATCCAGTTTCTTAGTGAGTTTTTCCAGGATATTATAGAAGAGTTTCTGGGTAGGAATTTTTTTAAGCTGCATGTTTAAGTTCAGTTGACAGTTAGCAGTGCAGATGTCTTAGGGATAGAAGTCTCTTCCGACATCCATGAATAACCAGAGAAGCTCTCTGGAATACCACGAGGTAATGGAGATCACACTGGGGCCTCAAGGGTCTTCAGTGAGGCTATGGCACATAAAATGTGGATAGGGCAGGAGCTCAGTTAAAACAGAGGTGGCATAATTCAGTGGCCCAAAACAGTGTATGGTGCTGCCAAAAACCATTCACCTGTATGAGTACACTTCTGTAAAAAATATTGACGAATTGGAAGAAAAATAATTGTGAAAAAATGAGAAGCTTTACATACATGGGCAGGACCTTCAGAGCCCCTTCCCTGGACCGCTGGACATAAATGTTGTAGTTCATGTGGCAAAGACTAAGCAGACAGTACCCACGTCTGCCAGATCACAGAGTCACAGAATCACAGAATGGTTTGGGCTGGAAGGGACCTTCAAAGGTCATCTAGTCCAACCCCCTGCCAAGGGCAGGGATAAGTGAAATGGGTTCAGATGACATGGTTCGAAAGGGTTGACTTGTCTGCTTTAAGAGTAAAGGAAAGCACCAACAGCATTTGAATCAAAAAAAAGAAAAACCTAGTCAGGACTTTGTCTTAATTATGTAGGAGAGTGATCCAAGCTGAGCGCATGAAGCCCTGATATGGGTGAGAGATTAAAATTCTGTTTGTATAAATTATTAAAAAGCCCAAGTATTTATCCTTGCTGAAGGAATACTATATACAATACATGGCATTTGTAAAAGAACAGGGGTGGGGTTCATCTCATTTAACTTCAAATATGTGCAGTGTTTGTACTTCCTAATCAATGGAGAGGAGCAAGCACTTCAGAGAACCTAAGATGGATAGGTCAGAAGACCTAGTTTAGGTCAGAAGAATTACACTTTAGGAGTGCCATTTACACCACAAATACGTAAAATAAAGTAGGTGAATACCTATGTTATTATTTATACTGTAATATCTTATATAAAATAATGCATATTAATATTATATGCAGTTTTCTAATGTTATGTATGATTATATAGTATATAGACCTCTATATAAGGGTATTAGCACTTTTTTTCTCCAGATTTTCATTGGGGTAATTTTTTAATCCATTCAGCCTTCAGTAATTGATATAGGTTTGCAGTTTGTACATGCCTGTGCACCTAAGTGGCTTTCTATTGCATGTGCATTCACTGATTTGGCAGGAAAGAATGAAATTGTATTTGTAAGTTCTGGATAGCTTTGGGTGCTGATGATCCAGCCGTTCTCTGAATATCCAGATTCCCTTTGTCATTAGTTGTCCAGCCATAATCTTTTGGATTCAACGGGATGAATTCATGCTGCAGAGATTGCCTCCAAATTCCTGACTAACAGTTTGCATGCACGGCAAGATGGAACAGATGGTCTTTGCATGGCAGGAGCTTGCTAGAATCAATTTCACCTCTTTTTGCTAGAACAGCTGACAACAGCATTAATTGATATCAGTTGTTGCACTTTTAGGAGGGGATAGAGAACACATAAATTCTTACAATTTCTAAAAGAGATCCATGAACTCTCTCATGCTTGCACAAATTCATAAAAGGTCCGTTGTGAATGGTGCTCTTTTTGTGTAAGATTTTTTTTTTAATATAGTTCCAAGCTTTCCCTTGCCAGGAAAAATATTAACTCTGTTGCCGTCCAAAGAGACGTGCAGATCTGTCAGTGCTCTGAATACATCATCAGTCCCATGGAACCAACATAATTTAGATACAGTGTCTTGTACCTTTGCCCAGATACTTTTACTGATAACAATATAAAGTCCATTGTTTCAGTGTAAGAAAACCAATATACTGTTGGATTTTTGTTATTAAAATTGCTTAGGTAACTGAGGTTCTTTTTCAAATGAATGTCTCTTCCAAAAAAAAAAAAGTAATTAGAAATCATCAAAATGTATATGGCAGATATCGTCATAAGCATTATATGCATCAGTTCCTTTTACAAGTGGATAATATCACAGGTTAGGAAAGGAGATCTTTCCCAAGTACCTCATATATGATTTTATGGAGCCCATATGGAGGGTTATGAAGTTGTTCTTTCATTAACTCTTGTTTATCTATGATGCTAAATTCTACCTCCAGTTCTGGAAAACCTGCACCTTGAAATATTTACCTGTAACAGATAGAACAGTATTTGGTGTGGGTATGGATGAGAATAAGGTTTGAAACGTTGCCATTTTCCACTCAACTTTGTAATTGCCAGTGCTGAGGTCCTATGATTACTTGATGTCATGGGAAAGGAGCAAGCAAAAGAAGTTTGAGGGGCAATATGGGGCAAGCACACAGATTTTTTAATGAATTCACATTAAATAATTTTGGCAAAAGCTAGTCAGTTTATTACACAAATATTTGATCTAGATTTTGAACCAGCGCAGTGTCTGAGATTTGCAGTCCAATGTTAAAATACGGTCATAGTTTCTCTGGGAGGTTTCATGGACTATGCGCAATACAGATGATGCAGAATCAATCTACGAAGTACATTGTCAAAAATTGCAGTCTGTTGTTTGATGTTATATTAATAAAATGTATTATTAAGGAGTGAGTTACAAATGGTTCTTGTATAGTGTCAGCATCAGTATAACATAGATAAATGAGATAACTTTTGAATTCTTTCTAACAACTTTTGTGAAACTTCACCAATGAAACCATCAGATCCCAGCTCTGATCTCTTGACACACGTGCAGTGACAATATGGCAGTCCTCTACATCTGTAGGTGTAGAATTCAAGGACTGGTTGACTGTTAGTAATCCTTCATCAAACTTAGAATGCACTTATATAGTTCGCATGTTTTTTTCTCGGTTATTTTGATGAAAGTAAAACTTCATTTAGTGCATGAAAATTGTCTCTAAATCAGTTGAAGAAATTATCTTCTAGATGGGATACTGGTGGTCCAATTGTATAGTGGACTCTAATGACTGTACCACCAAGGATGAGTTGTGATGCTTAAAAGCCTTCAGAGTTCAAAGGAGGATGTACAAGTTTTAATGGGACTGTTGAGAAGTCGATGGGATGAGATTCACCAGAGGTCAGAAAATACTTTCTTCATTTTCTCAAATTAGAAAACGTTTTGGTCTACTAATCATAAATAACACGAAAGTAGCTGCATATTTTCCTACATTACTCTAATAAATATTTGGAGTAGACAATAGGGAATTAACTTTCTCTGAAAAAGTAATTCTTACATTAATAATAGCTGATATTATGCCTGTGTCTGTTATTTATTTATGAGCCATGAGACAGTTGATGTTCTCAGCCTGTCAGTCATTTAGATGTCTCTTTCGTAGGTAATATCTGCTGGCTTTCATAGTTTATGTTCAGGTTATTAACTTTATTGTTTTCTCAGAATACTGCACAGTGTTACAAACTATTATTTTCTTTAAATTAAGCTTAAATTTAAGAATATTTTAGATTTATTCTTTAATAATAGCTTGTGTATAGCCACCAAGTTCTCTCTCCCTGTGATGTTAAGAATTGAATTCTACTAGATGTAAAAGCTTAAGAAATGATGGGAATAGAATATGGGAAACTGAGAAAGAAAAGGAGAAGATACAAAGGCTGACTTCCATGGGAAAACCAGTATAAACAGCTTTTCTTTCTAGGGCAGTGCCAGAGTAGGAGTTTAGGAAGAAAACTGAAGAAAAGAGAAAAAAAAAGAAAGAAAAAAGTAGGCAAAGCCAGAGACAAAATATGCTGGTTAAAGCCTTGTATTGGAATTGCGTGGCCAGGTCTTGGTAGCAGGGGGCTACAGGGGTGGCTTCTGAGAGAAGCTGCTGGAAGCTTCTTCCCCCGTGTCCGACAGAGCAAATACCAGCCGGCTCCAAGACGGACCCACCGCTGGCCAAGGGCGAGCACATCAGTGATGGTGGCAGTGCCTCTGGGAGAACGGATTTAAGAAGGGGGAAAAAAACCCTGCGCAATGGCAACTGCAGCGGAGAGAGGAGTGAGAAGATGTGAGAGCCCCAGCCCTGCAGACCCCCAGGTCAGTGCAGAAGGAGGGGAGGAGGTG
>JANXJC010000013.1:1151321-1163560 GCA_027564655.1 Leptodon cayanensis
AGGAGTCCTGCCCCTGAGGAGGAAGGAGCGGCAGAGACAAGGTGTGATGAACTGACCCCAACCCCCATTCCCCGTCCTGCGCAGCTGCTGGAGGGGAGAAGGTAGAGAAATCAGGAGTGGAGTTGAGCCAGGAAGGAGGGAGGGGTAGGGGGAAGGTATATTTTTTAAGATTTGGTTTCATTTCTCATTACACTACTCTGATTTGATTGGTAATAAATTATACTAATTTCCCTAAGTCAAGTCTGGTTTACCTGTGACGGTAACTGGTGAGTGATCTCTCCCTGTCCTTATCTTGACCCATGAGCCTTTCATTGTATTTTCTCTCCCTTGTCCTTGTCCCACTGAGGAGGGCAGTGACAGAGCAGCTTTGGTGGGCAGTTGGCGTCCAGCCAGGGTCAACCCACCACAAGACTGAAGAAGACCCACCACTGCACCAGTGCTCATGATCCCAAGGAGAAGCAGAGCAAAGAAAGGACCAAAAGTTCCAGTTCCTGGGAAAAAATCATGACCTCTGCACAAACTGTTTTGAACAAAATGATATTTTCATACTGGCCTGACCCAAATGAAAGGATAACAGCCTAGATCAGTCCTGTAGGATATAGGGTGAAACCAGCAGGCATTTCTTTATGGGCCAAATATCCCCCAGTTTATCTTATCTACAGAGAAGGTGGTAAAAACATAATAAATAAATGTGTATAAAAAGAAACCAACCTGTCAGTATAACAACTTGCAACAAAAAAATGCCTTTCTTTGTCATGATTTAACCTAACAAGGGCAAGAAATAGATTTCTATATTACTTTTTGCAGTTGCTGCTTTTTCTATAGCTTAGGTCAATGGGTACTTAGGAGAACTGAGATATAGGATCTTGTTATCCACATAACATTTAATTCACTGCACTATTACGCTTCCTTCTCCTAAGTTTGCTTGCTGTATTCTAATTTGAATCATATTTTCACTTAGATATCCAGTTTTAGTGTTTAAATGGCCAGCTGTGGTTTCCTCTGACCACACTGGGAATGGCAAAAAATTGGATTAATATGAAATTTGCCATTCCTACTCATTTCTATGCTTCAGGAAACAGAGATGTGCTTTTCAGGAAAGTATTTTATAATCTTATATAAACTTTTCATAAATGTTTGTCCAATACCTGCTAAAATGATAAATATAGGAAAAAACAACACGAGGTCAAAAATAGAGTGGGGAAAATAAGTATCTTTTTAAAAAGCATTTTATTATGTGTGTTTAATATATTTATTATTTTGCTTCATGTACAACATATGGAGTACATCTACAGTAGTTAATTTCTTTATCTTCTACTCATAAACCCCTTCAGTTCATTGTTGTAAGTCCACCAGAGAGACACATTTTCTGTATTATCCCAAAGAATTCTCTCTTTTTAAAACTTTAAGCGTA
Organism: Leptodon cayanensis; assembly: GCA_027564655.1. Lineage (NCBI taxonomy): Eukaryota > Metazoa > Chordata > Aves > Accipitriformes > Accipitridae > Leptodon > Leptodon cayanensis. The sequence continues at coordinate 1,152,736 of JANXJC010000013.1, forward strand.
GTTTCTTTCAAACGGTCTCCCGTATTTTCTTTTCTTCATAGGAGATTTTTTTTCTAGAGCTATTCATTACTTTTTAAGCAATAGCTGAGGAAAGTAAAACACTTTAAAGTCTGTGTGTACAAAAATTAAAGGGAAATGTTAGCATGGTAAGTCTGTGCTCAGCATGAAAAGTCTGGACACTGCATAAATCCTGTTAGCTGCTCTCAGCTCAGTCCAGCAAGCAGTATTTAACCACAGTAGCAGAACTTGAAAGTGAAAAACAACTTTCAATTAACAGAGATAACTGTACTGTGGAACAGAAACATGAGAAGTACAAATAAAGGAAAATGAAACTGCAGGGTGTCTGGAGGTTTATGAAAGTAAAATAAGGAAACTTAACATCAAAACTTAATATTTGGAAAAATAAAACATAACCAAATGAAAAAACTGTTTACCTTGGAGAAGGAAGAAAAGAAGAGGAAACAAAAATAATCTAGGACACAGAAATTTTAGGGGTGGTTGGTGGTTTGCATAAACAGAATAAGGAAAAAGGCTAATTAAATCCACCCGCTGTTGGTGTGAAAGGGAAGCAGCTCCATTTAATTTTTCTCAACTATGGAAATTAAAAAAAAGATGATCCTTAAAGCTGAAGTAAACATTTTACAAAAAATCAAGACATATAGGGGCATTTACATATAAAAGGTCTTCCAAGTTTTTAATCTGCTCAGTCAAAAAACATGTAGGACCAATTAAGCTACTTTTATTATAACAACTTAGGAAAAAAATGTATAAGTATCTGCTGTATTTGGGGAAATGCTGTCCTCTTCACTGTTCATACATAAGGCTACCTTTTACACACGAGCACAGCTTCACCAAACTAACTCTGCCTGAAATCTTCTTATGGGTAGTTTTATTTGAGACATGCATCCTTTACTCAGTTTGAAAGAGCTAGAAGACATAAGCTAGCATTAAAACAACAAAGCTAACATAAGTTAGCGTTTGCTAACCTAAGTTAGCAGAAACATTAGAGTGTAGTAGCTCAAATCACAGCTGCAGAACACCATGGAGCCCTTGAGGTTAAAGTAACTGACTGTATTAGCTCATCGCAGGAGAAAAGGTGCTGTGCCACCTGGATATTGCCAAATATGAGTAGAGTGCATGGAATGGCCCAGACAGCAATGGGAAGGAGGGCCAAACAGGGTAAGGCTGAGCTGTTTTTATCACTATACAAATGAAAGTGTTGAAGATGGACCTCTTTGGAATTAGTGATGATGTGTTTACTGAGACCCCTGATCTATCACCTGATCTTCTGTCATCTCCATAAGAATTTGAACAAAGAGGAGAACAACGGAGGAATACAAATTCACGTTTCCTAGCGGAGTTAGATCTGATTTCTGTTTGTTTGTGCAAAGATTCTACAGACAAGTGGAATTTTTTTTAAGGTTTCCCAGAATCACTGAACCAAATAATGGTTGAGGTTGGAATGGGCATCTGGAGATCATCTTGTCCAATCCCCCGCTCAAGCAGGGCCACCTAGAGCCACTTGCCCAGGACCATGTCCAGACAGCTTTTGAATATCTCCAAGGATGGAGACTCCACAACCTCTCTGAGCAACCCGTGCCAGTGCTCAGTCACCCTCACAGTGAAACAGTGTTTCCTGATGTTCAGACGGCACCTCCTGTGTTTCAGATTGGGCCCATTGCCTCTGGTCCTGTCACTGGGCACCACGGAAAAGAGCCTGACTCTGTCTTCTGTACACCATCCCTTCAGGTATTCACATATCTCAATGAGATTCCCCCCAAGCCTTCCCTTTTCTACGCTGAACTGCTCCAGATCTCTCAGCCTTTCCTCGTATGCGAGATGCTCCAGTCCCTCAGTTGTCCTTTCGGCCCTTCGGTGAGCTCTCTCCAGTCTGCCCATGTCTCTGTTGTACTGGGGAGCCCAGAACTGGATACAATACTGCAGATGTGGCCTCACCAGTGCTGAGTAGAGGGGAAGCATCCCCTCTCTTGACCTGCTGACAATACTTTGTATAATGCAGCTGAAGATACCACTCGCCTTCTTTACAGCGAGGGTCCGTTGCTGGCTTACGCCCAACCTGGTGCCCCCCAGCACCCCCAGGTTCTTTTCTGCCAAGCTGCTTTGCAGCTGGGTGGCCCTCAGCATATATGGGTGCATGGGGTTGTTCCTCCTGAGGTGCAGGACTTCACACTTCCCTTCGTTGAGTGCCATGGCAAGCCTACGGGCCCATTTCTCCGGCTTGCCAAGGTCCCTCTGGGCGGTAGCTTGACCCTCTGGCATACCAGTCACTCGTCCCACCTTGGTGTCATCCCCAGACGTGCTGAGGGTACAGTGCTGAGGTTTGCTGAAGGAGATGGCAAAGAACACATGCAATGCTCGGCTATAGTCAAGTGAGTGGAGCAAGCATGTTTTCCCGGACAGAGCAGAACAGGACAGGATTACTCCCCACCTGTTAGTCTACCCTGGAGACAAGGTGCCTGCAACGTCCCCCACGGTACATTGTTAGAAAGGGAAACGGTGGTGATCTTTCCTGACACCGTCTGTCAGGGCTCTAATCCAATTAGCAAGAACAGTATTACTATGGCAGATTTTTAGAAATTTGTAGATTACAGCATGTTTAGAAATATGGCTCTCTATCACGTCCATATCTTGAGTTTCTAAGAGCGCATCACATCCATAATCTAGATCCTTCAGTAACTTTAGAACAACTAGTGAACCATGCCACTAGTATGTTAAGGATTAAAAGTTTCTTGATGTGTTGGTGACAACAGCTATGTTGTTCTACGTCAAGGCTTATCTCCAAGTCCTGAGGACAGAGTGTTCCTGGTAAGAGAGACTGGCTTTTGGGAGGGTCTTCCAGGACTAAGAGGATTCCAGACTGCAGCCATCTGTAGTGAAAGTTGTGAAATCTTCCAGTTTCCAAAAAGCTTTCCAACATTACAAGTTCCGATATCGCTGTTAAATGAAGGTGAGAAAAGCAAATAGATATTTCTATCTGCTACAGAAATATAACAGACATTCCACTTTATATATGTATCATATGTACCGCACATCTAACAAAAGAAACTTTCATTCTCCCTCAAAATCAACTTTCCTTTCCTGGAAATAACGAATAAACAGAAATGTCATGAAGTATCTTTGCTATTTATTTTGTTCACAAAGTGTCAAATCAGTTGTGATAAGTAAACGGCTAAGATTTAATAAATAAATAAATAAGCATCCTGAGGCATAGCTCCTACTGTACCAGCTGACGCTGGAGAAGAAGTGGTGTACTTGCTATCAGCAATCTCTGTAAAAGAGTATTTGTGTCTTATCAGTGTTCTTTCTTTTTGTGTTTTATTTCTTGTACTGAAAATCTTTCACTAAAAGTAACAGGAAATGGACTACACTACGGTAGCATTCATATGCCTTTAAAACTCCACTTGCTGTAGTCTTTAAAAATACAAGAGCCTTTTAGGCTCATTTCCCAAACAAACATGGTTTCTGTAATTACACTGTCCATTTGTCTGTCTCTTTTCACAGCTGCCCACCTATTTATCTTCCTTTTGATAAATTGAATCTCCTAGCCAGGTTCCACCAAATTTGACTGAAGTCTCATAAATTCACATGAGTTTTGTGATGATCTGTAGTAGGATAGATGTGTGTGAGAGGGAGGACGGGGGAGGGAAAGGGAGAAGGAGAGGGACAGGGACAGGGATACGGAGACTGAACTGGGACTCCTACTGAGTGGAAAGCTGAGCTGCGAGTTGATGGAGGTGGGAAGTGGATAAGGCTGGATAAAGAGAATGGCTAGGAGATGCTGTGGGATTATATAAGGACATAAGGGAGTATGTAAACACAAAGTTAAAAGAAACAAGAATTTGTCTGCATGACATACCAGCCAAATCAGTCTAGTCTACATAGGTTTCTTAAATAGCATAGTAACGTGATTTGAGACTTCCAGTTAATTATAGGTCTTTAACAGGAGGTAGAATACAGGACATTCTATGTATGAATAGAGTGTAATTATTATACTGTGTGTCTAAGTGATGAAGGCTGAAAATAAAAAAAAGTAATAAAAGTGCAGTCCTTCAGAAGATGAAAGGTGTAAAATTCCTATGTATCATAATGGGAAATTCCAATTTAAAGTGTTAAAACCACTTCTCTCAATTTGTACTTCTGTAATAACTAATACCTAAAGCATTGGTTTATTTTCTTTCTTTTCCTTTTGATTAAGTTCCAAACAGAATATTTTTTTACATTTGGACTTGCACACATTTTGTACTCTTTATGGGGCTGATATCCACTGGCAGCTACAGCTGAAAAGTCAAATTGAAACACAGCTACTGTTTCTTCAAGGAGTTATTTCACATGTCATTTAAACATTTAAAATACCAAAGCGATGGCTTAATTCCTTGGAGTGTGTATAACTCAAATGACATAGTAAAAGTGTCGACATCAAAGTGAATACCAAACAAATGCCGAGTGAAAATCAGATCATTTAAAATGCAAACATGTCTTATAACTATGAAAGCTGAAGATAAAAACAGTGGAAGTGCACAAACCTACACATCCTTAGAATAAAGTTTCATGAATCCATAGGTTACAAGGATAATGTAACACCACATGCCCATTCCTTGGTGATTTATATCAGAAGTAGCTGAAATACCTATCAATGTCTCTATAACTAATTTAATCTTAATCTCTGGTGTGAGTCCTTAACTGTCTTTTCAATAATACCACTTTTACATGTTCCTTTTAATGTTCAAGGACTTGTTTATTCAAACCAGATTCCTGAACGTGCTCACTCTTACGATGTTTTGACCAAAAATAGGGCAAGGCTCTGCATAGATGTTCTCCTTAGAGTTCCAGATGTAGTTTTTTTCTAATGGGGACAGAGATGCAGTTCATGACAAGAAAACTGCACCAAGAACAGTGAAGCATTGCCTTGCATAAGGAAGGAAAAATGCTGTCATAACAGCACATGTAACTCTCTCTTTGTTTCCTCACCTCAGGCTAGCTCTTTGATATAGCAAAGGCCAGAGCTCTCTCTTTTGGGGACTCTCAGATGCATTATATTGAATTAAGCCTCGAGGCTATTCCACCTAAAAAGCAAAATTAAGACTTCAATAGTGCTCAGTCAATTTTGTAAAGAGGTAGTTTCTTGTAAGCATATGTGTAAGGCACATAGGAAACAGAGTTGATACTGTTTAAAATTGTATTAAGTTTGACACAAAAGCTGTGGGCCATTTATTGGCGTTCTCTACAATTTGTGCTTTTTATACAGGGGTCCAAACTAACACTTTCACTGATTTTTAGCAGATACAAGAACATGCATTTCTTTCCTCCCTCACTGATATCTGTCTTTAAGGTGTGACCTCTCTGCTGTGTTTTCTCTGATTTTTCAAGCTGAGAAGGAAAGCTTCAGTGCTGACCTTTTCCAAACATTTAATAATTTCTTCAATATACCAGGCATGGATTTAACAACTGATCAATCTACTTAGCTTCTGACGAAGCAAAAATGAAGAGCCTGTAGCCGAAGTGGTCCAGCTGTTGGGATCCACACCTGAGATAAGTGTCTGTAGGACTCCCCAAGCAGGGCAGTCTTCCCCAAATATGCCCAACTAAAGTTGGTAAGAATGTGCTGGAACAGAGTCTCAGTCAAAAGCAGTCAGACGGCAGCTGTTGTGCCATTGCCGGCAACAATCTGCATCATTTTCAGCTTTCTATTTCATTCCATAAGCCAGTCAAAATGGGACATAACCATTACCACAACGGAAATCTAGAGTAAGTTGGAGTGATGCTTACCTTTATGCAAAGCGATGTGTTTGTTGAAATGGAAGCCTCCTGGGGAAAAAGCAGCTCTTGTTTCCACATGTGTTAATCATTCAATTAAAAGACCTGTCTTTAGCTTCTGTGCACACAGTGTTCCTAATTTACACCCCAGTTTTGGCTCATTCATTTCTCACGTGGTGAGTACACAGCGGATGGCTTGGGGACCCTCCGACTTGCTTTGCCTTGCAGTCTGTGCATCCGAGGTTTGACAGACCATACCCATGCTGCAAAAATAAGCTGGGTTCAAGGCCAGTCCCACCAAGAGCAGCACACAGATTATTCAGAGAGCAAACCAGTGAGGCTGGGCTCGGGCAGAGCCTCCAGCGCAGCCGGCCGTGGAGGATGACTACACCACCCCGCACAGCCAGCCAGCCTGGCGCAGGCCTCCTGCGTCCACGGGCGGAGGGAAGGATGCTAGGCAGGGAAAGATGAACATACCTCCCTTGTTCGGAGCAGTCCACACGTAGGTCCTACGTGTAGGGAGTATATATGGGGAGTATATATGTGATGTCGCTTTGTAGTAGGAGAGAGCTATGCAGGTAAGGAAGGCACAGCGCCAGTTCTTATCTTCTTGGGCGAAAGCGAAGTAGGGAAGCTGCTGACTGACAGTCAGCGTAATTACCCTCTTTATCCACGCCTTAAATCAGCCCTGTGTCAACTGTTCCCAATATCCAGAATGAGTGTGTGCACCGGCTCTGGATTCATCAGGAACTGTTTACTCACGGTGGACGTAAGGACAGTCCCTCAGAAAGGCCACTCATTAAAAAGGGACACGAGCAAATGCTTACAGAGCTTCCAAAACTTTTCCCCTTTTTTTATTTATTTGTGTTCTCCACTGATTTTAATTAAACTCACTCAGCGACTCGGGTCATGGAGAAATTGTAGCGGTTGTGAACTGAGGCTGGGATTTAAAGTTAAGTATGTGTTGGAGATGTTGAAATACAGATTATGTAGGCTAACTGTAGGTACCCAGAAAATGTTATGTGCCGTGATTTTTTTTTTTTATCCTGGCTCAAGAGGGAAGCAGCCACGCTGAAATCTCACCAGCAGCTCCATTTCCAGAGAACTTCAAGTCAGGAAGTTGCTGGGTCAGAGCTTTGCTCTCGAGTTTACATCTAAGGGGTGACAAAGTCATGCCCACTGTAAGTCATCTTCCCAGAGTCACATCAAGTAGGAGTGTAATCTGTTCAAATAGGGATTTGAGACTACCACATCCCTATATGCAAAACCAAGGGAGAAATATTTAAAGTAGTGATAATTTAATGTATTCATTTCTTTAGATTGCTTAAATATTCATACATCCAAAGCTCTGGGTGCACACACAAAATAGTAATAGAAAATCCAGGAACATAATGAAGTCATATGATATATGTCTCAGAGCTACTTTGTCAGAGGAAACTGCTGCATTCTAAAAGCTTTATTGCTCTCCAGAGTTGTTTGATTTTTTCCTTCTTTTTCTTTGACCTAAATGTTAGTAGAGAACTTTATGAAAAGAACTTTGATTTTTTCAAATACTCTGTGTAGCTTTTAATGGAGAAAAAAAGAGAGAAAAGAGAGGTGAGATGGAGAAGGGAAGGGGGAAGAGAAAAAGAGAAAGGGGAGGGGAAAGGGGAAAGCAAAGGAAGAGAAACAGAAAATAGAAACATAAAAAAAGAGAAATAAAAATAAAAAAGAAAAGAAAAAGAGGGAAAAGAAAATAAAAAAAAAACAATTGCATGTGCTGGTTCAATATACTTTTAACAAGACAAAATGTATGTTCTAAAAGACTTTGTTATTAGGACAGAACTTTATTATCCATTAGACTAGTTCAATGAAAAACACGTATTTATTTGAAAAGCCTTCAATCAGGAAATTTGAAGAACAGTTTACCATCTCAAGCCTCCTCAAAAAAAATTTCATCTGCCCTGATGAGACAAATCAGGACCACAGCGGTGATTTAATGGAGCAATCAGCAATGTGTCAAATCTGATTGATGTGTCCCTTCAGAAACCTGACAGGTGATTTGATCCCCACCAGCACAGACAAATCTTCCCCAGAAGACCCTATTGCTAACACAGGCTGTGGAAAGATTTTTCCAGTCAACTGTTTTTTATTTTGCCCTTGAATTGAGGTGATTTTTTTTTTTGTCCAACCCCTTTGCTTTGACTTGATTTGAATAGTATTGTCCTGACCTAAAGATGTTATTTATGACAGAACATAGCTCCTACCTTTCAAAACATCAAATGTTTTATCAGGTGGTGAAAATTATTTCTCTGCTAAAACTAAATTAAGAAAGTAATAAACATAATTTGCACAAAACACCAGTTCTAATAGCTATAAATTTATTTTAAAAACAATTAAATTCACACCAAGAGTCAAGAAGCATAGTTACCTTCTTTCTGGATTTTAAGTGACTTACTGTAGAATGACTGCAGAGAAAGGCAGAGAGCAAACAACAGGCATAAACCGATTAGGGGCTCATTTTTTTTCAAAACAGCTACAACTCATTTCGTGTTAAGTGATTATTTGGTTTTATAAAGTATGCGTATTTGAAAGCTTTGTTGATAGAGGTCATAAAAACTATGGTTTTAACTTGTGTCAACGGAAAGCTACATGAGTTGCTTTGCTGCTTCCAAATCTGTTGACTTAAAAGGTCTCTGTCCTCTCTGCTGTGCAGCCCCTTCACAGCCCTACACACCGAAATCAATTTTTTGAGTAAGACCTTACCGTAATTTGACATACCAGCTGCAGACATAGTGGTCCTGGGTGTACTAGTAGATGCCGTCCTTGCTAAGGCCAGGCACACTGAAGGCATTATAAACAATTTACTGTACCAACTAATATTCAACATTATATAATTAGGAAGGTAGGGAACGCCGAGGTAAAGTGTTGGTAGCAGCAGCATCCCCGCTCCCAGGGCTGCCCCCGTCCCGGTGCTGGGGGGGCAGGGGAGAGAAGCCTCCTCTGCTCCGGCCGCCCAGCAGCAGGACTTCGTCTCCTGCCAGGTGGTGTTGGGAACAGGCTGAAAGCAAGCGGCTCAGGATCTGGGGGGTTCAGAGGGGGAGGCACCTTCTGCTCCTTTGGGTGCCCTGTGTGCACCCAGCTTTTGGTGGGGCAGCTTTTGCCGCTGCAACCAGCAGTCGGGAGCACGAGCTATGAGTGTCCGTGAACTAGAGTGGGATCAGTGATGGATATGAGTGGGTAGGTAGTTTTGCAACAGAAAGGAAAAAGAGAATCGGTTTAATATAAAAATTTCATTTATATAAACTGCTTCTCCACATAAAATCAGCAAGTAATTTCCATTAAAAAGACGTGAGCTTGTAGGGAGAATTGGGAAGAGAAAGCAGAACATAAAAACTTAGGTCTACATAGTGGTGTTTATTTTTCTTTATGAAGTATAAAAAAGTCTGTTTAACCTCTGAGCAGTTGAATAAGGTAATTATTTGCAATGCGTTAGCAGTAATATGAAATTTCGTATAAGGTATGCGTGATCTGAATCAAGAGCATGTAAGGTCATTTCTTTTTAATGATGTCAGTTCATAATTAAAATCAACACAAGGGGTTTATTTTTGGAGGATGGGAGCTAATCTTCAAATGTGCCTGTTACAGATCTTGTGTCCAATCCCAGACTGACTGCTTTATTAAAATGTATTTGGTGTGCTTCTCTAACAAAAATCAATTTTAACACCTTTCTGCAAACAATTTCCTTCCTGTTAGAATCATTTTCCTTTGTAATTATAAAATCATCAGTGTAACAAGATACAGTTGGAGTTTGAAGAGTATAGTTTATTTTTTTAATTACATTTAATGAATAATTGAAAAATATATTAATCTAATGAAAATAAATTTGGATTTATGATTGTTTCATTTTAATTTTTATTAAATCCATTTATAAGATGTTCATCGCAAGAATGCCTGTACGTGTTCTACAGCTTGAACTTGCCATTAAATATCCCAAATAGGATCAAAACAATTTGATCACTTATTTCTGTTTTCTCCTAGATTATATGCACATGAATGTGGTCAGTTAGAAGCCTACAGTGAAATCTGGTTTCTATTAAAATTGAAGAGACAATTGCTCGTGATGCAGAGAGGTCAATACTTTGTCCAGGGAAATGCGCAGCATAATCAGCTAGGGAGGTCTTTGAGAAGAAACGCTGCTTTCATCTCCTCCAGTCTCTGCAGCTCCGACCTGAAAGATAATAACCCTTGGCCCTCATTAGCATCCGTAGAGCCTGAGGGTGTTCAGCATTTTCTCAGCAGCTTACAGGTGCCGTGGCAGAGCCCCAGACCAAGAGCCGATTAAAGATACATATATGGCTCTTGGTGGCTCTGTGGACATGGGATCAGATTTGTTCTATTAGCCATGAAGGTCAAAGGCAGGCTTAGCCTTCGAAGCTATTGGAAGTCATTCTTTGATGATGGGCAGATAATGCTTTAAGAGATTCTTCCAAGTTGAGTGTCTAGTCCGAATTTGCAATTTTTTTTAAGATTGGCTGCTGCATGTACCTTACAAAAAAATCTTAGGTTGAGATGATTTGGGTTCTGGAGGTTTCCCCTTTTATATACTGGCTGAAAGAAAAGTTTAAATGAGTGGTTAAATTCTATGACCGTCGTGGTTTAACCCCACACGGCAGCTAAACACCACCCAGCCACTCGCTCACTCCCTGCCACAGCAGGATGGAGGAAGAGAATTGGAAGGGTAAAAGTGAGAAAACTCATGGGCTGAGATAAGAACAGTTTAATAGTTGAAATGAAATAAAAATAAGAATAAAAATTTAAAAAAATTGCAATGAAAAGGCAAACAAAAAAGACAGAGAAATAAAACCCGAGAAATAAAACCCAAGAAATACAAGTGATGCAAATGAAAACAATTTCTCACCACCAAGCGACCGATGCCCGCCCAGTCCCTGGGCAGTGGCCCCTCTGCCAACCTTCCCCTTAGTTTATTGCTGAGCATGACGTCCTGGGGGGTGGGATATCCCTCGGGGGATATCGGTTGGGCTCAGCTGTCCCGCCTGTGTCCCCTCCC
>JANXJC010000013.1:1172445-1188199 GCA_027564655.1 Leptodon cayanensis
AGCAGATCTCCACCTGCAGCCCGGGGAGAGAGGACCCCACGCCAGAGCAGGGGGATGCCCGAAGGAGGCTGGGACCCCTGTGGGAAGCCCAGGCTGGAGTAGGTTTTCTGGCAGGACTTGTGACCCCGTGGGGGACCCACGCTGGAGCAGTCTGTGCCTGAAGGACTGCAGCCCAGGGAAGGGACACACGCTGGAGCAGTCTGTGAAGAACTGCAGCCCATGGGAAGGACCCACGTTGGAGAAGTTCATGGAGGACTGTCTGCCCTGGGAGGGACCCCATGCTGGAGCAGGGGACAAGTGAGGATTCCTCCCCCTGAGGAGGAAGGAGCAGCACAGACCATGTGTGATGAACTGACCCCAACCCCCATTCCCTGTCCCCCTGCACCACCACGTGGGGAGGAGGGAGAGAAATCAGGAGTGAAGCTGTGCCCGGGAAGAAAGGAGTGTGGGGGGGAAGGTGTTTTAAGATTTGGTTTTATTTTCTCATTACCCTACTCTGATTGTATTAGTAGTAAATTAAACTAATTTCCCTAAGTCAAGTCTGTTTTGCCCTTGACGATAACTGGTGAGTGATCTCTCCCTGTCCTTATCTCGACCCATGAGCCTTTCATTGTATTTTCTCCCCCCTGTCCAGCTGAGGAGGGGAGTGACAGAGCAGCTTTGGTGGGCACCTGCCGTCCAGCCAGGGTCAACCCACCATAGTCTCATAGTCCAGAGTTTCACTGAAGTACTTTTAGAACTCTTCTGATAAAGCAAGTGGGTAAAGCAACATGTTTTTCTTTGATATGATGTTCTTGTTTGCAATCTGCAGCTGGCTTAGGTCAACATAGTTGGTTTTATTCTTACTGAATTCTCGCCCAAGACTCCAGCAATGCAATCGTGCTACATAATAAAAGGTTTCAGCTTGCCTTCCTTAACTAGAGACTACAGGTAGGGATACACAGCCTTTTGTATATCCTGTCCTTTGAGATTTCTGGTATCACCATCAAAAGTTTGTGTCCCTTGGTCCTTGCTCTCATAAGAACTGAGAATATATTTGCTTTGAATGTACTCTGAACGTCTGTGGACAGAGCGTACCTGAGACAGTGCAGAATGTAATTATTTTGTTCTTCAGTACAGTTAATACCTTTGCCACAAAAATGACAAGTATCTGCAGCCTTTCACTAATCCTGAAAATGGGAGGCTTCCCACTTAGATTGTAAACTGTATTTCCTCAGCACTGAACTGTCCTAATTACAAGGACTCCATGAAGTTTCTGTAATATAAAAGAAGCAACAGCTATAATTAATATCATGCCTAAACAAGACTATTTAGTTCCTTTTAGCTCAGAATCAGTTGTACTGAAATGACAGCAACTTCTTTTTCAATGTAACTGTTGCATTACCACAGCAAAAAAAATTCAGGTGTCATAGATCATATTCAGTGCCAGTAAGATATAATTTTATTCCTTTTTGTCTTAATCAGGGTTGATTCTGCAAGTGGTGTCCCTCATTACGGAACACGAAGTTTTTGTCAACAAATAGTATTTGAATGAAGACAGACTTCATACTGGCAAAGCTTACCAGTGGTAGCAGAAAAAGATAAATATCAGTAATATCAGCTTATTTTACTCAGGAAAAAAAAAATCCATCACCATTATATTTAGGCAGTACCATCTCTTACAGCTGAGCACACATACTGTGATTCACTTTCCATCAAATAATTGGGTTTTACTTTGTCCTATAGCTACAAATTTTGTTGTTGTTGTTGATGTTTATCTGACATTTATAAAATTTGTTGCTGTTTTTGGTATTTGTTGGTCAGCACGTGACTATTTCATATTGCTTTTTCTCTGCAGCAAGTTGCCTGTCTCAAGGTACCATGGGGATCTGTTCTTTATCTGTCCATTCCTTTTAAACCAGACAGAAAACATGTCTGCTTATCCTGAAACTCCAAGGTAATAAAGGTTCTCCAAGCTTCTCAGAGCTTGCAGACCTCTTACCCACTGCAGATAATTGGATCTGACCCAGATTCTAGTCTTCAGCATGATGATTGATGCTCCATTGTCTGGGTCTCATCATACTCTCATGACCTGTGCATCCAAAATTTATTTGACCTTAAGCATGCTTTCCGTGCCAAGTCCTACAGCCTGGGAGCATCTTGGTTTCTGCTGACAAAGATGTTTACCGAGAAACTGCAGATTTCTGTTACCGTGTAAAAGTGGTGCCACCTACAGATTATGGCCGAGAAAGCCATCCTTCCTCCCGGCCACTCCACCGCCATCCCAGAAATCCTGTGACAACCTTGCAAAGTTTGTGTGACATGAATTCCCCCTCACATAGGCCATCTAAAAACCTGGGCATCCCAGCTAAGCTGGGTGGTTTTGCTTCCTCTGTTGCCAGTATGGAGAACTGGTGGGATGAAAAACCTCCTGAAAGGGATTAGTGAGGAATGTTAATCATCCTCAGGAAGTGTCCATGTCACCCCATTGACTGCAGAGAGGGGGCAAATAATTGCTTGGCCTAGGCACAGCTTTTAGATCAGTGAACTACGTGAGATAACTTTCATCCTTACTTAGCTATCCCATTTTGGTCACTATTTTCTGTTGCCTTTGTTGTGACTAATTTGTACAAATGAACCTGAAAATCTGTGGGAGCAGAATCTCCCACAGCTGTGAACTGAATGAATTCAGTAATGAATTAATGATGAGCATGACCATCTGCCAATAAACTGGATCAGGTACTAGTTAATTCCCCATAAAAAAAATAGTTACAGTCATCAAAGATAGCTGAAAGATAAAGTACTTTTTTTGGCTATTTGAATGAGGAGAACTTTTTGCCATGTGGAGCATATTCTGATATGGTCAACACGGTGGCAAAGGACTTCTACCTTCCTTTCTCAGCACTAAAGGATTTAGTTCAAGAAAAGAAAAAAAGGGAGATAACTCCTTGGTTTTATATAAATATACCTTCCAATTTAGAGAGTAGTCTCAGAATAATTCTACTTTTCTTTCCAGTGAATAAATATTGCAATTACTAACACTGTTTCTACACACCTTTAAGCATACCAAAGATTTTAAGGAACACTAATGTATCTGTGAAGACAGTCTGTTTCCCAATGACTTGGCTTCCATTCATACGGCTATTTATTTTGTGGACCTGGTAACAGTATATTGTGTTTCCTAAGCAAGGCTCTCGAGTTTTTTAGATGATATATTAAAAAGCACCTTTCCAATTTTCACACTGTGGAGAAAAACAATCTTTTTCCAGACAACTTTTTTTTAAAGGTAAGAGACATAAATTATCTATAGACAGTTTTACTGGGGCTCCACGAGAATGCTGACAAATTAAAAAAAAAAAAAAATCAGGAAAAATATCGCAACTTATATTGTCCATAACCGTACTAAAAAGGAAGTGATATTTGTTACTGATGTCCATAATGTGAATATTCATTAAACTTGCTCATATGCACATGTCTGATGCATCACTGCAGAAAAGTGAGTTTTGCATGTAGGGAAGGGAAAACTTGTAGTTCTATTTCAGGTTGGCTTACTTACAGGCGTAAACTAGGTTATCTGTAATCTCCAGAAAATTAGAACAAGACAGTCTTACAATATCTGAGAAATATCTCTTTTTAACACATCCCAAAATAAAACAAAGTAAAACTACTGAAGTGTTCGCTATGATAGGTTTATCATAAGAAAAATGAATTGCTGTTCTCTTCAAGCTCTTCACACTGGCACGTTTGAGTTCAATCCTTACTGGAGAGTGGAGTTGGGAAGAGTGTTCACTGGAGGAGATAAATGTCTAATAAATACAGTCAAACAGTACACACAGATGGAGGTGAATCATCTGCTGTTTGTAAACAGGTTCAAGAGGATGTGTCGACAGCGAACTTCACGGTGTGTCTACAGCTCTGCAGCAAAGGCAACTGTTCGGGCAGCTGCAAAGTACTACCCCTGGGAAAACCATGGAGTGTCCTTTTGGCACACACTTCTGTGCAGATGAAGGATAATCAGATGGCTGCGAACAGTCAGCATGGATTTACCCAGGGTAAATCATGCCTCATCAACCCGATTCCCCTCTTTGTTAAAATGGCTGGATTTGAGAGCGAGCAGAGAGCAGTGGATGTCATTTACTTCAACTCCAGCAAGGCTTTTGACAGTCTCTTCCACAAATTTCTTGTACCCAGGTTGTGACATTAGAGTCTAGGCGGGTGGACAAGATTGGTTACGGCTGTGGCTAACGCATCGTGTTCTACCTGCAGGACAGCAGCAAGCGCGGGGGGTCTGCCCTGGGACTCGTCTTCGTCAGTGACCTGGAGGAGGCAAGGGAGGGCACTTTCATCAATTTAAATCATTCAGAGGGATTTAGACAGGTTGTAGCAATGGCTCCATTGAACATCGAACTGGAAGAGCCCCTTGTAACAACCCATGCCGGGGCTGAGCAGCTGGGGAGCAGCTCTGTGGGAGAGGCCCTGGGGCGGTGGTAGGCAGCGAGCCCAGCGCGAGCCAGCAGCGTGCCCTGGCAGCAGAGACGGCCAGCAGCGGGGGGGGCTGTTCTAACAGGAGCGTGGCCAGTCAGCTGAGGGAAGGGATTATTGCTAGTTTTGGGTCCCCCAGCACGGGAAAGATACTGATAAACTGGAGCAGGTTCAGCGGAGGCCGCCAAGAGCTCAGTGTCTGGAGCACTTGCCCTGCGAGGAAAGGCTGAGGGAGCCGGGCTTCTTCGGCCTGGAGAAGGCATGGCTTCAGGGGGGCTGAACCGCAGCCTGCCAGTGCCGCAAGATTACAGAGAAGGCAGATCTAGGCTGTTCTTAGCGGTGCGTGGGGGGAAGATGGGAGGCAGCAGACGTAACTTTAAAGCAGAGAGGTTTGGGCTGGTGCCAAAGAAAAACCTTTTCCCCGTGAGGAAAGCACGACAGTGGAGCAGGCTGCCCAGAGAGGTGATGGAGCCGCCACTCTTGGAGGTCCTGAGCAAATCAGCCTGACCCCATGGCTGGCCCTGCTTTGAGGAGGAGGCTGCACTGGAGACCTTCTGAGGGCCCTTCACACGAGAGTTATCAATGATCTCATGAACTGGCCATACCGAGTCTTTAACGAAAGCATGTATGCCAGGGCATGCTATCTTCTTCCGTATGGAAAAAGGTGAAAAAACCATGACATTGATGCATGCAACTGCACTGCTGAAACAACATTTATACAATGCCTTTCTCGGTTGTTACGACAGCAATCCATTTTAACCGTGAAAAAAAGGAGATGTTTGTTTGTTGAACAATACCTTTCGCAGGACACACACGACAATTCTGACCATTCAGAGCTCCCTATTTACTCTTCAAACAGGTTTCTAAAGCCTGACAAATGAGAACATTTGGTACAGAAAGATGAGAAGAATGCAAAAAGCAGTGTCTGAAGAAAGAGAATCACACTGTGCTTACCTCAGGAAGCTGCCAGTATATGAACGATGAATTTGGAAAAATAGTTCAGGTCATACTGAATGCTGTGATGAAGCTGAAGCAGTAGCACAGAAAATGGAGGAACTTTAAATTGAAGAGTCCTGGAGATTTGTTTCAGTTGGGGCTACAGTGTTATGTGATTTCTAAAGCTAATGTGCAACGCTAGTCACCTTAAATATGTGTTTAGGTGCAATTTGAAATAAGAGACCCCGTGAGATTGAGAGAGAGGATTATGCTTCATATTCATTTGAACAGGAGCTGAAATTTTATTACGGTTATAGTAATTGGCATATTTTTATGGATTCATTTTTTAATTTGGCACCCACTCAGACTTCATTGCTCATGCTACAGTAGTAGTATGATGGATTACTGTGTTTTTTCCATTATTATTAAATTTAATTATTTTTGTTCATGTACCCAGATGTGAACAACGTCAAGAGTTCTAATCTAATAATACAGACTGTTTGGAAAATATGTGCTGTCAATTAGAGACATTTTATAATAGAAGCGATAAAAAGAGTCATTAATGAAAAGTAGTTTGCCTCCCTATGTGCTGGCTTCAGTTAATCAAAGGTGCTTTGAAATTGAAATCATTAATTAACTTTGCCTGTTTTTGTACTGATCAAGCACTTTCAGAGTTGCTGGAAATCTGCAAAATTAAGTTCTTCTGAAAAAGAAAACAAAATTAATGTGGATTCTTTTTCCAAACACATTTTATTCCTTCCTCCCAATAACATATTACACATACATTGGTGCCAATGTTTAAGTAGAAGCAACAGGCAAAATTAAGCTGGGAAATTGCATTGTTGTACTCCATTTTTTAATGGCACCTCATTTATATTTTAAATGATCATGCAATAGATAATAAAATACATCAATCCAATGTATATCTTATTTTTTTCTTATTTCCCTGTAATATTTTAAGAGATGCGCTGATGCTCAAAACAAATTTAAAATTAAGACTCTGTGAAAAATTTATTGAGAAACAGAAAAGCTGAAAACAGAAAATCCCTGACAGGATGATTCTGCAAATGAATCTGTCTGACATAGGTGTGCCCCCCTCTCTAGTGTGAATTTTACACAGGGAGAGAGTGGTGCAGGTCAGCACAAAGTGTTATATTAGCTTCTCTCCTTGTGCAGTAGTTTCCAGGCCATAAGTTCTAGTGGCTGAAAACACCACTGTACCTGCTGCATGGATTTTATTTCATTTTGTCAAAATTATCTTTATTTTTATGGAAAGGGTTTCTCCTGAAAATATTTTTATTTTCACCAGAGGAATATGAGCTTACATTTTAAATTTCATGGGTTTATATGGTTAACAGTTTATATAAAACCTGTTTTCTTCTTTATCATTTTGGTCTGAGAGGGAAAACTTCTTTCTTTTTGCTGCAAAGTGTTTAGTAAACAAAATTTATCAATATTCCCTAATTACTAAAGGATAAGCAGCTGAATTACACTGCCTAGTCCAGCTTTCAGTTTAAAAAACAAGTAAACATGCATAGAACAGTTATAAATATTACTAGTTGGAATAAAGCAAAGTTTAGCTATGTGTAACATTATTCCTGGCAAATTGAATATGGCAAAGAGAAACAGTCAGAAAATTGATCCTGGGGATACAACCATACCTCCCTTACCCGGCAAGGGGTTTTTCCTGGGTCTGCACTGCACAACCTAGGCTGCAAAGCTCTTCACGTAGGACCTATTGCATAGAAGGTGCCAGAAGTCCATGCCTGCCCCTGACAGTAACGGGAGCTGAAAGGGCTCAGCAGTATGACAGAGAAAATGGGGACCTTTTATTTCTCAGAGAGTCAATCATGTTCTGTGAGGTCACAGGCCAACAATAAAGGATTTTTAGAGCTTTTGGCAAAAGGCATGAATAAAATGCTTTTCAAAATTTGTGTTCATTTCAACTGTCATAGCTGTAACATAATAGTAATTGCAATAATTTGCTGTATTTCTACCATGTTGGTAACAGTATAACACAAAGGAACAATGACAGATACGTTCTAAAAATGGCCATGCATTTACTGTAAATGCTCTATGCTCTCCACAGGGAATGCTAATACTGCTTTGCATGGGTGAATAAACCTAAGACTGCACATAACCTTGGAGTCTTTGGGAATGAATGGTTAATCTTGATTGATTTAAAATGAAATGACATGTCAGTCATTTTAATCAATGTTTTGGAATTTAATGTAGTATTGGATTCTCGCTATGGAACCCCATAAAATGGCTTTTAAAAGCTACAGCAAATCTATTATTGACCATTAAGTACTTATAACAATTTCTGTATGCCTTTCTACATTTCTTACTACTTGGCTGTCTTACGACTAAACTCTGTAAAATTTCTTCATAAGATTGCATAATGTAGTTGTAATTATAAAAGCAGGTGACTATATGACTGACCATACTCACATGCATGTACGTTTAGCACAGCTTGACTATGATCTTAATTGGAAAGAGCATGTTACTGAAAGCCACAGTAATCTCAGCTCTGATATTATGAGCCACGTCGTCTCTCATTTTTCAGAGTAGGCCTATCATTAGGGTGACATATCAGCTCTCATTATGTCAGTATGTCAGATTATACAACATAAGTGATTGTGATATGTCAAACCTGGTAGGACTGAATAAGGCAGGACTCACTAATACAGTATAAAGTTCCCAGTTTTTTCTTCCACCACAGATGTGTCCTGTGGTATCAAACCCCAATATAAATAGATGCAATTACTACTTGCTAACACAGGTATGCACTTACCAGTCTCCACCTTTTTCTGTGCACTGTGAGATCCTTCCTTGGTGGATGTTTTCTATGCTGTGCACACGGAGAACTAGAAACTCTGAATCATACATCCCCAACTCTCCCATTTTGTGCTTAAGTGGGCACCCCTATTCTGTGCCAAGGGAGAGCCCTGAACAAACATCCTCCAGCAGTTTTTTCTGAAACTGTATTAAAATGAACATCTTCTAGTAGTTTTTTTCTGAAAATGTCTTAAAACTCCTGGGTTTTGTGTCTTGGTTTTGGTTTTGGGGGGTTTGGGTTTGTTTGTTTTTTTTTTTCATTGGGTGCAGTCCATCCCTCCCCAGAAGGTTAACATGCTACAGCAGCAGGTAGAGCTTGGAATCTAAAGGAACAAAGGAACAAGACCTCTAAGATACTTTCTCTTCTGAGGCACGCTTCCCAGCAGATCTTCTCCCTGACACTACTATGTCACCAGATGCCTAACGGTAGCCCTTCATGCCTCTTTAGGCCAAATTGCTGAAAGCATTTTAACAGTTCAGATTACTGGAATCAATAGCTAAATGCAAGTCAGAGGCTACGGACAAGACACACTAAAAATCAAAGCAAGAAAAGCAAAATAACCAAGAATTTGGATGATGTCACACTTTACAGATTGATTTTCATTTACATTTTAGTTATTTCATCCATAAATGCAAAATGTGCCAAAGAGCAAGTGCTAAAGATAAAACATGTTTTGAATGTGTAGGACCAAATAACAACTACCAGAGCTTAAAGGGACTTCTTCGAGCTCCCAGGACACCAGGAACTTCTTAAGCACTGGAAGGAAACAACGAATGCGTTGCTATTATGAGAGAACAAAAAAACTTGGTTCAGTCAAATGTAATCTGACAGAAAGATGACAAAAAGAAATCAGGATAGTTGTAGTAGGAAAGATTTTATGGTAGCATAACCTGAATTATCTGCAGTTAATAACCAACATGCAAGTGAGGAGTTTATGAGAGATTTCTGGACTTTATATCGGTTCCTAGCCATGTTTTATTCCTCAACTTTATTAATGGTATAGGTGAAAGTATAAAATTGCTGGCAGTAAAATCTGAACTCAGATGTCTGAAATTTATCATTTATGCCCTACATATAGTCAGGAAAGAGAGAGATATCACCAAACACCAAATCAGACCTTATATAGACTGAACAGTCTTCTGGAGCTGCCTTTCCTCTCTACTTTGTCCTTAGTTATCTCCCTAAAATTCAGAGTGATAAACCTGAAGACTTATGTTCAAGCCTGCATTTCTGGGAAAGACTGAAGTGTCAAGTCATTCTATTAGGCACTGTACAGTCACCAGAGTTTCTTCTTGGAAATACAAAAAATTTTAAAAGTATTTTGACAAAATAAAAATACAATACAAAATTAAATATTTTGACAAAAAAAAAAAAAAATTACTTCAACAGTATGTGAGGTCTGGAAAAATCTTCCTTGTGGAGAGTTACAACCTTTCTCTCTATTGAATGTATCCAAGAGAATTTCAAGTGTTAATTTTAGCATGGCTAATGAGTACGTAAAGGGCGAGAAGGTGTTCTGCTAAAAAAGGCTTCTCAGCCTAAAAAGAAAGAGGCATTTTAAGAAGCAGAAGCTGGAGTCCAAATTTAGATATATTTAGACAAGCCAGAAGGCCCTTATTTTTTAAAAGAAAAGCTAACTAGCTATAAAAAAGCTTTGTAGTGTCCTATCATATTCCTAGCTATCACTTGAAAACTTTAAACCAATATTGGTTGTCATTCTTTAAAATGTGCCATAATCCAAATTTCACCAGTACTACAGGAATCACTGAGTTCTGCAGCCTGGATTACGCGGTGTCTTACATTAGATGATTGACATTGTCCTTAGAAATCTACAGCCTTAAAAATCTGCAGCCCATATACCGTATGAAAAGATCCAGACCTGTAGTGAAAGCAGTTAGCTAGAACCACCTGTTAAAAACCATAGAAATTTCCCAAACTGCCTGCTAAACAAAATAATACTCTGTACCTCCTGCGAGCTCATTTCCTCCTGTTGCTGCTCTCTCTGCCAGAAAATCCTTTGCCCGTGCATGTGTTTTGACAGGTGGCATTTCTTTTTCCACCTTCTTACTTATGCATTGGGTTGGCAAGCTCTTTTGCTGGCCTGTTTTTTGTCCCAGTTCAGATTCCCTCTCCCTGCCTCCAGACCTGCTTGTTGTCATCTTGCGCCAGACCGCTGGAAAGGTGTCTGGACCCAGAACTGCCTTCCTGCTTCTCGGGAGGTTACACGATGGGTCTTTCCACAACATTTGCAAGTAATGCCAATATTCTACTAAGCTCTCCCAAAGGACTGCGACTCACTTTTCTGGCATTATAAATACACCTGACATTATAAATACATCTGAGTAAATTGCTGAAGATTAAACACTTCAGTGGGAATTTTAAGTTTAAAAAGATCTTTAAAGCTAAGTACAGGTCCTCCCCAGGGAAAAAAACATTAGCATCCCTTTCAAAAGACGTGGAAGGTCTTGGCTAGCCTTTAGTAAATGGCTCTAAATGAATCAAAACAGGGTTTTGGACAACAACAATGCCGTAAGCATCCTGTGTGTGCGTGTTGCCATCTGCTCTGGTGGTGAGAAGATTTTTCAGGTGGTGAGTTTAGGAAAATTGTCACTGTTACAGCTCCAAAACTTTGCAAAAGATGTTTTCAAAACTTTTTTAAACTTTGTTTTTAAAAATAACAAAAGGAACTTTCTTCCAAAAAAAAATCAGAACGAACAATGTTGAATTGTCCTGTAAGCACTACAGATTATTTAAAGAATGACATCTCTATTAACCTCTGCAGGACATTTGTCCAAAGAGGATGAAAAATCTCACCTTTTTTCTGTTGTTGCATCCAAGAAAAGAATCTTTCCATTAAATGAAAAAAAATATGGAATTCACTTAGTAGTTTTTTGGTTAAATCCTAAAAGGAAGAAAAATATATATCCACAGTTCTCTGCAGGCATTTTTCAAATTAATAACTAGCCTGCAATTTCTAGTATATAGATTCAATTCAGCAGATTTTAAGGGAATTAATAATATCTTCAGATTAGTGCTCTCTTGAAATTTTAAGGCTACTTGTTTCTGAAATCACCATAAATATGACATTCATCAAGACTGCCCTGGAAATCAAATGAAAAACTTTCTGTTTACTGACAAATGAGGTAATTAAAAGTTTTTGGAAAAGGGTTTTTATTAGTATGGAATAGTTCAGATACAGTATGAAAACAAAGCGGATGAGAAACAGTCTTCTCTGATCAAATATCAAAAATAGATATTAAAAGAGTTTTATGATCTGCAGTGAAGAAAATGTGATTCCTGCTTATTGTCCATTTTCCTGTTCTTAATACTTTGACTTTTTTCACCCTTATGTAGCCTGTCAAGTTCCCTAGCAGAGAGAAGGTATAAATTAGTGCTATAGTAGTTTAACAAAGATGTTTGTTTTGTAAGCAGAGAAACTATGTGAGTATGAAAAAAGGATCAGGAAAACAGTCACCAGCACAGACATTTAAAGTTCATTCATCGATGTCATTTCACTTGGACATCAGTTGGTAGAATTTTGTCACGCTCACATATACTGTCATTGTTGGCACACTTAGTGGGTGTGCTTATCATACTTACTTACCCTGATGCTCAGCAGAGTAAATTACGTCATTGAACAGAAGTGGAATGAGTTGATATTTTTTAAGGGATCTAAGGGAGATCTTCCTTTTAGCCATATAGCTACTGCCAAGCTCCTCAGCACCTCTGCCCAGCTGCAACTGTATTTTCCTGGGTACAGTGCTGGAACGTTCCCCAGTTTCAGAAGAGCTTTTTGCTGCAGGATGAGTCTTATGTTCATGATTGAAACTAATCTATGTTTTTAAGGAAAAAGGACTTTTAAACAGTAAGGGTAAGATCAAAGATGATGTTTTCCAAAGTGAGCCAGTTATTTAGGAAGGCAGTTCCTATTTCAAACGTGACTGCCACATTGAAAGTCAGGTTTTCAGAAACTGTACTCAAATCCACAAGTTACGCTGCCTCTGTACTGTCAGTTTCTTACTTGTGGCGTCAGAGTTGAGACTGTCCTTGCTTTACGTTGGGGGATACCTCACCTCATGGAGGTCAGTGTGCCTGCCGAGGGGTGCGGAGATCAAGACTAGACGCACGCTGAAGCAAACTGGGGTTCCCACCTTGCTTACGCCATTGGGTGTCTTCCATGTTGGCAGCAGGTTTTGAGGCAGACTGGTACGTGCTTGAGTCTTTCAACAGAGCAGGCTCAAGGTGCTGCCATGGGATAAACTGTCAGGTGAGCTAACGGCCACCTCCGCTCCCTTTTATTCACAATTGGAATACTGTATAGTCAGGAGCATACTCCAGAGTTTAACAGGGGTTCTTTTACAATACATGAGCACAACAATTAAGAGTTGAGTTAATATTTTTTTCAGTGTATAGTACATTGCCTTAAAAAGGAGTTTTAGAAAGAATGAAATGAAGTGTATAGTCTGCAAACATCCTTAACCAAAAATCCAAAAAACAAACCAAGATTAAGAATATTGAAGAACCAGATGACTTATTTTGAATTTTAATGAAATATTTAATCATTTATATTTAAATATTTAACTTCAACCAACTTCTTTTAACTCTGAGAGAGCCTATATTTAAAAATACAGATTTTAAAACTCAAATTTGCAAAAGAAAAATAGCCATAGGTAAACTAAAAATGGAAACTGGACTACAACACTCCAAGAACTTTATTCCAGGTTATAACAGTTTTGATTTTGATATTGATTGTAGTTCAAACCAAAAGCCAACATTTTTCTCTTTTCAATTTTGGGCTTAATATCGAATCAAAGGAAGTTTATTGCCTTTCCAGGTGTATAATAGGTGTCATCAGAGGTAGCTAGTGTGCGTAAGAGGTTACCTTTGTAAATTGGATGATCTAACAATACTTTTTGCTAGAAGTGTCATAGACTAACAAAAAAAGTATCAATGCATATATCAGTGTAACATACTGTATTACAAAGAGAAGCTTATGAATGCTAGACATAATTAAACACAGCATTGATAAGCAAATATATCATCATAAATGAAACATCAAACACAACAAGGGAACTATGAAGAAGTATGTTAAATATATAGGAAGCAAAAAATCTGTAAAGTCTGATAGTTCAGGCAATTAATGGGAACAAGGAGGAAGTTTGACAGGTGTTTATATTAATATTGCTAAGTGCTCAAATGAAGTCTTTGCCTTCAGAACGGAAGCTTATTATCAACACTTGAAGTTTGAATATAATTTGCTAGAGGGAAGAATTATTGTAATAGCACAAAGGCAAGTAGCTCAACTCAGCTTGTTGAGTTCAACACAGAAGTGGTTTTAAATTCTGTGAAGTCCAATTACAATTACATATTTTTACGAATAATACAGTTGAATCGGGAGCCTATGAAGTGGATGGGGAGGAAGGAAGCAGTATTTCTAGGCACTTTTCTTGTCTGATACTCTGAGCAACACCCTGATGTATATACTGCATGACATGAAAATGTATGAAGCAACAAGTTAGCCTTCCCCCACATTGTGCTGCTTCTGAGACCATTCTCTAAAAAGAGCAACTAATCGAATTAGTTCACATTACATTAGTTTAAATGTAATGTTGAGATCTGTTCCTCCAAATTGGAGACATCACCTGTAATTCTGCCTATAATGTAATCTGTACTATACACCTATAATGTAATCAAAAATTAATACAAAGGATTCAGAGGGTTCCTTTTCACTGCAATGAACTTTCAGAGATGTTTTGGTGTCACCTTTTAGCAGTAAAAAGTAATACTGCAGAGCTAATCCAAAATGAGTTATAAAAACAAGTACAATACAAGCCTTTCTAGAATTCTACAGAAACATCTAAGGTCAGAAATTTCAAGAGAGTTAAGATCTCACTTGGCCCACAAAAGTCTAGTATTTTTTAATGCTTTATATCTTGTTATCATTTGTTCTTACTGAGAACTGTTCAAAGCAAAACTCCTTTGACAATCCAACCTACAACCCTGTTTTACTAACATGCAAGAATAAAAAGAAAGATTTTCTCAGGATTTTCAATATGCACTGTAAGCAACTGTTAACAGTAGAAGAAAGAAATTAAAATTTGTGCAAAACCTTTTAGGTCTACAATTTAGATGAGTTTTCTGAGCACTCACACTGTTTCACACCTTCCACAAAAAGGAAACCAACAAAAAGAGGCACTATATACCCATTGGTCAGAAGTGATACATTTGAACTCTGTAAGTCCTGAGCCTGAAAGTTTACCCCATATGGAGATTAATGATGTACCAATATTCAAGTACTACAAATGGGATTTGCAAAAAAATATAGACAAAGTCTTTCACAGTTATGAGTGACTGAATACATTTTTTACTTGTCTATATGTCTTTATTTTTGCTTTTGTAAACCTGGAACCCAACTTGCTGGCAAGTTTACCATCCACAGTCTGACTTAGATAGCATCATTTTGTAAAATTCTCCTTTTTATCATTACATCTGAAAAAGAGAAAATATAACTTGAAACAATCATTAGAAACAAAGAATGATAAGCTAATACTATTGTTTCCTCAGTGATAGGATTTTGTTATTAGAAGGAAACGTTTGCCTTTCTCCCTTTGAAAAATGTGGCTTGTATTAATGGAGTTGCCTTTTCTTCAAGAATTGCCTGGTTAATACAGTGGAACTGATCCATCCCATTAGAGACCCAGCAGAATCTTCACAGCAGATGGATGCTGCCAAGAGAAGATGACAAAATTTCCCAGAATATATATGGGGTGTGATCAGAGTCAATCGAGCTAGGAAGGAGACTCAGAGGAGACCCTTCAAAACTATTCTTAGTTTAACCAGACCTTGGTGCATCTGCTTACAGTAGGACAGCAACCACAGATTTTGCTGTAACAGCCATTGTGGACTCTAGAATATAAGTGTTTATTTAACAATATGGCAGTTGTTGTACCAAACACGCAGCAAGCACCTGTGGACAGAACACAGCATGTAACTCTGTCTTGGCAGTGACTCAAAGATTCCCTCAGAAGTTTTCTTTCACTCCTACCCAGAGCAGCTTATTATCTCATACTGAGAAAACAACATTTGCATTTTCAACAAAAAGTTTATTTGATCTTCCATCGCCCCTTAGATGTCTGCGGCTTGACAACTTTATTCACATCTAGGAAGTTTTTCTGGACTGTTCAGTCAGAAAACACCTCAGTTTTATCTCCTGTTGTATTGGGTTTGTGTGGCCAGGTTTTGGTAGCGGAGGGGGCTACAGGGGTGTCTTCTGTGAGAAGCTGCTGGAAGCTACTTCCCCCATGTCTGCCAGAGCCAATGCCAGCCAGCTCCAAGACGGACCCACCACTGGCCAAGGCCGAGCCCATCAGTGACAGTGGTAGTGCCTCTGGGAGAACGGATTTAAGAAGGGAAAAAACCCTGGGCAACAGAAACAGCAGCCGGAGAGAGGAGTGAGAAGATGTGAGAGCACCAGCCCTGCAGACCCCCAGGTCAGTGCAGAAGGAGGGGAGGAGGTGC
>JANXJC010000013.1:1188475-1213076 GCA_027564655.1 Leptodon cayanensis
TGGGGGACCCACGCTGGAGCAGTCTGTGCCTGAAGGACTGCAGCCCGGGGAAGGGACCCACGCTGGAGCAGTTCATGGAGAACTGTCTCCTGTGGGAGGGACCCCACACTGGAGCAGGGGAAGAGTGAGGATTGCTGTCCCTGAAGAGGAAGGAGCAGCAGAAGCAACATGTCATGAACTGACCCCAACCCCCATTCCCTGTCCCTCTGCACCACTGACAGGGACGAGGGAGAGAAAACTGGGAGTGAAGCTGTGCCTGGGAAGAAGGGAGGGGTAGGGTGAAGGTGTATTAAGATTTGGTTTTATTTCTCATTACCTTACTCTGATTTGATTGGTAATAAATTAAATTAATTTCCCCAAAGTCAGGTCTGTTTTGCCCGTGACAGTAACTGGTGAGTGATCTCTCCGTGTCCTTATCTCACCCCATGAGCCTTTCATTGTATTTTCTCTCCCCTGTCCAGCTGAGGAGGGGAGTGACAGAGCGGCTTTGGTGGGCACCTGGCGTCCAGCCAGGGTCAACCCACCATATCATGCCTTTGATCCAGGGAAATCATTACATCCTTCTGTCCTCCCTGACCTACGAAAACCGTCAAGTAAATCCTTTGACTGCTTTCTGATTTTCTTTCTTATCTAGACCTTTTTGGCTGCCTAACAGTTCTCAGATATCTCTAGGAAACTGCAGCAACTCTCCGCAACAAAGGTTCTATCAAGTTCCTGCTAGTTAGCTACCTTCTCCACATCTCTCCACAGCCCAGCCATCTTGGTTTGCCCATTTTTTCTGTGCTTAACAGTTCCAGCTGCCAGCAGGTTACTTCAATCCAACTTAGGCACACTGCTCCACCATAGGCACACTGAATCCAATTCTGTAATAAATGACATCTGTCTATTGCATATGAATATGGTAATGACAAAACTGATGCGAGGAACAGAGCCATGGGGAACTACCAGGTCTCTCCAGGCATTACTAAGTGCTCAGTAGATTATGATTTATGCTGGTAAAAGAGCGCTAAGCCCACAATCTGTCTGTATTGCTTTAACACAGTCTAAAAGCCACTAAGATAAGCCATCTTCAACAAAAGCCCTCCAGGTAACAAGCCCTTGTGTGATGTTTTCCTGCGGTCTGCCTCTCCCATTCACTCCCTTCAACTGTGTTAGGAATATAGACAGTTTTTTAAAAAAAATCATTGTACTTTTCAGACAAAACAATTAATCTTTGGGACAGATATGCATGCTTTGTCAGCTTTGTTGACACTATATATTTTACATTATATTGTAATGATATAAAGCAGTCTAATCTTCATCTTCCAGTTTCACGCTGAGACATAACTCACAGTGCAGTTCCTTCCTACTCTGTTCCAACCTGGCAATGAATTCCAAGAACCCAGATTTCTGCTCCTACTCAAACATGTTGCAGGATAAACACCTGTGTATTTGTCTTCCAAATCCTTCAACCTTGTATCAGTACTGACTTGTATTTTTTTCGTTATTGTCCTCTCAAATGATGAAGTATATTGTCATTCAATGCTGGTAACAGCACTTTGCCAAAGCACTGTCCTGAGCTATCAGAGAAAATTATAAGTGAGAAAGATAATAGTCTATCTTAGCTACTACTGTGAGAAGATGCGAGGAGCATCGTTTTTTACACGGCCTTATGATCCTCAACTCAAAAGAAGTTATTTTCCTATTTTCTTAGTGTCCTTTCAAAAACAAGAAAACAGGTAGAAAACAAGAGCGAATACCACTTATGCAGCAAAGTGCTCCAGCTGAATTGCTTCTAAAATTATTCCAGTTCCAAAACTAGTTCTGCTTGATAATCCCAGAGAAATATCTAAAAAAATATATGTCGGTAGCATTTTCCTTTCAATTGCTTTGTTAAGTTTAGGAATGCGAGTTCTGCAATTTCCAGACAATTACAATCTTGGGGTTTTTTTTATATATCCCTGCTGAAGATGTTTTTTAAAAAGGGCTGCTGTGAATTTAAAAAATAAAATTAATTCAATCTGACAATAACAGAAGCTTTTCAGTCTTGTAAAACTGATAGTTTTCCTTGAAGGTGTATCTTAAAGGACTAAAAAGTGATGATATTAATTCACTGCGCCTGAAGCAACCTCTTTAAATTAAAGCTCTCATTTGAGTAAATCTCAAACTATTCTGAAAAACAGCTTAAACAGTTTGTTATGGAGAAATGCAAGGCCTTTAAAACCGAAGCTCATAACACTTGCTTAGTTCCATTAGAATTCACGTGAACAAACCCCGGCATGATCTGTCAGAAGAACCTGGAAAAGGCCACCCGAACAAACCACCGCCGCCCCCGGGCACAGGAGATAAAGGGAGCAGCCTCTCCCCGAAAACAAGGCAAGGATTTTCCTCAGGACAACCCGCCTGGGGTGCACCTCACCTCCTCTTCAAGGCGCATACTTTGCGGGTGCCTCTCCCAGGTCCGAGGTAGCTTTCGGAGTCAGGCCAGCGACGTTTAAGCGGGAGCCCGCCGCAGGTGGCTCCCGCCAGGAGCAGGCCGACCTGCTGCAGAGGCCTCAGCCGAAGGCAGGTCGGCCTCCGCCCGGCTCTGCCCGTGGAGGGAGATTGGCCGAAGGCTGCAGCAGCCGCCCGGCGCAGAAATCCTCCGGCCGCCCGCCCCAGCCGTGGCCGGGCGCTCCCGCTCCTCACCCGCCGCTCCTCCGGGCCTCCCCCAGCTGAGGCCGAAGGAGCCGGGCAGAGGATCAGCCAGGCAGAGGCCGAGGGGCTGGGCCCAGGGGAGGTGGCGGCTCAGGCCGCCAAAGCTAGGCCAGCCGTCCGGGAGCCCACGGCCGTGAGGAAAAAGGTGGCGTCAAAACCTAGGAATTAGGTCGAAATCTCCAGGCTGAGTCCGGTGAAGAGGAGGTGGTGTCAGCCGAGGAGAATGGGACGGAGGGAGCGCTCTTCCATCGGTAAAAGTAACAAGGCAGGAAATTCCTCCAAACTAATTTAATTCTTTCCCCTCTGTCAGAACGCTGATTTGTACAAGAGGTGCAGGAAGATTAAGATCCTTGCAGAGGAGAAGGATAATTTTAAGTCAAAAGTTAGATTGTGAAACAAATTAAAAGCATGAATCAAACAGGACTCCGCTTTCTATTAGCATATGCATGTGCTGTGTTTTGCATTCTTTGCTTTATGATTTCTAACTCCAGAAGGCATATTTCAGGAGAAACCACGTGCAGGATACAGTCTGAAACTAGAAGTATACTGGCAGCTCTGGAGAAGAATCTGCCTCCTGCTACACTGTCTGTAATCTTGTACATACCCATAGGCTTTTTGTTGACTGACATCAGACGAACAGATATGGTGACCTCAGAAAACTTTTACTTTTCCTATTTTGTCCCTTTTACATCAATTAAAGGAAGGATTCCCTTACTATGCATACAAAAGCACTTTTGATGGGTTGGAATTGTTCAGAACTAATGGCTGAAGCTAGGCTTTACATCCTATTTAGTGGCTCAGAACGAAGAAGAAAACTTTCTCAAGATTCAAGCTTAATAAGGACATAGAAATTAATGACATTAGCCATTTTCTTTAACTAATATCTTTATTCCTTCATTGTGTTTCGTACACAACATACCCATGTCCATATGTACATGAAGATCTGGATTTTGCTAATAACATAACTCCGTCAGCTTATCAGAAAAAATAGGGTGTCACTAATATCACTGGTCCCTTAGCAAGGGCAAATCCCTCCTTATGTAAGAAAGTGACATTTCGTGTGCCTTCAAAGACTATTGTTCGCACACAGCTTTTCAGATTCAAAGATGAAAGTTCACCTTTTCATTTCAAATTTTCCTTTGTATACATCTCCTGTAGGGTGGATTAATGGGAATATTTGTCTGCTGCCTTGAAATACAGTACCGAGAACACAAAGCCATAAATAGTATACTGTAGTAGTTTTGCATCATCTAAAATACGAGTTGACTCTATAACCCAGATTATTTTTGCTTAATAGATTTGTGAATTCCAGACTGCATCTGTTCTGCACATGGTACAAATCTGCTAGCTGCTTTACTAACATTGGTATGTACAGGATGCCGCCTACTAAGAGAGGAGGGTGTCAAGGGACTTGTGATCTTTTCTTATGTTCTGCAGTATGGCATAAATCATTCATTCACAGGATTGAGAAAGAACAACGAAATATCTCACATTACAAATTCAAAAGACTTGTGAGTACACCTATAGAATAGTGCAGGGATTTATGTGCATGATTCACTGATTAAATCCATACAAACCCAGCAACTATGTTTTTTGCATTAATATAGTCACATTTTATCAGGAATTGTGGACATAGCTGCACTGCAGTTTTTAAGTATAGAGGAGCAGTTATTGTAGCCTATTAATATTTTCTGCAAGCTCAATATGCTTTAAAAGTATACCACTGTTTTAAAGAATCATAGAATGAGCCATATATATTATACGGCTGAGGAATTAAGGGTTGGCAGCAGCAATTCAGCGTAGGCAAAATCGAATTAACCCTCCCCCCTCCTCAAGAGATGAGATCAAAATAGCTCATGCTGGAGCATAGTAACTCTGGAGCAGATAACACACAATTTTGCAGTAGGAGAAAAGTTCAGGAAGGAAGATGGGGAAGACAGAGGGAATCTGAGATCAAAAGGCTGAGGATAAGCTGAGTTTGGGGAAGCTGTGAGGCTGTGAGAGTCACACAAGTTTCCAAGATGCAACTGACAGAGAAACTGGGAACACAGACGGTGAGAAAAAAGGCTCATGCCCCAGTGTTGGGTTATTTCCTTCAGCAGCGACCATCACCGTGTTCAGTTTTGCTCTTCCTTGGACTAGCTTCTTCCAGCCTGCCTCAGCCTCAAAGCAGCAATCCAGGTGTCTCCCATTGCACTTTGCACTGGCTGCATAATTAAGGCCATTGCCATTTTGCCCTGAAATGCTCTCTGTGCAAATTTGGGAATCTGCTCCTTGTTTGCAGATCCTCTTGCCCCTCTGGGATCTCTTCAGCTGTGAATTCTCCTTTGTTTTAGTGATGGGTTAACCTTTGCTGGCTATCAGATGCTCACCCAGCTGCTCTCTCACTCCTCCTCTTCAACAGGACAGTGGGAGAAAATAAGGTGAAAAAGCTCGTGGGTCAAGCTAAAGACAGGGACATCACTTACCAATTACCGTCACGGGCAAAACAGACTCAACTTCAGGAAAATTAATTTAATTTATTGCCAATTAAAAACAGAGCAGGATAGTGAGAAACAGAGAAAGAAACACCTTCACCCCACCCCTCCCTTCTTCCCAGGCTCAACTTTGCTCCTTCATTCCTGACTTTTCTACCTTCTCCCTGCCCCACGAGTGGGACAGGGTGGGTGGGGAATGGGAGGTTGTGCTCAGTCCGTAACAGCTCCTGTTATTCATTCAGTGTGTTGGGCTTCATAGGAGTCAGTAAGACTCTTGTGTGTGAGACGGCCACAGCAGAGAGGACTAGGACACTGGCTGTAAGTTGAAGAAGGAAAACAAAGGAAAAAAAGTATTATTCACTGGGTAAATCTGACGGTTATTTTTATTCTTATGACTTTTATCAGAGAGATTGAAAAATGAATACTCTAAAAAATCCATTTCTGGAAAATTGATGAAATTATGCTGTTCCATTTCTTTCCTGTATTTTCATGAAGGTTCTTGAGAGTGTTGCTTTTGTCCTTGAAAGTTAAAAGAAAATTAATGAAGGTCAGTTTTCCTATATTTTTATATAGTTTATATTTTAGATTCTTTATTTAATATATACTTTACAGTTCTGTTTTATGTGTATTCCTAGCAAATCATATGTTCTCCTACCAGTCAGAAACACTCCCGAGGAAACCGCATTTTTGCACTGCAGAATGAGTTATAATTGCCAGAAACCAGGGAATGAACTGTATGATTAACCACCAGCAGACAGCATGAGCAGATTTCTGGTTAATTTATGATCTTGAATCCAGGAGAAATAGTTCAAGAAATTGTTTTGCTTTCCAAGTAAGAAGTTTTTGCAGAATGCTGTTTTATAGTTTAAATGCTGTTATTTTCTGTCGCACGATGATTGATGAATTCGATATGCAGTCATTTAGATATTGATAGATGAGACTTTGAGAAGAGCCACAAAAAGTAGTCTTCTTCCTGTAACTGGAATCTGAGGAAAACCTAAAGCCTCCGAACAGTAGAAACCTACTTATGGCATTTCTAGACTGATTAACTTCTGTTTGTCTGATTTCTGCTTATTCCAGGAGATTCATAAAACATAATTTCATTACTTGTCTTAAAGTCTTCCATTTGTTTATGTGAGAACCTGGCCAAATGCTCTATTGAACTACTTTTTTATGAGTTCTATTTCACAAGAAACTCAATATCTTCTTTCCAATAGCAAACAAAAATTGGGTTTGATATTATATTTACCACTGCAATAGCCATAGCTAATTTAGTTAGAGCTAATGGAGTTCATTAATCCTGTATAATTCTTTCACTTCCTAAATGTACTGCACTAAGTAGCGTGCACTTTAAAACATTTAGTTGACAAACTTCAGTAAAATTGAGCATTTGCACTTCAGACTAGTTTATACAAACTGTAGTTTATGATTCAAGCTTAATGTTTTGAGTATTTAGTCCTAAGAACAAATAATAATAATAAAAAAACCAAAACAAACCAAGCAAACAAAAAAAACCCAAATGGAAATACAGTGGCATTATTCCTATGTTTTTTGAAGTAAGCCATACACTTACTGGTCTCTATTTTTATTAGTCTGGAATATCCTCTTACGTCACTTCTGCAATTCTTTCATAAATTCCTCTCAGATATGGAGACACGTAATGTGCTTTCAAATAAACTTAACCAGATAAACCATTTGCTGAGAAAGACAGCAAGATAGCTATTATCTTCAAACAATCAAGACAGGAAGGGCTTTAAATGTTTCATGTAATGTACCAAGTTCAGCATTTGAAACCATCCCCACGCAAATAACTTGCATCAATACCTCCTTGTTGCAGAACCTTCCATGGGAGAAGGATCAAAGCACGGACTGTATTTGTTGGAATGTTTCATCTCATAAAATTTCCCTTTGGTCTATGCAATCCATATATCTTCACAGTCTCCACAACAGTGCCTTTTTCACTGAAGAATTATCTGTCATACTCCATAATGAGGTGCACTTTCACAAGTATATTGTATAGATTTTTGTAACAGCACTTCATTGGTTTTGTAATCCTTTTTCCTTAAGAGCAGTCACCCTTTTATGAAATGTTCAATACTTTGGGAAACAGAAAGGTTATACGGCATTCAAGTTTCTTTTGTGGTCCTTCAGACTGCACAGTCTGAAAAGTTTCTACAGCTTACTGCTTACCGTTCATGTCTCCATAGATGTTTTCCTATTCTACCTCCACAGGTACAATAAAAAACACCTCTGCTGTGGGTCTCATACCTAAAAATCAATCAGTGACCTGATGTCATTTTTTATGGGGTGGGGGGGTTTTGTCCCAGATGGATATCCTTAGTTTCATCTGCCGCATTAGAAGATCAGATGATCTTGGTCAATGGTAAAGAAAAGGTTAGCTTATGGTTGGAGGGGTTTGGGGGAGTTTTGCTATACCACCTCTACAGACAGGGGAAAAGATTGTTTTCTAGAAATAATTCACCTGAAGTCAGACTAATTCCCACTTTTGATGCTTATGTCCACTAAAGGAATCTTTAAAGCCGTTTTTTCAGCTGCTGCCTGATTTGGCAGGTTCTTAGCCCACCTAAGCACTGGTGTTTTGTCATTGCTAAAGTTCTGCTTCCAACCGTATCAGCAATTGCTTCTGTCTTGACAGCCCTGCACAGAGCTATGTATGTCCCACCTTAAGCACTCTTTGCCCATGCTCACCACTGAACAGGATTCACCAGGTCTTTTAGAGCATTGTCCTGCTCCAGGCTACCCAGGAACTGCTGTAAGAGAGCAGCCCCTGGGGCTGGCAGCTTCATATCCAACTCCATCAAATTCCAGCAGTTTAAGCATTGACATCCATGTAAATTTCCACTTAAATTGACTCAAATTCACATGCAGACTGACTCCTGCAGTATTTTGGTAAGCCAAACATATTAATGCAATCAGGAAAGTAAATCCTAGCAAAATATACTGAATACATGTTATGCAGTTATTTGTCATATAGGTGAAAGTTATATGTGAATTTAAATGAGTGCATTTGCATTTCTTAAGGTACTGTTTTGTGTAAATCTCAGGGCCTCCCTTCTTTGTAGAACTGCAGTAGCCGCTAAGAGATAGGCAGAAAGAAGCCATAGCTTCGTCTTGTAATTTTGGAAGACAGGAAAAGTTATAAAAGGTACTAAAAATTACTACAATTCCACCGAGCCAGGGGACATAATGGATATTTTCTTAGTTCTGACTCTCATCCTGGGCAATGTGATGCTCTGAAGAGACGTCCTGCTTGTTGGCTGACTCTGCTATTGTGGTACTGTGCACCTATCCTATGTTCCAAACTTAGTGATTTCACACATGCACTTACTTCCAGGGTGTTAACCACAAATTGAGGCAATCTTGCAGAACATACTGAGACCAAAACCCATTGAGAATACATGTCCCTATACCATTGTCATATTAACATTTTGCAGAAGGTATAAAGACAACATGGGAGCAAGTGAAAACATAACAGGAAATGAACATCAGCTGAAGAAAATCTGACCTTTGGGGCAAATTTTCTTCTTTCTAGGTTTACATTGCTATATTACATCCATACAAACTCAATGTACTTCAAAGCTGGGCCTGGCTTAGCAACTGCTTAAGCTGGCATAAAAGTCGTGTGGTGATGATTCTGTCTCCTTAAGGACAGATGAGGAATCTCAGCATTTTTTTTTTCTTAAAAGATTTTGAGATATTTCCAAAACTGGTGTGGAGACAACTATGGGAAGGGAACCTAAAATCTTCAGCTGAGATGAGAAGCTGAAATAAGAAACTTTTTATTAGCCTTGTGCTCACTGTTCCTCCTCAGCTCTAGCAATGGGTACTACCCTAGCTCAGAATTCAGATATCCTCTTACTAGAAAGAAAAAAAAAAAAAGTGGTGACTACATTCCTACAGAATACAAGACAGCATTGCACTTTTTTTTAATTTAAGAGCTCAGTTGTTGAGCCTTTTCTGGGATCTGTCAGATATGGTTTGTATTTCATTATACGTGGTCCAAGTTTATGTGTTTCAAGCTCTGAGATATTCTGATCACCGAAAAGGAAGAAGTGGAATCTTCTTCATTCCCTCCTACAGAAGTTGTTTCACTTTGCCTAATGAATTAAAGAATCTTTGTGTCAGAAAAGTAACACAGATATCACGTTATAAATTAAAAAATTCATACAGGAAGAAACATCAAATAAATGTAGGCTAAATTTTACAATAATCTTTACAGCAGGAACTGAAACCTGTGTCTCCTCCGCACTACCTAAACAGCTTAATGTCAAATTACAGTGGTAGTACACTCGTTTGGTCTGGTTTAGTGGCTTCTGTAAAACACAAAACAGTTCTAGTTGTTCTTTCCTTACCAAACAGAGCCAAGGGGTCCCTAACTGAGATTTGAGCAGTAACTTCTTTTAGGTACCAAGGCACAACTTTGTCCAGCAGGGCCAGAGGAGTTAAATCTGATTCATCTGGCCAGGAGAATCACTCCTGAAGGTTCAACCTTCATGTTAAATAATTTACACTTCTGACCCTTATGGTTGTAAAAAAATAATCTGTATGATGTGAATTAAGCATAGAATGATTCAGCTTTTTCACTACAGCCTAGCAAAGGCCTTGAAAGAAATGGTTCCTTGAGTCATCTTAATGGGACGGAAATTCAAAATCCTAATTAAAATGTGAACACCATCATTGCTAGCTATTCAAATATTGATTAAAGAGCATAAAAAGAAAAGGAAAGATCACATTATGATAATGTGATTTTATCATGAGTGCATTCTGGCATCATATGTGGCGTGGCCTTGGTTATGAGTGGTTTGAGAGAGCACAATCACTTATTTTTCAAGCTTCCTGAGGCATAAATTTTACCACCAGAACTGTATGCTTTCTACTCCTAGTTTGTTGCATTAAGCGCAAAAGAGAAAACAAGATCTTTGAAAGTAGCACTCTTATAATATGCTTTAATTTAGAGGCAAATTGTTTAATAATTATTACTGTCTATAACAACCCATGCAGTATTTAGACTATGAGCAGTTTGTATTTCACATACAGTTAATGTACTGTACGTAGAAGGTAACTTTTTTGTTATGTCAAATGTATAAAAATAAACATTTGGGTATACAGTAAAAGCTTTTGAAATATTTATCTATGCTATATTATTTTGATAATGATTTTATCTGTACATAATATGTATATACATATGCTTCAGCTAGTGTATTTTCAATATATATCTTCTAGTTCTGTTGCAGTAAAGTGTGCATCTCATAGAAATGTATAATTTCTATAAATTATAAGGGACATCATTCAGTCAGCTACCCAGTGATCTACACTGCTGTAAAATCAAGTATATTTAGCTTAATCCTGATGCATCTGCCATGTCTTCCTATTATCCAAGTAGTTTAAGCAAACTGAAACTGGATTCCATTTTTCCAAAAATGATACTAAGTCTGTCTTAACCACACATATGTAAGAAACAGTCAATTTCTACAACCACCTGGAGTTCTAGAACTGAAAACATTTTTTAGTTCTTACATTGAGAAACAAAATTAAAAAAAAAAAATTAAAAGCCAATATATTAGAAAAAATATTTTCTTGTGTTGTTATTTTAAAAATTTAGCTAAGGTTTCAAACTGAGACGTATTACTTACATGAACTGTAATACCTTCTCATTCGCTTGTTACAGCACTATGAACAGGAGGCAATTGCGTTCCACAGTTAGCCCTACGGGTCTTGGCTACAGGTACATTCTTTTCTGACCTATCTATAATTGACTAAGAAAAAGCTTAACTTCCAAATACATTCTTTGTTTCTTCCTTTAGGTTTCTTTGTGTTCTTCCACTAAGGAAAGAAGCAGAGATATAACCAAGAAAATATTTCAGCCTGTTGAAATTTAATTACTGGAATAAAGTGAGAGTTAGGAAGAGTTTGCCCCATCTCATTTCATAAACTGAGAGCTACTTTTTTACTTTCAACCTGAGTAAATTTTACTTGAAGTTTTTGAATGGCAAAAAATACTGAACCCCATCATTTCATCTTAATTCCTAAATGACTTAGTACAGTAAAATCATACAGCAGGGAGTACACAACTTTTACCATAAAATCTTGATTTTATGGCCAGTATGTCTTGAACAGAAAATATTTCTGTTCAAGATTTTTCATAACGATCACCTACCTCAAAAGGATTTTTTTCTTTTTTTTTTTTTTTCTGAAAGTCTGAATTTATTTGGAAATAAAAATTTGAGGTATTTGAAACTGAAGAAGTTCTATTTAGTTATGGAAAAATCTAATATTGCGATTAAATGGTTTTAAATTAATTTATTCTAGTCAGTCTTTCAATTTTAATTTACACCTTAGTCTTCAATATGCTATGAATTGAGACCGTCTAGCTGTATTATCTATACATGGGCTTAAAAGGGACATAGACTTCATGAAGACAGGTCTGAAAATAAATTATGCTCACTTAGCATAAACTACGTTCACTTAAACTACAGCTCACTTTCTTTCATAACTGGTTCAACTTCTTATCAATAATAGTTATTAAAGGCGTTTGTCTGTCACCAGCCTTCCTTGCTACTCTAAAACATTCAGTCACAGACGACAGCCATATCCTCCCCATTAAATTGTTTCACAGGGCAAAGTTTCGCTGGACTCTGAGACTACAGAGCACCCAGCTCCTGGTAGTCAGCTATTATGAATTGAAAGATATCTTCATTTTCTCAGGGAGCAATGTTCTGTGGCAAAGTCTTGTGGACAGCTTAAGTCATTGTAACTGGTAGAACCAACATACACCTACCCATGGCAGCCAAGTTTCCCTCCAATAGGTCTATTCATCAAATAATCCTCCCTAGAAAGTAATTTATGTGTTGTCGGATTTCATAGCAACTCATACCTCCATCATTACTTCTGTATCCTGTGACAACAGATGCACAGGAAACCACACATTGATGGTATGCAGGGAATTTAACTGCAAAAACATTGAATATGGGCACCTGAAGCAGCAATGAATCAATACCTCCTTAACCAGCTACACCTTGTTATATATGGTCACTACAAATTACACTGTTTACTCTTTGGTCTATTATTGTCAATAAACTAGCTTGTCTGGAAATCTTACCTTTAGTGACTTCTCACTGTCACGAGAAAACCTGCAATACACAATTTTTGGGGGCCAGGATAGGATACAAATGTGTTCTGGATGTCTCCAGTGTTTGTGGTGACCAAGATGCCTGGCAGAATATTACATAGGAGAATGGACACAGAAGGAGAAACAGCAATAATTTATTATTTCAGGAAAGGTGCTGAACACAATTTTATTATAAAGACTATCTTTAAGCATTTAAATAAGAAAAGAATAGTTCTTCGTTACACCTCAGATCCAAATACTGATATTTAATTAGCCACTGTAAGGCAGAAACATCAACAACACCAAGTTTAAAAGAGAAATTAGGCAGACCATCCTTTTGTCTGTCTGTTCAAAATTCAGCCTCTCTGCCTATCATCTTCTCTCTGCCATAACTCAGGAGAAAGCCTCTGAAGAAGCTAAATTACAATAAATTTTCTAAATGGCAAAGCATTGTAATGCAAGCTGAATTATCACTAATACAACTTCTGGCAATGTTTAATCACTTCAAAAGTGTTTTCAACACAAATGTTTTGAACACTCTAGATGCAATGGCCTGGAAATATAAAGACAAGTTCTATGAGACAGTTTGCAGGAAATTGCTTGATGGAAAATATTGCTCATATTAATCTTAAATAGCTTATAGGCTATCAACATCTAGGAAAAATCTTTACAATCTTCAGCATAAATTGAAGTTATGCATAGTGCCTGGATGGCAAGAAAACAGATGAGCTGTGATAACAATTCAATCAAAATGGCATAAAGTCTAATGGTGCTCTTAAAATACAGTATGGTTCTCCTAATGGCAGTTCCACCCCTGGTGTGAATTTTGGATAGATTACCTTCCTAACTGGAAAGAACTGAATTCTTGAGACTAAATGTCAGCATTTAAATTTTTATTCAGTAAACAATCCACCACCAGCTCCAAGGCTACCGAACACCTGCCTTCACAGCCCATCGGCTCACTCTAGCTATCACTTACTGTCCCAGAAATCAGGTGACAAAGTATGTACTCTCATTTCAGCTGAGACTCTCAGGGGCTTTGAGGCTTCTTAATCCTCAGAAAGCTCCTTCTGCTTATGTGAGATAAAGTAGTGATCCCCCAAGACTATAAACTTTGTCTCTTTGTCCATCCTTATAAGAAGGTGGATAGTCATTTCACACACTTCCCTCATTGAAGAACTCTCCTATTAAAAATTCTTGACACTATTACTACCAGGTCCATATTTAACTGCCTTACTTAGCCATTTAACAACGATTTTTGCCTGGCGGCAAGTTTTGTTTCACAGAATGAAATTAACAACAACCTTCATCTTCTTTAGCTAACACATAGAACAGAAATAGAGAGAGGTCTCTTACATCTGCTCCATCTTTGCTGACTTGACAGTAACATTTGGCACCATCGGCAGGATCTTTACTTGAGGATCGGCTGCTTAGACAATTTCATTCTGAGGTTTAGACAATTTCATTCTGAGGTTTAGACAATTTCGTGACGGACTGAAAGCAGGACAGGAGCAAGTTTGAATGCTTTCGGTTCACTGCCTCCAGTTACTCAAGCTCGCGTCATCTCCCCAACCCTGCTTATTATATATTTTGTCACGCTGCTCTCAGCTGATTCCTACATGCTTCAGGTATCCTGATTAGACTGAGGGCTGGATGGAAGGCTGCTAAATGCCATTGTTGTGAGCAACAAGACTGTCTGATCTGTCTGCTGACAACCATACCCTGATTGCTCATTCCCAGGAATCTATGCAAATAACAGTGAATTGAATTTCCTCTGCATGTTCACCTTTTGGAATGATTAATGACCTTAAAAACATCACTTTTCCTGGTAAGCCATCAGCCATTAGTTATAACTAACAGAAGGCGTGTGCTTCCAGCTGTAGAGAAATTATCCCCCCAGAATACCTCAGCGGTGGGAACAGATGAAATTTTCAGCAAACCACGGATGCCCAGGGCAGCCTTCAGAAAATGACAGAGATATCTTTTTGACAAGAAGGGCATAATTCTGCAGACAAATTAAAGTCTGAACGGCGTCTGTCGGGGAGCAGCAGGAGCGGGCAGCTCCCCAGGGAAGGCGAGCGGGGAGCCGGGGTGACAGGGGGGTGGCAGGGCACCGTCCTCACCAGGGAGGGGACAGTCCCACCGTGCCCGAGCAAGGAGAGCCGGGCAGGTCCGCCGAGGGTAACCAGGGTGGGTGGCAGCCCAGAGACCCCCCAGGCGCGTCCCTGGTGATGAGGCAGGTCTGAGGTCAAGCTGGGAAGTCAAGTTAGCAGGCCAGGGTCTATGCAGCTGAGTTCTCCCTATGTAGTGCATTTTACGAATCTTTTGTGCTTTCTTTTTGTTCTCCTTGCTACCACTAACACTGTTTTTTTTCCAGATCTAGGTTTGCTTTTCTTCAAACGACTGCTGGTGAGTCTCAGGTGCCAGACCGTTCCCGCTTCTCATGGTCACCACTCTCACACCAAGCCTCTGTTCCTCTACACTGTCACCACATTAGAACCATGAATGTGTCAGGCTACACGGAATAATTACTTGTAACTACCTTCTGTATAAATCTATGGCTATGCTATATGAAGATAAGCAAAAGTGAAACAAATTAAGCGTAGCCGCCTAATCATTAGCAAAACTGCTGTTGCAGCTAAACCTAGTAAAAACAAAGCTCCAGGCAGGTCAAAATAAGTTCAGACCAAGGAAGCCTGACAAGCCTCAGTCCTGAGGCCTTGCAAACACAATACAAAGCCTGTGTTCTGTTACTATGAATGGCAAAACTGTATGGACCACAGGTCTACAATATAGCAGTGTGCTTGGAGAAAAAAAGAAAAAAAAAAAAAGGAATTTCTGCATTAGAAGCTGTCCTGGTTTCAGCTGGGTTAATTTTCTTTCTAGCACCTGGTATAGTGTTTTGTTTTGGGTTCAGTACAAGAAGAATGTGGATAACACACTGAGGTTTTCAGTTGTTGCTAAGGAGTGTTTAGACCAAGTCAAGGATTTTTCAGCTTCTCCTGCCCAGCCAGCGAGAAAGCTGAAGGGGGACAAGAAGTCGGGAGGGGACACAGCCAGGGCAGCTGACCCACACTGGCCAACGGGGTATTCCAGACCATGTGAGGTCATGCCCAGTATATTAACTGGGGGGAGTTGGCCTGCGGGGGGGTGGATCACTGCTCAGAGACTGGCTGAGCATCGGTCAGCAGGTGGTGAGCAATTGCATTGTGCATCACTTGGTTTGTATATTCCAATCCTTTTATCAGTATTGCCATCTTATTATTATTATCATTACTAGTTTCTTCCTTTCTGTTCTATTAAACTGTTCTTATCTCAACCCACGAGTTTTATCTTTTTCCTTCTGATTCTCTCCCCCACCCCACTGGGTGGGGGGAAGTGAGCGAGCAGCTGCGTGGTGCTCTAGTTGCTGGCTGGGGTTAAACCACGACAGAAGCTATTGCACATTCTTATTCAAGAATCAATCGATATCTTGATTTTAGAAGAAACTTTATTATTCTGAAGAGTTAAATAAAATACATGCTTTGGCAAGACTGAGGTCATCCTAGTGCATACAAATAGAGACTTGGGAGTATTACTAAGAAATATGTCTGTTGTAGTAACTTTCAGATTAAGGATCATGGCAGCTATGAAGTAACTCATTCATAAAATTCATTAATACATTCAGAAGGTTACACTTACAGGGCTGCAAACTGAAGAGGAGGTATCCTTATTATGCTGTCTTTGCTATTTGTTAAGTGGCTGAAGGATAAGGGTGGAGAATTGAATGCACCTGCCTATGTATGGTTCCGACAAGAATTTAGTAACAGCTTCTGAAAGAATTAATGGATTTGGGCTGGGAATAAAACATCAATCATTTTTGTAAAGGCCAGTAAACAAAGACACAAATATTCATATGAACACTTATTGTATAATCCTAAGGCAAGGCTATGTGTTCCCCTCTGACCTTCCATAAGCTTCAAGAGAAAGCTGGGACAGCAACTGTAATATTCTTCACCAAATTTACAGCTACATGCTTGTTGAGCCACAGCGAGCTCTGGTTCATCCGAGTGATAGAAAACAAGTTGAAAGTAGGAGGGTTTTAGAAGAGATGAACTATTGATGGACACATTTCAAAGTGCTTGGAGGCCTAATCCTGTTCTATGAAGAGAAAAATTCAGGAGTCTGGATATATACCCAAAACATCTAAGCTTTCTCACTTTGAAAGAAACAGACCAGAGATCTTAGTCTTTGAATGTTTTAGCATTATCATTCCAAATCAGAAATTGAGTTAGAGACACTCAAACACCAAATTTAACCAAAATGTTACTAAACTCACCCATGCCTTGAGCTAAACCTTCATACATTTAGGATCTTACCCTAACTCAGAAAAGTTGTCTAATCCCTATTTTAATCTTAAGTAAAAGATTTTATCTTGCCTGCTTGGAAGTAGTTGGAGTTGGAAATCTTGATTATCTAGACCTTCCTGAAATAAGATGTCATTTTGCTTTTAGCTAAACCAGGGGTTACTTTTTCTAGAAATAGCCACAGGTCATATGACTTTTGCATGTCTTGATGACAGATAACCATTTTTCCTTGATATACCCCTGCGTTAGATACACAAATAACAGATTTCATTTTCCTGAGGGGTGTCTGGGAAGGGGATTGTGAGGTAAAAGTTACTTACTAAGAACATTTTCATAGGCATAACAAACCAAACACTCTGCAGATTGCTGGTTAGGAAGAATATTAATTGAAAACACAAATAATGAATTTCAAAAGAACCCAAATAAGTACTAACATATTAAGATGAAAGTGACTGAAGATAGTGTGGGACTCTACATTAAGCACAGATGAAAGTTGCAATCAAATATCAGAGAAGTAATACGTGTATATAACTCTGTTGTGACCACATCTGGACTGACTCAACCACTTCTGAGTGTAACATTACCTAAAATATTGTGTTGGAGAGACCTCTATATAAGTAACAATAATAAGGATAAGGATGGCAAATTAGTTAAGGGTGCAGATAACAGCCTTAAAAATGCAAATATGTTTTAAGATGTATGCATATCGCATATATCGTGGTTATCATCGACCATCATGGTTAACAGTCCTACTCACGTGGTTCAGTATTCAGCCTTATCATACGTGCTTTGCTGGACTGCCCATAAATGAAACAGCCATGTATTTTCTTAAGTGAAAAGTAAAGAAAAAAAGTCTAAAAACACTCAGGGAGATTATTCTTCTAAGGTAACAATTATTTTAATGCAGCACAAAATGATGTGACTAAAATCAATAGGATGAAATTTGTGGAAGAAAAATAGAGGTTATACCTTAGATGAAAATATTTTCACTCTGAGATCTACTGGACTGTGGACCCACCTATTAACTGTAGTCCTACTCCAAGCAAGAAGAGAGAATTCTCATCTCTTTTGCTGCTTCCTGTGACTGATAAAATCAGATTGAAAAAGCCTTTAGAGAAAACGCATTTGAGTTTTCAGCTCATCTTCCTTGTTATAATCTCTTTCTAAACTCTTTTTCTGCTGTTAGGAATGGCTTATTGAAGGAAAAAAAAATAGCCTTACTGTTGTAAAAATGCTTCCTAGGAAGGAGGTAAAGGCAGATAAATGCCTTGAAAGACACTTGGCAAATGCATTTCTGTTTCTAATATTAGCCTGACGTTAAAAGGATAA
Organism: Leptodon cayanensis; assembly: GCA_027564655.1. Lineage (NCBI taxonomy): Eukaryota > Metazoa > Chordata > Aves > Accipitriformes > Accipitridae > Leptodon > Leptodon cayanensis. The sequence continues at coordinate 1,206,433 of JANXJC010000013.1, forward strand.
TGGAACATGTCCAAAGTGTCACTGAACCTCTCTCCTCTTCTTGATAATGTAACTCTGAACAAGTTGGTAGATAATGCAGACTTAGAGCCTTCCAAAATAGCTTCTTACGTGAATGCCTCTAAACACCTTTTACATATTCCTAAAAATGTGTAAGGGAAAACTAGCTGGTTCAAAGATAGCTGCCTATGCCTATCTAATATTGCAGACATTCAGCCAGACATATTTGGGAATTATATTAAAATTTTCTACATGCTAACTAAAGAAATTTCTTTTACAACGGAAGAAAGTAATAAAAACTGAGATGGAGATATAATTAAAGATAATTTTCTCACACCAAAAAAAGCAAAACATTGAAAATGGTTTTAATTCAGGAATTGTAAGTTTGACTGGGAATGTAAATATGGAATATTCATGTTCTAAACTAACCAATGGTTGAGGATTTTTTTTCATTTGATCTTTCTCTAAAACTATTTGCATTTCATGATTTCTTGCAAGTATTAGTGATAATATGCGTTTCAATCTGATGTTGAAATTAAAATATTTCTTACTAAATACTACGTATGATATAGTGTATTATATTTAGCAGAGCTAAATGAAATATTAAATATAAAGCAAATTATGCTATGAAAATTAGTAACAATTTGACTATTAATTTCAATATTTCTAGTATTTTTTCGATTAAATGTACATTCATATGCAATGGAAAGCTAAGAACTAACATTATATTTGTAATCATGTCTTGATAAGTCCATACCATAACATATGTGGAATATCCTTGAGCAATTAATAACACATTGTATGTACGGACAAAGCTTTTCATATTAAGTTAAATCAATAGTATAACTTTGAAACACATCTTGGATTTATCTGCAGAGAAAAATCAATATCTGCAGAAAAAATCAATATCTATCATTGCAAAAAGGTTAATAGTATCAATTAAAATAAAGGCAAAAATTGTATTTCTTTAGTAATTTACGATGTAGTTAACTGGCATTGATAAAAATATTCATGTTTTCCATACATTCCTATGATGAGACTACACTGATTCTAAAATTCTTTGGCAATTCTTTGGCTTTAACAGCCCACCTCACAACCATTCTCACTGATACCAGTGCTAATGTTTTAAACTAGTAGCCTCAGAAGTTTTAGAGGCAGGTGCACTGGAGCTTTTATTCTGAAGGTCTTTGCAGCTTTAAAAAGTAAATGAGGTATCTCTTCAGACCATGCTTCTGTGCGGGGAATTTCCAGTTCAGCTTTCCAGAGTGTTGTGTTCTCTCGGCTGATGTTCAAAGTCATCTCTGGATTAGATATATATAAAAGGCACAAAACATTTAGCTGTGCAAAAAGATCAAAAGATTAGATAGGACAGGATGGCTATGAAGAAACTGAGGTGGGAAGAATCGAAAGTCAATGGTCAGTCACTGAACGACAACCCAAAGTTCTGCAAAGCCATCAGGCAATATCATTAATGTCAGACCTCTACGTGTCCGTCTCTACATGGAGCGGTCTTCACAACGCTGTTCCTTGATGCTCTTGAGGGACCAGCTCCACCTGGGGGGAGGAATGGCGTGCACCATTAATGTGTGATAGAAGAAGGGGTGGGGGTGGGATTCCCCTACCTCTTTGTCCTTCAGAACCCTCACAACCTGTATCAAGCACACCTAAGTTTCCTCTTGCTTGAAATTCAGGCTGAGAAGAATTCAAACCAGTCCCAACCAATTGGAGCCATTTTTCAGTGGAAGTTCAGGGTTCATTGAAGCCTCCACAGGCTGAACTCCACACTCGAGACTTCCTCTGAAAAACTGAAGCCTCCTTTAAGCCTCCACAGGCCCAGTTTATACCAGTAGCATGCCAGTACATTGTTACCAGTCCAGGATGGAGGCACCATTGCTGGCACTCTGTGAACACAGAAGAGAAAACCAGTTTCATGCCTTGAGGGTACATGCTCTAAGGCACAACGATAGGCACGCTGATGGAGATGTTCCAGGTAAGACAGCAGACAGCAGTGCTCCTACCACATCAGCAGGCAAACCCTCAGTTTCCCACTGCACAGCTCATTTCTCAATCTTTCCCAAATGCAGATGGAAAGAAAGAAAAACCAAACTTACCCATTGTTTTCTGATCCAGTAGAGAGGTCAGTTTTGCCCGGATCTTCAGGTGCCTACTTTAGAACGGAATAAAAGCTGAGTACTTTATTTACTTTGAGGACTTAAGCATATTCCTGTTGCTTCAAGCTTCTTTCTTTTTTGTGCCTCGAGACTCCCTCCAATTATTCTTATCTTGCTTTATGTATCTCTTACTGTCCAAACTCACTGCAGCCCATATTTTCACAATACCCTTTACAACAGCCTGCACTCTCTGCAAATGCAGCTGTGATGTGCCACGTTACGTTTACGTGGGAGCTGGAGACCCAGCAGTGTTCCCCTGCAGCTTAAGTCTGGAGCATCCGCTGCACCTCTCTCTTCTAATTGACAAACAAGGAAATTGCCCCCAGAAGATACTGTCTTGTTTCTTACAGAGGGTAGAAGTGGGAGGAAGAATACTTCGCTTAGGTTTACAAGCCAGTGTCCTTTCACTTAAACAACAAGGTAAACAAGTTTAATATTCTTACATTGCGTAATCTTACCATCATGGGTTGATTAAGTACACTGAGCTACAAAGACTCTTAGCCTGTTCAAAACTAAACCAACAAAAATCTTTCTGTATGAACTTATGAAACCAGATTTTTCTCTCAAACTCAGACACAATATTTGCTATGAGACTCTCTGTTTATTATGGAGTACATGTGTACTATTGATATTCTTGTCTTTAAAAGGGATGATTACCTGATACTTATAATTTATTTGCAGGAATTGAAAGAGCAAACTGGGTTTTCTCCTCCTTTTAGAAGACTCTCATGTGAGTTTCAGCTGGCACACAGAGAGCTGATATTTTGTAATTTACAGCAGATAAATTCTCTGGAATGTCATAGAGAAAATGTAATTTAAGCTGTCCCCTAGCTATACCGCTTTACTTCTTATTGACATGCTTGCAGCCTATTCAATGTTCTTTCTTCTAGCAGTGTTAATTTTAAAACCAGATAGAATCTGCATTTTAAAATTCCATTTGAGTAGCCAATTAGATGCAGAAATGTTGCTTACAGTTTCTGCAAGAATCTCTATGAGGTGTCCCTATGTTAATACCTTCCCTTACATTGATTGCATAATGCAATATGACATTCTGTGTTAATAGGCTTTTATTAAGCTGGATTCAGAGGTTGCATCTCTTGGGGATTAAAGAAGTTGTATAATGTAGTTTTCTCAATTTAGTGATGTTAGAAAGGACATGGTGATCTTGTGCTTTGGAAAAGTGACGGCTTCCACCCATTTCTCAGCAGACACTTATTTTTCCTATTTTTTCACTGTTGTCAGACCTGAAGCACACAGATGTGCTTCAATAAAATCAGCAAGCATATATGTTTTTGTTATTTCAATAGTCAATGAAAATTAATTGTTTTCATTCTGTTTATGATAAATCTGTGACTTCTCCTATTCATTAAAACCAGCTTTAAAATTAACCCACTCAAACATATCAACTGCAGTATTTAACATGATGTACATTAAGATATTCATTAAACACTGCTCAGCTCATCTTTCTAATTCACATTTCCAATGTATACATACCACAACATAACTGTTCTAAACTATATCCAGTGGATTACTTTGGGTTTCAGCATAATAGTCTTAGCTATGGTACACAGATTAAAGGCTTCGTTCTCCAGAGTGGACACTGGAACCCTGTACTAGGCACCGAAGGTGAAAACCTCCCTGCAGAGCAGGAGGAAGAGACTCACAAAGCAGACACTCAGGTATCACTGAAATACAATTCACTGCCCCAGTTCAATGCCTGGGAAGAACTGGGTACCTCCAAAAACTAAGCTCACTGGTACTCTGAGCTGACATCACGTAAGGAGTTCGGGATAGCTAGCCGATAAAGAACTAGGCTCTTAAATCTTGTTCCTCAAGGACTTGGAACAACACAGAGATAGTCTGACACAAAGAAACTTTACTTTCAAAGTCTTCATAATTAGGAACCTTAAGAGAATGGAAGGAAAGAGGAAAATATTACATGTATATTTCCTACCCTGCTCCTTCTGACTTTTCTCTGGGATGATAAGGTACAATGGATGATTTATTAGAAAACTTGGTTTCATCTCTCACCAGAATTTACATCTAAAGGAATTAATTTTTTATAGGGGACATGTCATTAGTGGAAAGAGCTAAGATTTGGGAAAATCTTTTCTGTTGGACTTTAAAGGGGAGGGTCCTTCAAAACCAGGCCACTTTATTTTCTTGCTAAGTCATGGGGATGTGTCAATAGAAAAAGTGACAGTAACAAATGATTTAATCTTGAGACTTTGATTTCCAGAAGTCTGGTGCGAATTCCTCTGCCTTCCTCCCCATCTGGTACATTTAACACTTTTTTAGCTGAAAAGAATTAAACTGTACTTAGTAGGCCAGTTCCCTCTGTTTTCATAACAGCTAGCACCAGAGACTTAAGAAATCATTTATGAGTTATGAAGAAAGGTAGGAATTACAAGATAGAAATAAACTTTGTGAAATTTAACAATTCATCAGAGCTAATCATCAACATCCAGCATGCATACAATTTTCCTTACTACCACCTGTGTCAACATGAGGCAATTACGCCCTTTCCTTTGAAGTAAGGCAAGACTTGTAGGGAATAATCCCTGTTATTAGACCATCTGATGTTGCTGGGGAAAAAGCAGGCAAGTTTGCTGAAAGACAAACCCTTCTTCAGACCTGACAAAAGCAAATATCTTTCCAAACTAAATACAGGTTGAAAACATTGAGTCCAAACTGCCTGGAAGAAAATTTGACTGATATCTGAGAGAACATTAGCAGGGGGATAGTTGATAAGGTGATCATTTATGAGAAAGAGAAAAAAGGGTGGTAATTTATTGCTTGTGGAACAAGAAGGGGTTAACCTGGAAGGCGGAGAGACTTATAGTATGTCATAAAGCCATATGTCTGTTGAGTCCATTGTTTTTAGCATCCAGTGCTGTGTAGCTAAACCTAGGTACCCGTCCAGCACTGTTTCCTCTCCCTGGATCACTTCAGTCCTTTGCCTAAGGAACTTCGGTCTTTTGTTTCCCTAGAAATCAAATTCCTTAAGCTTTCATGTCCCCCACTGCCTTGTTCAGGTTGGATGCAATCACTTTTATTCTGTTTGCTAGTTAAAGCTATGTTACTGCACAGAACAGAATGCAGCATTCACCTGCACAGACAGATGCCATGATGGGGCTCTTCTAAGCTTGTGGGATTTTTTTCATACTCTATCAATGCTGTATGTACTACCTAATTTTACTTAATGTAAAATACAAATGCAGTCCTTGAATCTGTGGATAGCTTACAGTGGCAATTTCTGTCTTTCAAGTGGTGATTACCAGGTGGCGTCCTGTATCAGCAAGGACGTTCCATTTTACAGCGGATAAAGCTGTTTAGATATCAGCCTGGGAAGGATGAAGATATCATACCTCTCCTTTCCTGTCAAGAAAAGCTCAGAAGCGCTTAAGAAATAAAATGCTATGGCTACATGCTGGGATAAGTAGGGGCAGATTTTGAGTGAATAAACATAGTCATACACATACTTAGCCCGTCCCCTTGAACCCACAAAGCACAGGTCCAAGCTTTCTCCTCCAACATACTCCTCCATACACTCACCACCCACGCCCCGGGCCATAGTTTGAGTGTGGGGTGAGTTCGTCTACATCCACTTTAACCTGCAACGCAGTACAGCAGAAATGGAGCTGTAAAGCAAAACAGTTGGTGTTGAAGACCAGATTTCCATACTGTGTGTATTTTAGGGGAGGGTCTCTCTGAAAAAATTGTGGCCCTAGGGAATGAATGCCCGTTGGCTGGAGTTCATTAAGTGTGCTCTCAGGGGGACTCTTGTGGCTCAGTTTCGTTTCAAAGAAATCAAATTTACGTGCTCTGATATTGATGTAAAGCAAAGCATGATACACAGGAATGATTGGAGATTTATTTCTGAAGTGCAGCCCTGACCTTATCTGGAACACTAACAGAGGTAAAACCATCATGTAAATCTTCCACTCTAGCTAGCTGGACATAGAACAGTAAATAGATGATACTGCAGAGAATACTGAAGTTATGGTAAAACTGAAGAAGACAGAGTGCCATTTACCAGTAATTTTAATGACTTGGGAGTCATTAGTTTGCCACCTAATGAGAAACGATAACAACCATGATATACTCTTTACTTCCAAGCAATGGTCCAATCTTGAAATTTCATTTTTCATATAGCAAAAACTTGGTTACAATCATCCATTCTTCTTAATTTCAAAATGATATTAATTCATTTCATTAAGTTCCAAATTAATTTTGGAAGTATTATATCATACATCCAGCTGGAGAGAAAGAGTATAAAAACTAGAAGTTATTTTTTATTTTTGAGTGGACTTTAAAGCTCTGATTGTTAGATCTAACAAAATTCTCTGGGGCTGTTTGTCAGACTGCCACAACCAAGATAAATAGAGACCCAAAGGCTGGATCTCCCTAGGTGAGAGACTACACTGCCAGAAGGTCTCTGTAAAGAGGGGAAGGGCTAGTTGTGGGTCCTAAACC
>JANXJC010000013.1:1221779-1252141 GCA_027564655.1 Leptodon cayanensis
TGGTGTTTCTTGTCTTTTTGGGGAAGGGAAGGGAAGGGAAGGGAAAGGAAGGGAAGGGAAGGGAAGGGAAGGGAAATAGGGGAGGGAAGGGAAGGGAAGGGAAGGGAAGGGAAGATGTGATGAGTGCTGGTGATTTCTATTTTTTACTTGGTTCTCTGGAGGTTCCCCCTCACCCACTTGCTTTTCCCGTGAGACAGCATAAGAAACAACAAATAAACAACTGTCAGATATATGGCTTTGCTCTGGCAGTGGCCAAATCAGTTCCTCTGGCTTATTCCAGCTGTTGCTGATTGTGCTTTGCAAGAATATAGAAATCCTGTCAAAGGAACAGCGAGGGTAAATGAGCGTTAACTCTTTTAAAGCCTTGAACTTACATTCATAGCAACTAAACATCTGGCCTGCATGTTCTACTTGATTTCTGAGGTGAGTACAGCCTCATGCTTTGTAAGAATATGCCCTTTCTTTAAAGCTATGTCCTTTCTTCATGTCAGGATGGCAACTCATCTCTTCATTCTCTTCTCCACCCTCCAGCTCTGACCACCTGGCAGTCCTGGACAGGATATATACCACCAAATGCACATCCCTGCAGTATGAACACAGCCTCTATGTGGTCTGTTGCCCTGATTCCATTCCGAAATGCCATTACCTTACATAAACATTCGCATGAAGTGCACATCTGTCTCCTGGAAGCTAAGATATGGTTTTAGAAGACTCCTGTCTGGTTTCCTCATCTGTTACTCCACCTTCTCCCCTGTATCTGACTAGACTGTTGGGATTTTGTCACTTAGCAAATTGGTGGCAACTGCATTTAGTATAATAGATTTTTTTAAAAAAGGATAAAAAGATAATGATGATGCTAACACATAAACTTACTTCCACATAGGGCCTTTCAATCACTGTTAACACCAAGGACTATAAGACTTTTCTCTTATTTGACACAAGCAAATACACCAAACTTACACCCCCCCTCTCCCACCATGGAGATGGTCTGGGCTCAGATAATTGGGTTCTCTGCTCTGTGCTGATCCTTAAATACTGGGTTAAAGGGCTGAAGGGCCAAAGGGAGTTGTATAACCCACAGCGGTGGCTGGGGGTATTGCTCTGGTACGGTGAAAGAGACCTCCTACATAAGTAAAAGGCAGAGATGAGAAGATAGTACCAGGATTAAGTTTCACCATTTAACATGGCAGATTCAAGCAAGGTCCAAGGCATGAGCCTGCTGTAGGGTCAAGAGATGCCTTGGCCTTTTTACTGCAGAGTATGATGAAACACTCCTGGACTGAAGGGGTGTAAAGACATTTCCCAGACAGGTTTGTGCTGCACTTCTCAGAGACATAGTACAGAATATCCACAACAGTAGCTAAATTCTGTGTCCGTTTATGTGATCGTAACCGATTGAAGAATTTACACTGGATTTACAGCCCTTAAGACCTTACACGCAAGTCTCTATAGTCTGCCTGTAAATCTGCCTGTGGCAGGAGGACTGTAAGTCCCCAGATAGCATGCCTACAGTGTGCTTGTGTTGCCTCCCAAAGTAATTACTCTGCAGGGATGAGAAAGAACAGATTCCCTGAGACTGCAGCTTCCCTGCAATGGGAGAGGATAGGGCCTTGGCTGGCACAGATGAACCAGCACTGCAGAAGAGGTGATTTGTATTTATTACAAGGTTTGCACAGACTCTTGTCTCCCTGGAACAAGAAACTGAGAAAGAAAGTCTTTACTCTCTTTTCTAGTTTGCCCTTAATGGAGAAGATCTATCACTCTCTGCTCATGCTGAAATTCAAGTCAGCTTTCTGCTGTACTGTTAAGTACTGAAGATAATGATAACAAACGATCATCGGTGAATTCGTTTTATTCCTGAAAATGGAGGGGCAACTTATGTGTCTGTTATTGTCCATTGTAGCCTTTCAAGTTTCAGGAAAAACAAAATAAAGCTGTTATCACCAAGAACAATGATCCTAAACCCAACAGAAAGTTTTATTACTTTAGCAGCTGCAAGTTCACATTGACTATGGTATGGTTAAAATTTTCAGGTATCTAGAATTTTGAGCAATTAACTTACCTGTAATAACAAGCCTTTATATGCCTTTCAATTTTAAACATAAACATATAAAAATATAAAATTTCCTGCTTTACCAAGCTAAACAGTCCACATCAGGCCTTATATGCTTTAGGAGAAAAATTTTTTTTTCATCATCATTTTTTTACATCTTCCAGGGTCCAGATCAGAAGTTATATTAAAGTATGCCAAGGTCTTGCCCTCAGCTGTATTTCCTTTATGCAGTGTTACAAGCAGTATCTCAGAAAGCACGAGGTGGAGAGACCATTAAAAAAATCATTTGTCCATGACAAGCAGGAAATGAAACAACCTCTCTCTTGACATAAGTCAAGCCATTTAGTCCAGCTCGTGACACAACTACATCCAAGGTGGCTCCACAGTGAGTCAAGCGAAAAGGGATGAAGGGAAATACTGGCTGTCACTGGAGTTAAAAAGAAGTGTTAGCCTGTGTTAGATTTTATTTCTGATTCTTTTCTTTTTTTAATTTGAAAAAACTATTACTGGTCTTATTTGCAAAGATTCTTGCTTTATAAAACCAAGAATTAAACCAGAGTTTTGTAAAATATTGTGTTGCAAGAAAGCTAAACAAACAGTTCTCTCACCTATAAATTCTTTCACTGGAGGTGTAAAACTACAGCTAGAACACAGCCTGGAAAAACCACCACTGTATGGAATTCCGCCTTTGCTTACTGCCAGCTAGACACCAGCATTGAGAATGAAAGGAGATAACTTAAAAGTTAGTAGCCATTCTTATAACTGTGATATCAAAGACTAAAGCCATGTGTTGAAAAGTATATGAACGGCTTCAGCGATTCTGACAGAACTGCAGCCTTTTCAAGAAATTTACCCTTAGCTCGTTGATCTCAACATTTACGTTATTATGCTGTGTGATTATATGGAGCGGACCAAATGGGAATTCAGCAATGCCCATGGACAGTCTGAAGCCTCCTTGCTCTCAGCCCTCTTCATTCCCTTTGCTGTGCCTCTCGCTTTGAGCACCAGGAGGTAATATCAGCATATACCAGCCCTATCTCACCTCTGGTCATAGAAGTTTTCCTTTCTAAGCCTCAGAATTTGCTTCTGCACTCCAAAATGTAGGTAGGCGAGGTTCGGCCTGGCACAGGCTGGAGCAATGTGTTGAGATTACCAGAGCATTAAATCTAGACCTGCATGTTTTTCTGTATCACTAAGCAGAGCTAGCAGTACCTCAACCTGGGTGAGTGTGTGGAACTGATGGGAGTTTTGTTGCTCAATTTAATGAAGACGGGATTTCAACACGGACCCAACATGCTTCCCCAGGCTATAACAGTCCCTAAGTGAAAGGGTTCGACCTTATCCCTGTCAGTCAGCAGAACAATGCAGTGCCAGCTGTAACACTGCATTGAGATAGTAAGAACCAACTGAATTCCAGTTACTTCTTCTAGATTACTTCAAAAAGCCAGGGCATTCTTAAGTAGAAATAAAAGGTCAAAATCAGGAACAAACATGCATCTTAAATATATAATTCTACTAGACACCGTCAACTGATTTACCACCTTGCTATAATCAAAACCTAGCGTTCCTACTGCCATCTCTTCTTCCTCCCTTACAGGAGGAATGGGAAAGAGGAGCTGTGAGGAGGAGTGAGTGCAGGATGAGACCTTCATCCTTCAGCAGAGCAAACAATCTGATCAGGTCAGCTGCCCAGGCAGCTGCAGCCCTAGAAATCACACCATTGAAGGTCTTATCTTAGGGAAAGCGCTGAGGAAATTGTCTTTAAACATGTCCTTCTATAATCCAAGCTATTTTATCCTCCGTTTGTGTAAGGCTATAAATATATATACACATTTATATATACATACACATATATACACATATACACCCCTTAATAAATCATTTCATGTACACCACTTCCCATGAAAATTTTATTGGTGTCATCATGACCTTAGAGATACTTTACCAAAATCTTTGGCATCAAAAGAGCTCAACCTCATAAATGGTTTATCAAAATATGCTGATTGTCACTGACCAACAAAGACTTCCTCAGCTGTGCCTAACACCTTCTAGTCCAGCAAATTACTTCATCACCTAGCCGCCTTCCCCTATTATTCTCTTAAAAAATGAATGCATTGCTCTCTACCAAAGACAAATAATTTCTAGTTTTATCTCTGTTAAGCCAAAGACTCTGCCAGCTAGACTTCCAGGTGATCGGTTCCTTTTTTCTTACCCCATTGCTGATTACTAAAAATTTCACAGGTTCAGTAAGAGACTTCCTGTGAACAACAGTACATTGCAAATGAGAATTATAAAGAGGTGTTTTGAACTGTACCTGCTGGCCCAGGAAGGGAAAGTATCCATGTCTTTATTCCCCTCTAACATACTTCAGGTTAGTATCAAATTTCACCAAGGCACAGGAAAGAAACGACAACAGATTTTTGAGGTAGGACATGCAAAACGAAGTAATTCAAAGAATTAAGTGAAATAGTTTGACAGAAACAATCAGAGAGGGTTTAGAAAGGATTAGGAAAGCAAACTGAAAGTCAGAGAGAGATGCCTTGGTTTCTCATTTTAAATTTCTGAATACTTCAAAAGAGATTGATACTCCAAAGTTATTTCTGGTTTAGGTGCCCTTATTAATTTTAATCATATTGTCATAGCCGTTTGCTCCAACATATGAACTGTTCAATAACAAGGGTCACATGAATACAGACAACTGGAAAATTATTTTTTACTCTCTTTAAAGGACTATTGAGGGTGTGGGTTTTTTTTAGAAAAGCTGAAACATGGAAATAACATTATTAAAGGCATTGATCATTGGAAAAATGGTGAAAAGTGCATTGTCATTTCAGCTGTGTGTTCTGTAAATACTTAGCTACATCACAGACAAATTTTTCAACTATTGTAAATTAGTAAAGATCCATTTAAACCATTTTATGCCCCCTACAGACCTGCCCCCAAAAAAGTATCTGAGAGCTAGTGTGATTTTAATACATGGCCTGTCATCAGCAGAACTACTTATGGAAAATATTTTGTCATGACAATTTATTGAGTTTTTCTTTTATCCTGAGAAAGACAACCTACAACTTAAAGTCTTCAAATGAAATGGCTACTCTCATTTAAATTAATCTAATAAACAAAAATAAAGTGCTATTTGCAAGTACCAGTGAATGAACAAAACTGAAGGAATATCTAGTAATTGGTTTTGTGAATTAAAAGAATGTATTCTTTGTATTTGAAGGAGAAGTAGAAAATTGCAAACATTGATTTCAGAATAGAAGCTATTCTCTTTATTGTCTGGAGAGTGCCCATCAGAGAACAATAAATTTCACTCACAGTGATCTCTTGGTACTCATGCCAAAAAACAAATCAGAAAATAGACTTCTTTGCTATAGCTACATTGTATCCAGTTTTAAGGATTCCTATATGTTTGCGGCATTCTGTAAACAAACAAACAAACAAAAAAAAAAAAAAAAAAACAAAAGCCCTGTGGTAAATAACTTCAAAACACCCACAATTAAATGTTTGCACTACTGAAAGTCTACAGACTACAAAAACTGGTCTGTAAAACTGTTGAAGTATTCTGTGGAAGGTAATCAATCATTAGGTTGATTAGTTTTTCATTATCTTCAGGTAAAGAAATTGGGAACTTAATGAGCTCTTTAAACCCGCCTTTTGTCCTGAGGTTCTCTTAATTTCTGTTAACTTCAATAGAGCTGCATGATCACAGGCATGTACACATGTACACAGGCATGTGTACGCTTGATTATCTGTATAGAGCTGCATGATGTTGGCAAAAGTCAAAATCATCACATTTTTATTTGTCAGAGAACTGGGGGTTGAGATATTCTGAATTATGGAATAAATCTGAAACAGAAGCAGTGCCTCTGGGTCTGAGCTGCTCTGGTCTAGAATGGCAGTCATGTCCCTGCAGGGCTGTGACCGGTTGGCGAGTTGCCCAGACCGGAAAATACTGGAAGTACATATTAAACCCATATTACCTGGTCATTCACACCCAGAAACTCATAGAACCATAGAATAATTTAGGTTGGAAAGAACCTCTGGAGCTGAACCCATTGCTCAAAGCCAACTTCAAAGTTAAAAGAGATTACTCAGGGCTTTATCCAGTCAAGTTCTGACTATATTCAAGGGTAAATGTTTCACAGCCTCTCTAGGCAACCTGGTTCAGCGTTTGATCAACTTCACTGTGAAAAGTACTTTTCTGATATTTAGTCAGAAATTCCCTTGCTGCAGCTTGTGACTATTGCCTCTTACCCTTTCTCTGTCCCTCTCCAGGAAAAGGCTGTCTTCTCTAAAACTGTTAGGTACTTGTAGACAGCAATTAAGTTCCCCCTCAGCCTGTTCTTCTTCAGGCTGCACAAACCCAGCTCCAGTCTCTTCTTGCATGATGCGCACCAGCCCTGTCATCACTAAGGTTGACTCTCTCCAGTTTATCTAAGCCTTTCTGGCACCAGGGAGCTCCAAACTGGGCACAGTTCTCCAAGTGTACTTTCACGAGAACTCGGCAGAGGTGAATAATTGCTTTTCACAACCCGTCGGCTACACTTCTACTAACACAGCTCAGAACGTGGTTAACCTTCGCAGCCACAGGCACTCACCGCTGACTCACGTTCGACTTACTGTATACCAGGACCCTCGAGTCCTTTTCTGTATAGCGCTTTCCAGGCACTTGACTCCCCATACCATACAACTGCACAGGGTTATTCCATCTCAGGTGCAGGATTTCACATTTGTCTTCATAGAACTTCACGGTGTTCCCATCGCCCCCTTTCTTCAGTCCGGTTCCAGCTGCCTGGAAACCATACGATGTAGCATATCAACCGCTCGCTCTAATTTCCTCTCATCTGCAAGCTCACCAAGGGCACATTCCACACCATTGTCCACGTCCTGGCACAAAAAACACCACCAGGACACACAGCTACTCAGGCCGCTCCGGGTGGTAATCTGGCTATACCATGTAGTCAGGCTGAAGTCCAGCTGGCCTTGAGCTCAGGTCTTCCTGGAGCTACCATACATGTTATTTCACTTGTGGAAAATTTTTCTATGAACCAAAGGATCCAGCCAGAGACTGTGGGGAAGCTGTCTGCATTGTACCAGAATAAAAAAGTTAAACTTCTACATATTTAATTTTATTTTTCCTAGAGTGATTTATTTTTTATGTTGAAAGCTTTTTGTGTACATTTACAATAAAAACTATATTATATCAATATAGTCAGTGGACTGTATTCTGAGATCTGTGTTATTAAAAGCTATCAATATTAAAGGAAGCTCCCATAAAGTGCAGCAAATATTGCAAGACAAAAATCTTCACCTATAAAATGATGAGAAATGAAACCTTCCACCCACCATACTCACTCAGATAATTGCCTGTGGAAGCAAGTACCCTTCAAACATCACCCGATCAGCAGATTTCCAGAGTTCATCATAGAATCATCATATAGCTCAGGTTGGAAAGGACCTCAAAGATCGTCTGGTCCAACCTTTCGTGGGAAGGGAGATTATCTAGCTGAGATTATCTAGCATCCTGTCCAGTCGCATCTTTAGTTCACAGTCTCACCTCTGCTAACCCTTGAAAACGCAACCAGACCAAAACAAAACTAGCCTTTCAAGCTCAGGAGCAGGCGTCAGTCTCATGCAAGTTCACAAACAAGGGTGTGATTCACCCATTATCAGACCGTGGCCTGGAATCACTGAAGGATTTAGCTGCTGTGCGGCACAGACATGCTAAGACTTCTTACATTTCCAACGTGTTCTTGTATTTCCAGCACTGAAACTCCATAGACACCAAAGTATGAGAGCATAATCTTTTTAAAGAAATCCTTGAGGATTCCCAGACAAAAGAGGAACGCTTCATCTGGCAGCTTCACCAGACAAAAGGTTAATGGGGTCTCTTAGCAGCCTCTTAACATTGTCTCTCTTGAGCTTTCTGGTGGGGGTGTTCTCAGGTGCATGGGAAATGCAGAAAAGTGAAGTGTAGGAATTTAATTTTGATACATGGTTAGCAGGTAGTTTTAAGTTATCATAATTTTAAAGGAAAAATATTAATGGAAAAATCATCAGCTTTGTTCTTTCAACTTCTGAAAGGAGTTTCATAATCATCCTGTTTCCATTTCACATCCACAGATGATAAGTATAATGTTTTAATTTTAACCTGGGCAGACAACCTGCAGAAATGTGATTTGATTGAACTCTGTTGTGGCTGAACATTTCTTTTGAAGATCCAGCATCTCACTGAGAATATTGAATTCAAGTGAATAAATAAAACATGAACATCAATAAGGATGAGGAAACTCAAAGTTAAATAAAATAAGATGTTATAAGACAACCACAGGATATTTAAATGTGTAACACAGACTTTATAATGAAAGAAAGAAAAGAATATAATTAATTTATAACCACAGAAGGTGTAGATCATTTCAGGAGGCAGAAGAAAAATTAGTTGCCTGTCTTAAAAAAGTTTTGCGGCCCTGACCACAGATAGGATAAAAGGGTGCTGCTGTACTACAACTTTGTCATCCTGATTTGCATGACAGGAGGATCTGCTGCAATGTTTTGTAATGTTCACAGTGTATATCCTATAGAATTTTATTTGACTGTAGATCAAGAGGACAACTGAGAGATAACATTATTTGTTAGATCACACAATGTAGTTAGAAAAAATGGACTTGCTTTCAGGCCCGTGAAATCATCTTCAGGCTTTCTCAGAAAGTCACATTCCACCGTACTTGCATATGGAAATGCAAGGGATTCAGCCATCTTGGCTATGCCTCTGGATTATGATAAGGTCACATTTTGGTTAGGACTTCTGTCCCTGCCCATGTGCAGCACAGGGCTCACTTTCCTTCTTGTCTCATTTCTTCTGTGATATGCAACGTGTGAGTTTCTGTTGCGCTCGACAGGACAAATCTGCACAAGTGACACAATTTTTTGCAGCTGGATCTACGCTTGTTGTTGCTGCTGTCTTACAAGCACTCCAGAAATCACCTGTTGCATTTTCCAGTGTACAAATTGTTATTTATGGTGTACCAACAACAACCATAAAGTATGAATCTAATTGCAAATAATTAAGAGCCTTCCACACACCCATGAATCATGGGCCTGATCCCTTTGGATGACTGACAAAAGCTGTTTTCTGTGCTTCACAGAAGATGAATTTTTACATGGAGAAACAACTACATTACTAACCACAATTGGCTAACAATTTTTTTCTTTTGGTAATCCAATTTATTCTGAAATACAGAGCAATGGCCATCACTGATATTTTATCATTGTACTCATGATTGAGGACATTTTTTAAAAAAAAAACCACATCAAATATCTAGTCAGTCCAATAAATGCAAAAATGTTTATGGCTGCCTGTCCCATTCTTGCAATGAACAAAGCTCGATGGGGCTGCCAATTTATTGTAAGATGTTTGAGATCTTACTTTGGAATTAATTTTGGTGAAACTGCCACTGGATGTCCCAAAAAGATTTGGGACATACAAAGGCGGCAATCAAAACAACATAAAAATAATCACCTGCAAGGATACCTGACACCGCACTTACATTATAAGTACCTTTAGCAGAAGAGAGTGGATTTAGGACAGTAACACAGCTGCTGGATAGGACCTTTGAGCATATCAGATGTTCTGAGAGAAAAAAAAAATTATTGAATTCGAGTGCACTGCTAATTGTTCATAGAAAATATTTTAACACCTTATCATAATACGGACACGAATTATAGCTGAAATGTCAAGGTTCATCTGCCTACAAGAAGCACACTCATCTACGAGCTATGGAGACCTTTTGGCTGCATTTCACGCGGTACCTGTTTCAATGTACATAAAGTTTCTGAAAATTGCCTTAAGACAGTTGACCAAACTTAGGGAATTGTTTTGACAGAAGACTGTTGCCAAAACAGCTCTTCACAGTGACATGCCAGGGATATGTCAGAAACTGGAAGCAGGTCTGAATTGCATAGCACGCTCTTGGCTAAGGATCGGCTCGGGGTAAACCTCTCTAGGCTGACTGAAGTGCTGGCAACCCTTAATGTGCTCTTAATTTAAACCAAGGACCAGGCAAGCCTGCAGTGCAATAAGAGAGATGAAAGAGGATTTTCATGTCACTAACTTTAGCACCAAAATAAATTTTCCAAGATGGGATTCTCCACTCCTCTAATACTTAACAGAGAATAGCACGAGCCTCCAGAGGGAATTTAGAAATCCTAAGCAATGCAGTCGCTATACCCCAAACGCAGAACTTCCTGTGGAGGCACCCACTTTGAATTTAATAATACAGGAGGTCTAAGCATCCAAATTATGTCCAAAGTCAGATAGCATGAATGCTCCCCAAAGCCCCTTTCCTTTCCATTTCTGTTGAGAGTCAGAAAAGACAAGCGATGCTCAAATTTTGCTGGGGGAGAGTGGGGAGGAGGTTCATAAAGCAAGCTGAATTTTTTTCCAGCTTCCTCACTGTTTAGATTTTTTCCCCTTAATTCCCAAGTTTTATTTATACATACTCAACTCTGATGGAAAAAAAAAAATAGTACTTTGATTCTCCTTTTAGCCTCTGCAGTAAAAACTGCGTCTGTAGATTTTTACACAAGGGTAAAACCTCTGGGCAAGCACAAGTGAACCTGACGTCTTAACTTCAGGTAGTACTAAACCAGGCTTTGCAAAAGGCATTGCAGAGGCTTTTTACTTTCCCAATTTTATTGCAAACAAGTCCTAACAACTCTCTTGAGAGCAAAAGCTGTCTAATACTGATCTTTTAGTCAACTCATCCAGTAACAACAAATGAACATTATCTTGACATTCTGTGCATTGTTCTGGTTATTTTCAGTTGTTGCTATTGTAACCTGCTTTAAGGCATCACGCTGAACACAGATTCCATTTCTAAAGTACCTGAAGGTACTGTCAGTATTAAGGAAGCATGCCAAAGCTGTCATCAAGTAGACTACAGCAAAAGATGATACAAAGCTGAGCTGCAAGTCAAAAATTAAGCATTTTCCAAAATATTTGACAGAAAGTAATGCAGCTGTAAGGACTTACCCAGAGTAAAAACTACTGTAGCAATCACAGTGAACATAGAGAACAGAAGAGAACATTCTGATTGTGTTCAGAAATTAGATTTTTTTTATACAGTACATTGGTTTCCTTCTGGAAAATATTTTCTCTTCCATTTCATGAAGGGTGCCACTGAAGGCACTGGCAAAACTGTGGGCCACCTGAAGTATGTTTTTGCTTAAAAAAGGTTCATTTAAATATATGCATCCCCTGCCCTGGGGATATCAGTGTTTCCCTCCATAATGTCTGCTATTTAAGACAAAAAGGTGTGATATTTAATTAAAGTTGTACTGAAAATATTAAACTCTCACTGATGCAGTTATCAAATTTTCATGAATTACCAAAACCCTAAACGAACAACACTGAATTCAGTTTGATGCTAATGCAGATCTCCAGTAGCACTTTCTTACCTTCTTAGGCTTGCAGTGATTTAGTATGAAAGACAAAAACAGTAAGGTATGATGCATACACATGACTTTTTTCATCTTGTCAAGGCTTATGTGATGAGGACATGACATGATAGCAGGGCAAAGATCTGCTACCCTCACTTCCAGCATTGTTTTTATTCAGGAATCTGAGAGGCAGAAGGAGGACAAAGGGGTCTCCATGAATTCTTGAATGGCATACAGAATTCCTGATTGTGAGGAACTTGTATGTTCTTTAGTTAAAAAGATAATTTGGCCCAGAATTTAGAAAAGGGTTGTTTTATGGTGTTGATTGCCAAGTAGTTGTATTTTTCAAATCATAAACATCTTTTGTCTCCAGAAATAAATAATTGCATCAGCCAAGGCTGTTGTAATTGTTTTTTCTTAACGCAAGTCCAATAACCTGATAATTGCTATCTGAGCCACAGAGGAGTATTACCTCTTCTTCCAGGAAACAACATGATTAAAGTTAGGCTACTCAGTTTCTAATAGTAGATAATCATTAATAAAGAAGAAAAAAGAAAAGGAAAAAAACCTTGTGTATAAGCAAGCAATAAAAATTGTTGCTTCAGAGATAATCTTTGCATGTTTGTTGCTGGAGTGTTTTTTACAGACATTATCGTTTTCAGATTAGGTTTTTCTTACTTTGGGCACCATCCTCCGAGTAACTCCAAAGTGTATTATTCCTCAGATCAAAAGTGAGTTCTTTCAGAGCTGACCGATCAGGCTTTGTTGCTTTGTTTTGCTTTGAGCTTCTGCTGTCGGTCTGCATCTGTGATACAAAGTGAGGAAAGGAAACGTAAGGTATACTGAGGTAGGGCAGCAGTGTGGTTGAGCAATATAATCAAACTATGCCTTGGAATGATCTTTTCATCTGTCCAGACAAAGCATTGCACTGCAGCGCCAACGAGCAGCTCACAGGATCTGTAGTTCAGCCTGAGCTACTGCATTAAACAGCTTAAAAGAAATCGGAGACATTTTTTTCTTATTTAGTGTCCCCAGTGGACTGACTCTTTCTCGTCTTGGAGTCACTCATAGTTCTCCTAGAAACAAGTGTCTATTCGTGTTGGGAAGACCTGGCAGACTGAAACGCAGGCTGCCTCCTGACTGGTATCTGTTTACAGTCAGCTGAAAAGTGTATGTACAAAAAGGATATGTACAATGGCTTGGAGTAAGGCAGCACCACCAACTATAATTCCACGACTTCCTAACTGTTGAAATTTTGAATTTGCAGCCTTTAAAAGTGCTTAGTTATCTTTGCTGGAATCTTTCGTCTGTTATGTATATATGCATATGGCAGAATTACTACTTGGACCAGTCTGAACTAGTATCAAATAATCTTTTTGATTCTCAGTTCTATTAAAATATAGTACCATTATAGGAACAATTTTTCTACTTAGTATTTATTTTAACAAGTTTGCAACACAGACCTTATTTCAGCCAAAAAGAATATCCATATACTGCAAACAATGTGTTTTTTTTCAGAAATCATATATGCAGCACTTTGTTCTAATCTGTATATACAGAAAATACCTGCATTTTCTGTGATAGAAGATCACCGTTTCATATGTTTCATATAGATTCCATTCATATTCTAGGTGCAGTAAGAAGACAGCTGTTGGAAAAGACATTGATCTTACAAATTGTGAAAACATAGAGACAATAATTCAGGATTCCTTTTTGTGTCAACAGGATTCCTCCACACTTCAACAAATCCATTCTGCCTTCTGCTGATCCCTGCGTTTTGCTCCAACTTGCTAAATGAAAGCCTTTCCCTCAGTGACCAAAATGACCACTTTGTATACTGCATGAGTGATGTTTTTAATTTCTCTCTCTGTTACTTGGACACGCATTAGAAAACAAATGGTTATAACTGTACACTTATGGAAGCATAAATAAGCATGCCACTTGCACTGAGAACATCCACAGCGAGCAGCATTTAGTAACTTCGGCAGATCTTTTTGACCTTGGAAGCAACTACTGTACTATGTAAGCTAACACATGAGGAATAATCTTAAAACAAAACATATTTCCAGCTCAACAAGAGAGAAAAGTCAATCTATTTAAAAGCTGCTCTCTCCTCTTTTTTTGCTTATGCTATCAAAAATGCAGGTACAATAAAGAAAGGGGTAAGATTTACGGTTTTGTTTTCCTATCTTGACTCCAACAGACTGACATGCTGTCTTTGTTAAAGATTGTTACTAAACATATCCGATTACAACCATAAAATATTGTTATTATTTTCATTATCTTTATTAGGGTTATAAAGTTTTATAGGTTAGCTGGAATATAAAAATGCCTCAGTAACTCCAGCGTACACATTTCCTTGGGACCAGTCAAAAAGAGCCAAATTATGTGCCAGAAAGCTAGTGTAAGAGCCAACATACTTCTTCTGTTGTACTCGCAGCTCCAGTATGAAATAAAGCATTTTGGTGTCGTTGATCAAGTCTTCCTAACTGTCTTGATGTACTTGGAAAGAATGTGGTCTGAAAAATGAAGCTTTATTTTAATATATTTGATTAAATTCTACATCAGATCATAACGTCAGAGACTTACATCTCACTGCTAGCTTTGATGAATACAGATTTTGGACCATTATACTGAGAATCATCCATTTTGGTATCTCACTTGCAGTCCTGAGAGGTAAGTAAAAAAACACTAGGGCCCAGATTTTCCACACTGTTCAGGATCTGTGGCCTACTGAAATTGGTGGAACATTTGTTAACTGATGTCTGGAGGAATTAACAAATAACTCATATTTTACATTATAGGTATTACTATACCGTTCAACTATAGTATATTCCTAACAATGAGATAGATACTTCCATTTTCCTAGTATAGAATTTTCAGTGCATTTTTATTCCCTTTTTTTTAAGGAAAAAGTGTCAGTAACCCACCATGTTCCAGTGCATCCAGGTACACACATAATTTAGTGGAGCTGTCAACACGCATTACTGGGAAACTGCACCATGTTTTTCTTCATTTTCTAGTCATGTACCAGAGGTGGAAAGAGTAATGCTGTCACAACAGAAACAGAGGAAACCAGCAGCACTGTTTTATAAATTTTATCACCAGAAGGCAGAGCAGCTGTGACTACGTAACAGCTCTGCCTTTAAAGTGCTTTAACACGTCTTTCATTGTGTGGTAGGATATTTACTGTACCCAACCTGGATATCACTGTGTATTGAATGTTCTGAGCACATGAAATGTCACTGTAATGTGTAAATGTGCAACAAAAACCAACAATGATTTTCACAGATGCTGTGAAAATAAAGATTTGCATTGTAGTCATTCTACTTTCCTATTTTGTGCTTTGTATTTTTATGGTCTGCTTTCTAAGTCCACATTCCTTTGTTTGACTAGCTAATGTACAAGAGAGATAATATCAAACATACCAAACAATGTGTAAGAATCCTTGTGTGGCACTTGTGTGTTCTTATCCTTTTCCTTTTTTTCCTTGTATAACTTCAATATGTTTTTTCAATAAGAGATGTCCTGCTCATTACACATCTAATTTGAAATATTTCCAAGAAAGGGGTTGGTTGACTGGACTGACTTCTGTTTCCCTAAACCAGTGGTGTAGTGTAACCACATTGCATTTAAAAAAAAAAAAAAATTAATCCAACTTCAACTGTACAACACATTCAATAATTTACATTGAACCTGACATATACCTATGCATGAACTGGGAACTACAACATGAGAAGTTCACCAACATCTTCCATGAAAAGGCAGATTGTCTATTGTTTATCACCCTAGTTTAGATGTAAGCCATGCTCTGTTGCACTCCAGTTCAAACACCTTGTTACAATTTCCAACTGTGATTGCAAGCAGAAGAAACAACTATGGAAAAGTTTCTCACAGTTAAGGATTTTGAACTGAAAATATTCAATTATTTGACATGATTTCAAGCACTGCTACAGAAAAACAAGGAAAGCTAATTGTGAATTTCAATTATTGCGCCACAAAACCACAAATATTAACCATTTTATGCAAAACGCATCTAGTCTAACTAATTCAATTTGTTTTAATAATATTATTCAGTGTGATTGAAAAAAATGGCTCTGTAGATGTTTACAGTTTGATTTGTGTAAGCAGCATGACTTACTAACAGATGACATTTCAATATTAAAAATTAATACTATAGCATATCATTAGAGCACGCTTCCTTATGGAAACCAGAGTGACAGATCTCAGAAAGCATTTGTTCATGAAATTATCAGAGAAATTCCCGATAGGAAAAAAATACTTTCGGTCCTCCAAAGGAATCCTCTTAGCTCTAGCATTGTTCAACATGTTCCATCTGACAGAGCAATGTCTCTCCTCAAAAAGCTCACTGCCATTCAGATCGGAGCCAACTGACATAAGAGAGAAACATAAGAAAATTGGCTTTTTCCATGAGTACGCAGCCCCATGCAAGAGTACCAGTCCTCAGCTCCTCCCTGCACCCACAGTATGAAAACCTTAGCTGCATAACTAACTGCCTCTTCGTACGGCTTCTTCCTCTTCTTCCTCCACCCTCCTTTCTTCCTTGATGTGTGTTCTTCCTAGTCTTTCTTTGGATCTCCACACTAGGAAGCAGTATTCTAATGCAGAAGTCATTCCAAATTTTGGACAAAACAGTTTGAGAAGCCTTCTGTCATCATGATTTAATATTTTAAAGAATATTTCACTGAGTTAATTCTGAAGCCTCTGTCCACAGAAAGAAAGAGATTCCTCAGTCTCTCAGCCAACCTTCTGTAAAAATAATCTCACTTAAAAGAGATGTTTTAGCTTGGTAAATCAAATTAAATTGTATGAGTTTCTCTCTCTCCAGCCAATAAATCTTACCAGGGGCCCTTTGGCATATGTTAGGTTTTTGAAACTTCGGATGACTCTGAGGAGAGATTTAGTTGCTTACAGTCTTTTGAGGCTCTGGGACTACAGCCCAGTAGTGCAATATAAACACTTCGGCGCATTTTAATGTGTTGTGCAGTGACTACCCTCTCTTCTCAGTATTGCTTGCCTATAAAGTGCATCTACCAGTTACCAAGGCTGAATGACAAAGGTATAAAATGGACTTCAGCATTTTGCTATCTGGCCCAGTATGTATTGCCAGTTTGTCCATAAAGTAAGGATTTATTTGAGCACAAGTAAGCACACATAAGTATCATCTGTCTCATAACAAATAAATGTAGAAGACAAGCTTTTAACACTTTAACTTAACTACTTTCAAACACTAAAGTAGGTATAATGTATGCATTATTGACTGAAACACATCCCATTTCCTCAGAAGAAAAAATGTGATGGCAAATCCACCCACCACATAACAAAATTTACATTATAAACAAAAGAGAAAAATAGATATTTTAAATAATACATATAAAGAAATATGTTTAAAACAGTTTCATACTGTACCATTTGTCATAGAAATCTAAAAATAGTATATTTTTAAAAAGATCCTGTGATTTGAAAAGAAATTAATATCTTTGTGTTCAGGAGAATTGATTCGTCATAAGAATATGATCCAGAATCAGTGTTCACTTCTTTACATTTACTTCCAGCATACAATACTTAAGATACACCCATTCCTTCAAAAGAACCCTTAGGATATTATCTATTACTAACAAAGGTAGCCGCAAGTATTTTTCAACACCACATCCAACAGATACAGTAAGGGGAAAAAAGGCAGCCACAGAAACCATTACCTACATGTTCAGACTACATACGCAATTTTAGTTTAAACCATACATTTCTGGAATGCAGGTACAAAAAATGTATCTATGATCAAATCTGCATAGGTTGAATTTTTGCACGTAGGCACAGCTTCATGCACGTCAATGAATTGCTCCATGAATACAAGTATCCAATCAAATAGATCACTAATTCTTGAGTGAAGTCCTACCTAGCTAGAAAAGATAGTTGAAACACACATCACAGTCAGAATAGCAATACATATTCTTCAAAGTCATGTTTACAGTCTGCAGAAATCAACGTCTTTCAATGATAAAAGGAAAAGGTTCTAAAAAGCAAAATGGGAAAAACATTTAACAGCTAAAAGTGTCAATAACTCCACATGACACGACGAGGATGGAAAACCTTTCTGATCCTATTCAAGGATGTCGTTTTACAACATACAAAACATCAAACACTTAAATATCTGTAATCTTATTTTCTTTGTAAAAAACTGAAAATTAAATTCTTTTCTCTACAGGTGTCTTCTGGGTCTATTTCCTCTGCTTTAGAAACTTCTGGAATGCACATTTCTGTATTTGCAATTCCTCATTAATTAATTCCATATTAGTGTTCAGTGATATCAGTGTTGTTCTGTGTGTTAATGTTCTTCAGATAAACAACTCAACAAGCTGAAAAAAATTGTAAGGATTCAGAAGTATCCTGCTTCATGAGTAATAATTCCATAGGATAAACCTTTTTAAGAGATACTTTCTGAAATACAATTCATTTGTATTTTAACACACTAAAACTGATAATGACACCTGTTAAAAACAAAAATGCCATGTAGCTCATAATCAACCACAACACTGTGATTCCCTCATAGAGAACAAAACTTTGCTGTGATTCTGATCTGTGTTTTATTTATTGCTGTTACTGTTGCCAGTAGAATCTTATTAATCATTCACCAGTACATTCTGTAGCAGACAAGGGCAAGAACAAAAGAAATATAAAATTTACTTTAGTCATTAGCAATACTGTTGCACAAAAAATATTTCCCACAATAATAAAAAAAAAATAAAATCAAAGAAACAGTATTTTAGGGGTTATCTGAGAAAGGACTTTGCACCTAAATAGAATTTCACTGATTTTATGACTTCATCTAGTCAATAGAAAAATACAGATTATTAGATTCTGTTACAGGCCATGGTCATCCAGTCTATCCTCCAACAAAACACAGACTACAGAATCCCTTGAGTTAATTCCTGTTTGATCTCAAGCATATCGTTTAATAAAATATCCAGTATAGATTTATAAATATTCTCCAGAGATGGAGAATCCATTAGCTAAATGCTTACTATAGGCAATTACTTTCCCTCTTTGCTAGTTCTCTGTTAATAGATTTCTATTCCCAGGAAATTATTTATCGATTACACTGGGGTCACCCCCACAGACTTGTCTTTTCTTAGACAAATAGTTTGAGCTATATATTTCAGTGAGAGCCATGTTTTTCCACCTCTTCATCATTCTCAAGGTTCTTCTCTGAACCCACTCCAATTTCTCAACATCCTTTCTGCACTATAGATGCTGTACCCTGTCTCTGTGTTCCAACAGTAATCCCTCCACTCTCAATATGAAATGCAGTCACTTGGCATTTCCTCAGTATGCCTCTTCCTTTGTATCCAAAAGGGTTTTTGCCTCAAGCTTATTAAGTGGTTCAAATCTGTTCTTCCAGTCCGCTGACAAAAACCGGTAAACTATGCATAGCTAACAGCCCGTTCTTCTGGGACACTATAAGAGGCACATCTCAATGTAGGTCTTGCTACATGCCTTGCAGAAGCGTAAGCCAGATTCAGCAACACTATTATTTTTTCCAGCCACCTTGCAAATAATTGGAAACTTGTTTTTTCAGTATAACAATTCTATTTCCTTATACTCATGTTAATTGGTGTTTATTTCATTATCCTACTTTGACTGCTAATTAATCAAGCCCCATCTCAGCTCAGACTCAATGTCACGCCAATAGAGTTTACAATTAGCACAATAATTTTTTCCTTCCTTTTTGAATACTGTCACAATGTTGCTTTTCTTCTACTTTTGTGGAACTTCTGCAAATCTTTCGAAGGCTGATGACAATATTCCAAAGAGCTCCTTTCTGGGGGCATAAAACTTCCAATGGTTGTAACTTACAATTTTTTATTTCCCCCATCAATTAAGATTTGGAGATTACTCTCAAGATCACATCAACTCACTTCTAAGAGGGCAAAACCAACATCACCTGCTGGGTGGATGAGTAGATATTTAAACAGGTGAATCAGATAGACAGTATTAGGTCTCAGTCAGCAGGAATAAAAGACTTACCATGTGGATGGTGGCTTAAACCAGACTGAGCTCCTTCTTTGAGTTTTCCTGCTTTTTTTTCATCAGGCTGCTGAAAAATGATACAAGGAGTGAGTAGGAAATGAGTGAGTTTGCAACCTTTTTAATGTATGTTTTACTTTTTGCTAATAGCAATGGATTCCCATCATTTAAAGCATCAGTTAAGTAAGACAGTCATTACTAAGAGGATTAAATTCTCATCTTTCTTATGTCAGTCATTTTAAAACTCTTTTTATTATCAAGATGGCTTATGCACACTTCATTTTAAACGTCTTAAAATTATCTCCACTCTCAAGTCTAGTGAGCCCAGTGCAAAAAGATTCAGAATTTGGCCTTGGTAAAAATTCTGATTTCAGAACCCAAAAGAGCTTGCCTTAATTCCCAGCAATCATATGTATCAAGGAAGCTCTGAAACATTAAGGTCTGCACCAAAATCCCAGCTTCTGTCACTGTCATGGATTTGTCCATCCCACTCAGCATTTCACACCAAAGCCTGACGAATGTTTTGGCCAGCAAGAGACGGGAGGGGTAAATGCAGCAGCTTGTGCACTTTCTTGAGAAGGCCGGTCTTCTCTCTCGGTCTCAAACGATCTGCCGAATAGCATCACGTATAAATTAGACAGAAGGCAGCATCGGACAGAAACGTTTACTGAGGCAGGGAGTGGAGCTTCGTCTGCATTCCGTGTGCATGCCTTGGCCAGCGGCTGTGTCAGGAACACACGCGGCTCTTTCGGCCCGCGGGGCCTCTGCAGCACCTCCCTTCAGCCAGGAGGCTGTAGCTTTATCTCCCCTCAAAACCAAAAGTCGTTCTTTACCTGCTGGGGGACTGCTTTACCCACCGAACTGTTGTGTCGAATAGAGTGAATGGGACCACTTGACCAGCTATAAAAAGGACTCCCTGGGACTAAATTATATTACTTGCACAAATCAAAACCTTACTAGATCTCTTTTTAGACCACAATAAATTTGAGATTCCCATACCAGCATTGGTTGAAGTGCCCTACGAAAAGTGGTACTTGTTAAAAAGCTCCCGATTCATTGACTTAAGTTTCTTGTCTAAAAACAGTTTTGTGACCTCCCTTAGAAGAAACTGTAACAAAAAGAATTGAATATTAGCAGTAAAAGAGAATTTTTAATTAATCATTCTAATCTACCCAGCTAGCAATATCATCTTTCTGTGTTCAGACATTTCTGGACATTGCAAAAACACAACCTTTTCTGAATCTAATTATATCTACAAAGTTGGTAGCTAAACCTAAGTTTTTGGTGCATTTTTCATTAGTATGAAAATTAAAAATCATCTTATACTTTCAAATATTTTTATTTTAGACTACTAACAAGCAGTCCAGGCTTTTCTATATTTGCTTTTAATGTGATCTCAGCAAAATCTTAAGGGTTTTTATAGCTATTCTATCTCTTGTATACTTTCTATGGACTCACTTAACTCTATTTGGCAGTTGCAGAATAATTTGTTTCTACTAGGGACAATATCTAGCTGTACATAATAATGACATGTATCCATCACATTATTTTTTATAACATATTGTGTATATCGTAGGTCAAAGCTGAACTGAAGTCAGTTGTTGGCAATGGTTGCCATCCACATTCTTCCATAAGAGCCTGATGCAGGATAGCTGCTAGTTTCTCTTTGATTAAACGGTTAAGGTTTTTGACGTTTCACTCTGCTTCCAAAGTCAGGAAATATAGGATGCTTTATGAGGGAAGTGACAGACATAAAGTAACCCGGTCAGATAAGTTTCAGAAGCCTGACTGGACCTCTGAAATTGTTGTTTACAGCTGTTGCTGTTTACTCTCTGCTATCAACAACTTTTGTGAATCCATCGCAAAAAGTGTGTTTCATCCGCCTCCGGTGCGAGCTCCACGCGACACACGGCTCCGGCACAGTCCCCGCTCACGCCACGGGCTCCCCGAGCAGGAGAGATTCCCCCGCAGCCCGCGAAGAGGACCCACGCCGGAGCGTTCCACGAAGGACTGCAGCCCGTGGGAAGGACCTACACCAGAGCAGGGGAAAGTGTGGGGAGGAAGGAGCGGCCGAGAGGAGCTGCTGTGGGCTCACCACAACCCCCGTCCCCCTGCCCCTGTGCTGCCTGGGGCGGGATGCAGAGGCGTCGGGAGTGGAGTTCATCCTGACAAAGGGGGCGGGGGGAACAGAAAGGTGTTATCGTTATCTTTGTTTTCTTGCTATCCAAATCTATTTTAATTGCCAGTAAATTAAGCTTATTTTCCCCAAGTCAAGCCTGTTTTGCCCTTGTCGGTAACTGGTAAGCGATCTCCCTGTCCTTCTCGGCCCACAAGCTTTTTCATCTTATTTTCTGCCCCCTGTGCTTTTGGGGAGGGAGTGAGAGAGCAGCTGGGTGGGCAGCTGGCCCTATTATTAAACAAAGACAAAGGATATACATCAGTTGGAAAGAAGAACAAAATGAATAATAGTTACCTATCAACACGGTGAGGTAAGATTCAGTGGTGAAAAATTACTATGCAAAGAAATAGTTTAAGATTGTGATTTTGGACAAATACAGGAGGACAGTATTAAAATTGTGCAAACAGTCATCATTCTTGCCTGTAACATTTTTTAAACAAAGGGTTTTTTTTAAGCATGTTTTTTTAAGATATCTTATAATTATCTTGCTGTCTTTCTTTTACTATATATATACATTTGTATCTATATATGTATATATATATATGTTTATTAAGATATCTGTTTATAATGCTGTTATTCTTAAATATTTACATGTTATTCACATCCTTAATTTCCTTCTATGCCAGAACAAATATATTAGAGGATTTTTGCAGTAAATTCTCCACTTCTGTAATGGAAAAAATGCTCCTTCAACAGCTTACTTATTAAAAGAGAACTCTGGCTGTTTACAGCATTTCAGATATTTGGAATGTAAATGCATGTCCTGCAGACAGCTAATGAGATAGTCAAATGTAATTTAACATGGTTTTGATTCTCAAAGATAGCTTCACCATGTTAGTGGTATGTCTGTATATTGGAGCAGAATTTTTCTGTGCATCTGTTTGTAACTGATCAGCTAAGTATTACTCTGAGCCATCAAAAAATACTTGCAGTACAAATACATCAGAAATTCAGGCCCAACACTTCAGAGGTTATTCCCTCTAATCTCATCCTTCGGCAAAAGGAGCTTCTTTATTGTAATTAATTTTAACACTCTGACCAATCAGTTCTGAAGTGACTGTCACTCCAGGCTGTTCCTGTCTCAGCTTCACTAGCTATCTTGTAGCTAGTCATCATTAGCTCTTTCACCATACTGTAATTTAGCTCCAAGTTCCTACATTTTTTGAAAAGAAATGAGAATAAAATTTCTTCTTAAGAGCACAGAGGCTGATTTACCTCATTCCCACCAATACATCAGCATTACAACAGGATAGGCAGTGTTTGCCTTTAGTTGTGGAATCAGTAAAAGAACAAAAGAATCATGGTTGCTGTCAGTGGAAGTCACCATTTCTCAAAATCAAGATCTAATTATCAGCATGTTTTTACAGCCTATTCAGAGTCAGCTTTTTGCAGCAGCACCCTATGTAATGTCAGGGTTTAAATGCATGCACTTTAAGAGTATGCATAGAGTCAGCCGGTTATCAAGCATAAAAACATTTTTGAAACTACCGAAATAACCTTTCCAGGTATGTCAAGAGAGACCTTTTAGTCAGTCTTGGGGTTCACACACCAGAGTCTCAACTCTTTAGTCATTGATGCAACAGCCCGTGCATTACAGCTTCCACAGGAGGCTTCTGATACGCACTCTAGCTTCCTCTAAATGTAAATCTTGAGGTGAGACAGTGCCCAGTCCATTCTTTGTAGAAAAAAAGGAGGAGGGAAAGGAAGAAGGGTAGTATACAGGAAAAGAACAGGCAAGAATGGCAAAGTACTGGGCCAAGAAGTATGCTATTGTGCCAGCATAAAAGAAGAATAGATAAGGATGGATGAACAATTGTGAACTGAGATTTTTGTTAGTCCCTTTTCTAGAATAACCTGATGAAATAGAATAATTCCCTTCTTAGGGGCATGCTAAGGTCTTCTACATTACAGTTGCAAGGTGGTATAATTTTCACCCACATTAGTGTTGTGGTTTTTTCTAATAACATATAATTAATCCCTCTACTGAGAAACAAATTAACAATAACGTACATCAAATACGCTTACATGAAAACATTTACTGAAATATGATATGGTTGTACTAGTAATTACAATTAAAAAGAAAATCAACGGAGTAGTAAATTCAGTTATTTTAAAGCTATATCCTTCTGAGATTGCACATTTTTCTTTCCTGTATCTCAGTCTGTGAAAGGTTAGCCATCCCTGCCATAAGAAGCATCTTGTCACACAAGTATGACAGGAGAAAAACAGTAGAACCTAATCAGACAAATGGGCAGTCATAAGACTTCTTTGTTTGTTTTTGTTAAATGAGAATTATAATTTATTCTCCTATTATCTGAATAACAGTAATATCTTGAATAATTTCTTATGGTGTGTCTTCCTAAATCTGTGGAACAGTACAACAGATTTTTATGAGCAAATATATATACCAATTAAAGTAGCCAGAAGAACCAGCTACTATGATTGTGAAGTGAGAAGGAATTTGAAGCTGAGATGCAGTTCACGAACAATAACTTCTTCCAACCTATCATTCAGTATTTGTCATATATGATTCATTCCCCTAATAGAAAGCTTAATTTTCCCAATGAGACCTGACAGTTTTCCTGACTAGTTTCACAGATGATATATCTGCCATGAGTATAGATTGATGTGTCTCAGGCGGCATTACAGATGCCATTTTCTGTTGATCTGAGAAGGAAAGATAGAAACAAACCCACAACTTTATGAAAAGCTCATAGATTTTTTTGCAGAAAATGAAAGAAATTTCAAACTGACCTTTGAGGGGAAAAGAGACAACACTTCAGAGCATCTAGCCCAGGAAAGAAACAAACTGACACTTTTGCAATAATGCATACTCTTTGAAGATTGAAAGGTTGCTTGATGTTTAAATTGATCATCTGACAACAAAATGTCAAGATGCTGTTCTTAAGCATGCAGCTTATTCTGTCCAAGAATTTTATTAAGAATATTTAAGAATGCTAAGAATCAAATTTATAGAGGGTAGACACTTATTGCGCTTGAATATCAGTAAACCGTTGGGCTGTTGCACATACAAATATCTGCTCTCTGTTAAGACATAGGAGGTGAGTTACTCAAAAAAACAAGAAAAAGCATAATCATGTTATCGTTAAAGTGAATATTAGAAAACAAGAATTTTTATTTCATTTTTACTGTGTTGAATATACTTGCTTGATAATGATAATAGGATTTTTTTCCCCACACAAAATAAAAAGCAAGCACAGATTACGATGTAAGGAATGTAGGATTTAGATGAAGAAAAAAAAAAGAAAATATAGCCATGTGATCAATAACATTTAATGGGTATAGTTCTGTGCTTAATTTTGTTTGCAGTCAGAATCTACCATTTGTAATGCTGGGCACCTAGCTAGGCCAGTGCTATAACTTACATCTTAAAGATTCGATTTGAATGAGTTCTTGTAAAATTTCTTTCCTTGCAAACAGGGAATATTGCTGCAAATCTACAATATGAAAGTTAATATAGATATTAATGGCTGCAAACGTCAGACTTTTATGTGCAAAATTTAAATTAGAAACTCCAATTCTATGCAGCTACATTCCTTCAGCTGAATCAGTTCCATTGTATTGCTGAAGTTGATGTATTCAGGATATTTTAAGTCCACATAATGAATGAATTACAAATATAGAAAAATGGGCTCATTCTAAAAAAGCAATGCTTGGCTTCCCCTGAAAAGCAAGCTGTTCTGGACATTATCACTCATCAAAATGGAAGGATAAACTGATAACAAGAAAAGATGATATAATCATCAGCTTGTCTGTGCATGGCCTGTAAGCTGAAACGGGAGCTTACCTCAAGGAATAGATTAGCTGATAAATCTTTACCTAGATAGAGTGTCTTAGGTAAAAACTTGCTTTGGCATTCTGCCAGATTTCTTTTCTTTTGGAGCAATGAAAGCCACATTTTAAATCAGATACTGTCAAACAGGAGAAGGGTTAGACGAGAACAAAAAAAATTATTAAAAGCTCAGAAACTTGGACCTATGAAAAAAAGGTTAATAGAATAGGACTGTTCCATCTGGTAAAAAGATGAAGGGAGACAGAACTGTCTACAAATGCCTAAGGTGATGTAATGAGGTGAACCAGGATCAATTATCTCCCTATTCAACACGGAAAGAAAAAATAGTAACAGACTTAATCCATAGAAGGAACAATCAGATTAAACAAAAACTACTCATCAAGTACTACAATTGAAAAGCATTTCCACGAAGAAGTGGTTTCACCATCTCCACAGATTTTGGGTCTAGGAAAGATGTTATTCTTTTCAGGTTTGTTTAGAGATATCTAAACTAATCCTATCATGTTCTCAGGGAGTGAAAGAGCACTTCTGCAACCCAAACCAATTCTGTGATTGCTGAATTGTAAACAACATTATTGCTGAAACCATTCTTGTATGCTAATACCATCTCTGCGTTATGATATCTGATAACTTCGCAACTGAATGCTTGAAGGTACTCATTAATTTTACCAATATATGTACAAAACACAACCTTCTTCTGGGACAGATGCACCTTATTTGATTTTTATAGCTTCAAAAATACTTACATGTAACTGTGATTTGCCAGGCTTTTATAGCTCCCAGGAACACATTAAGATGTATAAATATGTCTGGCCTTTCAAACAGATTTGACCTCCTTACCTGAGTAGTCATGCATTTCTAAAGTGTGCTCAGAATACATTAATTATCTTACCCACCTGAGATTTATGTACTTTAGATAAAGCCTTTAATTTCCTGTGAGAAAACAGTAGAAAATCAATAACTATTTCTAGTTCCTGTGTTTACCTGGAAAGAGCCATTAGTTAATAAACAGAAAAGAGAGGCCAGCATTTTGGCCTGTGACAAAACGATAAGTCTGTGTCATCGTTCTGAGACAGTCACATCTTCAAACAGAACTAATGTAAATTCACTGCTTAGGACAGCAAAGGTAAAGTTTCTGGCAAAATGGACTGAGTATTGGCAAACCGTTGTGACAGTTATATAGGCCTACAAGATTTTGCTGCTTTATTCATTTAGCTAAATAAGATTTTAAGTTATTTGCCCAAAAGGTCTATGGATTTAAATTTATATCCTTATGTATGGTCTTCTTGTTTTCTGGATATCATTAAGAGCATTCTGATTTGCTGTCAGAGAAAACATGAACTGAGTAGCACTTGAGAATCAAAAAATGTGTAATAAACTGTATTAAACTTCCTGAGTTAACTTCATAAAAACATATAGCAGTTTTTTCTTTCATTTTGGATAATTTTTCTGTTTATGTTTCTTCTATTAATGCCAAACATAAGATGATTCATTTTGAACATGATTGTCTATAGTTATCCTTTTGAATATTTTCTATTAAATAATAAAGAATATTAAGCCTTCTGAATATAAGCTTCTCCATTTTCCTATCAGGAAAATTTCCTAGAATTTGGTAAGGATTCATGTTCACTCAAATTCTTAATGATTTTTTTGTTGCCAAATATCACATCAGAGCCTAATGTTGGATTCCTTGGAGCTGTTGGATTCAGAGATACACAAGAAATTTAATGGCACAGACAAGAGAGATGTCCATTTGAACTTATGACACGTGAAATACAACCACGAGGTTGTGAAAGGCTCAGCCCCAGAGTCCTGATTTCACTTGAAAACTGATTTTAATGTTGGGTTTTTTTAATTTTATGTGGAGCAGTTTGAATTATAAATGTAACCCTAGCACTGGTACTTACCAGTTTGGCGTGTGTATATTCTGTATTGTCCAAGCCCACGCTCCAGATACCTATGTTTGTAACATTTCTTCTTGTCAACTTATTGTATAATAAACTCCAGGATTATAGATTAACCAGTATGATAAAGCCACTAATAGTTTTGCATTTTAGTGATATGTGTATGACAATTTTTGTGGCTTAGTAAAATGAGGGACAAATGTGTGTGAGGATACACCAGCTGTAAAAGGAAAAGAACAAATACAAACATACATTAAAAGGAAATCTTTAGAAGCCCTTGGAAAAATTATTTGTACTAATGACACTTGAAAGAGATACTTTAATGTATCAAATGAAAAGAATGAAGAATTACTAGAATCCACTGCTTACAAGTATACATACTTCCTGAGATGGGGCTAACTTGTTTTTGATTAAATGGAAAAACTGTTTGAAGTCAGGACTTGCCTTAATGAGAACTTCCAAAACCAAATGATAAAATACTAAACTGATAACTCTACAACATTTGTAGGTGTCTGAAATAAAGAAAAAAGACAGTAAATGAATACATGAAAGCAATGTGTTACTCTGTCTAACATCACTGATACACTGAAAGCTTGACATATTTTTAAAGTTATTTGTCATCAGGTATTACACTTCTAAGAATGATCTTTTGAAAAATGTATCTTAAAAGAATTTTTTAATATTTATTGAATTCACTGTATACAGCTCTATAAAGATTCAGCTAATACAACACTCATTTTCTGTATACTTTTAACTGTCATTATAATAATCATAGGGTTTTTACTGTAAGGTAACAGCATACCCCACAGAGTCACGTGAACTTCTGAAGTTTGTCACATCTGGATATATAAGTAATAACCTTATTAAGGATAGGGTTTTGTTGAGACCTCATCACTTATAATATTGCCTAAGGAAGCAAAGCAGTTTTAAATAATAGCATTTCAGTTCAGAAGTGCTAATAATTCAGGATTTGTGTAACTTGCTGAAACGTCTGATTTTGAGATTAATCAGTCCCTGCAGCAAAAACTGGCTGGACACACACAATTCCCACAGCTCTCTTGGAAAATATATCTGTACTATTTTACAGTGTTTGTGAGATAGGCTGTAAATTAACGAAATAGTGAAGATTTTTCCTAGTAATTTTAGCAGCTATTTAGTGGAAGCTTGAAGCTAAACCCATTCAGTGCTGGCCCCATGCACATAGACTCTACCCCTCCACCTGCCCACCTACCTATGTACCTGGTAAAGCTCTCAGTAGGAGGATGCCAAAAGCAAGACAAACATAACTATGGAGACCAGTCTACTCAAGCATGCATGATAAGTGCTTGTTACTTTGCCCATGCAAGATAATGAACAAACTACAGAAACTCAAATAAATATGCACATGGCATAATGGAACATACCTGTAGCGAATAACCAAACGAGGCATGTCCTTCATTCACAACGAATTCTCCTACAAATGTAATACGGTCCCTTCTTCACTGGCTATTTATTTGTGAATTCAGTTTATAAACTCTCCATTTAAAAGTAATCTCTTCTCATTTAACGAAGTCCCACTGACCTGCATTTTTTTTCATTTTTCCTAATGAGATCACGTATTTGTCCAGGGATGGCTATTCATATGCTGAAAAGAATGTAAGATTGATGTACTGTATTTGTAGAATGTTTTGTAAATGTTCATTCTGAAAGATCTGGAAAACCGACATCTCAGAACATGAATTTTGATCTAATGTTTATTAGCTGGCAAAGTATGCTGATCTCTTGTCCCTGTGAACAGAAGAACGAAGAGAAAAGTGGTATGCAATTCAAATCTAAGCTTTCAGCTACCTAATTTCTGAAATAGAAGGAATTGCTGGAGAACTGGGTAGGGAACATAAGGTCTATATTTTTAGCTGGAAATCTTTATCACTTTCTGTAAACAGAAAATACACCTTAGTTAAAAGTAGTGAACCATACTGACAAATCTTTCCTTAGACAAGAACTTTCACTGGTACCCATTGCCCATTTTAAATATGTATCATATAGACTTCTCTACCTGCTGGACAGTGTGGTGTATTTACTTACTACTTTTGTATGTCAGTTCTCTGAAAGCAGGTTAACATTGCAGTTCTTGTGGAACTACAGAAAATTTAGAGAGAAGCAAAAATAGGGTCAAGCTTAACTATAAAGCTGAAAAATTTATTTCATTGTTCAAGAAAATAAAGGTTTGTACAGGGAGAAAAGACGCATGCTGAAGTCCTCTGTAGAAACAAACTAACAAAGAAATAGAGCTGGGAAAACACTTTGTGTGCATAGGCTTCTATTAACAATGGACACCATTCATGTTGGGAGGTAACATGGTGTTGATATGTCCAGGCTCAGACTCTGTACACTGCCATTCATAATATACACACTAGTGAGGGTAACAGACCTCAGCTGGCACCATAGCTGTGTTTCAATATGGGGCTTAGGAAGAAATGAAACATCTTTTTTGGCTTTCATATGGAAATTCAATCAGTCTTCATCCTAAGGGATATCTAGCTTATTACCCATGTTCCCTTTTCTTGCCTCTAATGGAAAACAGAGTTATTCCCTTTGCTTTATGAAAGAAGTTGATTCACACACACAGAGTGCAAACAATTTCCATGGTATGGCACTAAGTTAGATGGAGAGATAAAAATATTGAGAACTCTATGAATTTCTCTTCAAATCCGCCATTTCCACTTCATTTCATACAACAGAAACTCTGCCTGAAAACTCAAAGATTTATGGGTTCCAGGGACAAAATTTTACCATTAGATTAACACTGAATCTAATTAACATCAGTTAGATTTGGTGCAGCTATACAGAGATTGCCTCCTAATGTGCTGAGCAACTCCTCAGCAATGTTGTCAAATAACTTTGATTATTCCTGAACTACCCAAAAGTAGTCAACATCTAATGAGA
>JANXJC010000013.1:1274038-1293947 GCA_027564655.1 Leptodon cayanensis
ACATTCTTCTCATACTGAACCCAAAACATAACACTGTACCAGCTACTAGGAAGAAAATTAACTCTATCCCAGCTGAAACTAGGACAATAGGAAAATAAATTTTGGCCTAAATATTCCATTCAGTTCTATTGGTGAACTATTGTTACCCTGGCCATGGACATGAAGACATAGGACATGCTTGTATGTCACTCAGATTTGTCAGCTAGAGAACATTAATCATTCATAGCTGCTTTGGAAAACCCCCAAGGAAGGCTTATTCTCAGACATGTGCAGTGCTAATTTCACCAGAGGTTTTATATAAAGGAAATAATTAAATAGATGTCAAGTAAAACCTGGAGACAACATAGGTGTGGAGCTGTCACCTACAACATTCACTCTCTGGTGTGCCCAGCTTCCTAAGCAGTGTTCCTTTTTAAATGGTCTTTGCTTCTATACTTAGGTAGAGTATGTTACTAAGACACTCTATTAAAAAGAGAAAGAAAAAGAAAACTCTTGTATCGGGTGGAGGGTTTTTTCCAGCTAATTTGTGTAATATTGCTATATCATTTGTACCTGATTCAGTGACAAGCTTGTAAATGGACGTTATCACACACTGTGCCTGCAACCAATTAAGGGAAAAAGGGCCTTTGTTAAGCTAATCATCTGAGTGTTATCAAAATGATCCTTCTGGGCCCCATTTAGAAGTCTAAATACCTCTGGCAGTTGAAGTGTGGTGCATGTAAATAATTAAAATTACAAATATCTCTAAACAAATGAAATTGCTAGTGATCTGGTAGCTTGCCAATAAACTCTCGCTCAGTGAATTCACCAAGCTGAGAACAACAGAGAAGATGCTGTAATCGGACAGCATATGGCAAAGTTATGTTTAAAGTTTCCAAGTAGTGCTCTTCTTCCAACTCAGATTTAAATGATGTGCTATGGAAACAGAGGGTATATAACTCAGCTTGTGGTAGAAGACAGATGTTCCAGGCAACAAGAAATTAAAGGAGTATACTTCGAGCATCTGACTTTATGGGTTTCTTTGTATTTTTATGCCCCAGAAGTAATACCACAGATGTTGAATGTAGGACTTGAAGTAGTTTACTGATAGAAGTCATTTTACATTCTTTAAGAGAACACACCTCTTGTTTAAAATAATTCAATGAGCTTCATGAATTAAACATTTTGTAACTGCAGGGTCTCACTTCATTTTTGTTTATTTGTACTATAAGTAGTAATAATATCTTTATATGCAGTAATATATGGTGTACAAATACATCCATTTATTTATGCATCAGAAATAGCCAGAGCTGAGTTAAAATCAGACAGGTAAGGAAGTAAAGCACTTTGCACAAATATTTATGAGATTGTCATTTGGTCTGGAGTGATGGCTTACAGGTCCAAAATTGTTTTCAGTGCACATTTGGGAAACATCTGTGGATTTTGGTATTCAAAGATGTGAAAATTCACTTCCACTTAAAATGCTTTACTTTACTGGTGCTTGAGTAGCACCTTAAATAATTAATTTCTTTTTCTGTTTGAATGGAATTTCTTCAAAACAGTCATCTGCCTGTGAAATGTAAATAAACACACTAATAGTCTCAGAGAATAAAGAAAACCTGGCCACACTCACATATCACTTCCATTTTGTGCAAGTGTGATTAGAAATAGTGCTTGCAGAAATAAGATTTACAGCATGACATCAAATTCTGGTCACCTACAAATGGCTATACTGGGTGAGAAAAATGGCCCATCATTATCCTATCTCCAGCAGTGGGCATGAACACAAGTCTAGGCAAAAGCAAAACCAGAGCAAGCATTTATGGTCTCTCCCGTGAGTACACTCAGCCTTTGCTTGTTTTATGCTCAGCGGGGTTCCTGAGACTGACTGGACTGTTACTTGGTTCTCCTCATCTGATCCCTCTTCCAAGAACTTGTCCAGTAACCTTTGAATCCATGTAAAATTATTGCTTCCACAAAGTGCTTTGGGAAGGATTTCCATGGGAGTAATACCCACTGCAATGCCCATGTTCTCCCACTGACAGAAGTAATGAACAGTTTCTGATCATGCTTTCCCTGTCTCCCATCATTCTGCAGATCTCTGTCGTATTCCCCCTGCATCAGCTCTGCCTGGGCTGCAGCAGACTCATCGAGTCAGTCCTGCCTCACACAGGACTAATCTTTTTTAGTTCTAATGTGCCTTTTGTTAGAATGAGGGGATCCAAACTGCACACCATGGGCGGGGTGTGGGAGAACTAAAAAATTTATTCCAGTGGCATAATGGTATTTTCTGGTTTGTATTCTGTTTTTTCCCTGTTAACAATTCTTAACTCTGGGTTTGGCTAGATGGCTACT
This sequence comes from Leptodon cayanensis, assembly GCA_027564655.1. Taxonomy (NCBI): domain Eukaryota; kingdom Metazoa; phylum Chordata; class Aves; order Accipitriformes; family Accipitridae; genus Leptodon; species Leptodon cayanensis. The sequence goes on from JANXJC010000013.1 coordinate 1,276,373, forward strand.
AAACACTGAGCTGATGCTTTCAGGGAACTACAGGACAGAATCTCAGATCTCCCTCCTGAGTGGTGACAGCCATCTCAAATGCATTTTGACCAAATGCATTATTTTACATAAAACTGAATTCTGTCTCTTATTTGACTGCCTAAGCATAAAATTTCATAAAGTCTTTTGCAATTCTTCACAACCTGCCCTTGTCTTGTTACTCTGAATAATTCCAAATCACCAGTAAATTTTCTTCCTTCACTTTACACCCTGTTTTACAGATCATGACGATGCAACATCTTCTCTTAGACCTGTCCAGCCTTCCTCTACCCAAAGTGATATTACACATTAGGATGGAATAAGTTCCTAAACCAGTGTTTTTCCAAGACACTTCCTAAAAATACACTGTCCCATCACCATTTGCTGTCTGTTCTCATAGTTATTCTTGTTTGTTTCTGGACAAAGTCAGCACATGAGAAGAAAATGTATTTAGCAGGCTGCTTGAGATGAACCTTCAGCCCAGGCTCTGGTGATGACTGACTTTCCAATTGCAAGTTCTTGGAAATATCTTTGGTACATTATAGCCATGCTTACTAGCCTGGGAATGTTGGAAACAAAATAATGAATACAAACGGAAGTCTGCCTTTAAAATTGCAGTAAGACCATTGCGACTTCTGTTATTGTGGAGACAGTGATTAGTTACTTTGCGTCTTTTAAGCCTTCAACAAGTTTTGGTACCATTGGTTGAGACAAAGTGATATTTCTTGAAAACCTCTAAGACGGTATGGGCTGGAAGAGCTATTATTCACCAGTATTAACTGACTATCCTAAATTATTCTGGTCAACATTCATATGTATTTCTTTGTTTCACGGGATTCTTCAGACAGCTGATTAGATCAGTTATCTTGTCTCGTTGCATGTCAGTATGACCAGCCAATGTTATTCTTTCTCTTTGCTTCTTCTGTGCTACTTTTAGAAGAGAATTCTTTTCTTTCTTGTCTGTTGATTTTAACAAATTTTCCCAGGAGTGTAAGGACCCAATCCAGTAAATATTTTTTTCAAAATGGAGACTACCATAGTTATTTACAGCTCTGTGTATTATAGAATAAGGTATAAAAGCTTCATCAGAGTCCAATTAAAATAGAAAAAATCTGAGGTAAAGAGGTGTTTCAAAGAGACTTTCAAAGGAACTTTGCAGGGCTCCTAGCGTTGGTTCTGCTACAGCTGTTACCATTGTTGTTGCAATGTTATGATACATTTTTAGCTGTTGATTTTTTTTTTCCCCTGTAAAAATATAATATGCAAATTATCAGGAATATGACGAGGAAAGAATCCAATATTAAAAAAAAAAAAACAACCTCTTGGGGAAATAGTACCCCCTTGACATTTTGTTGCGGGAGGAGGACACTAATTTTACCTGTCATGAAATAATTGCTCCAGAGGTCACATCAGCTAATGAGATGTGACTGAATATAGAAGAATTCAGTGTAACTTATCCATCTAATTCCTTCAGAAGCTGAACAAATCCATAGGTCAAGGTTTTCAAAGAAGGATTACGGAGGTCCAGTTCTGAAGTATATATATGCTGAAGTAAAGGTCTAGACCTCTGTCCTAACTCCTAAAGCCCACAAAGAGTTACCGAACACAGGCAGAATTTCAAAGCAGACCATATGCAGAATGGGAGGCTCACTGTTCTGCTTTTCAGAAGGTTGACCATTCAGCGGTTCCCACTGAAACCAACAGGTCCTGCTGAAAACTTGGCACTTCTGACAGTACCACTTTCTGTGAGTCCAGCTACAAGTCAGGAGTTAAGCTAAAGATCTGATAATACATTCCTAACATGCAAACAGAGGATGTGGGAATGGGTGATTGCATTTAAAACATCTTTACAGATGTTTCAGAATTGTTCATCCGTACTGTATACAATTTTCATTTAGTGTGTTAACTCTTAAAACTATATTCCTCTCTTCATTTCTGCCAAACACTATTTTCATTCTCCTAATCTAAATTGAACTGTGTGATGCAGCAAAGTACATTTCCTCAATGATAACTCCAAACTTATGTAATTTTCTCACATCCCAAAGTCTAATGTGAAGGATACAGCATGAAGTAATGCTACTTTTATAGATGGGAAAGTAAAATTAAGATAAAAATGCCATTACTTTGCTTCAGGGGAAAATGTAATTGCAAGGTTTGAAAGTAATTTGAATATTATTTGAGAAACTGGATGACTCTGTGCAGAGCTCTGTAGGACGTGGCAAATATACTTGTTACTCTCTCCCCTTTGAAAGACGCAAAGGTAAAAGAAGTTAGCGTTAAAGTGGAAGGCATCTGGGGTTTTTTTACATTATTTTTATTTCATTCTCCATCTAAGCATGGTAACAGTAAATGTTTTTTTCCCCTGGAAAAAGACCTACTTTAAATTAAGCTTCATTTGAAAAGGAAGCTTTAATAAAGATGTTCAAGACATAAACTAACAAGAAATGAAGCAGTCGATGGATAGAAAGCTTCAAGAGCCATGGTTCAGCTACTGATGTACCTGTTTACATGATAAATCCTTATTAGACTGTCATCACTGTAGTCCCAAAAAAAATCAAAACTGTAACATACTTATCTTCCGTACATCTCAGTGAAAAATGGAAGTAGTTTCTTCATATTAAGCAAGAAAGGAACTGGGTTATGGAGAGGTTAAAATGATCCTCCTAAGGTCACACAGGGCATCTGAATAGGGCCTTTCTCATTGCTTTTGTGGTTTTTTCTGTCTAGGCTACAGTCTCCTGGGATTAGTGACTGGTTTTTTTCTAAATCATAGATATGGCCTAACATAATGTGACTTTGTGCAACTCTGCAGTAAGTGCAAGTCTGCTCGGTGTTAAGTATGGTGAAATCCTAAATAATGTAATTCATCAGAAAATGAGAGATAAAGAAGAACTGTAGAGAAAAATTAGAAGTCTTAATTTAATTTTAAAAATTTCACCTTTTAATTATTCAAGAGAAAAATCAATTTAGACAATTCCATGCTTCATTTGCTTTGGAACATGTAATTTTAAATGTTTGGGTTTGTACATTGTCTCACTTTTTGCACTACTTTTACTGGAAAAGTATAGAATGAAAGCTAGAAAGAATATGACAATTACTTAAACTTATTTTACATTGTTTGAAACTTTTTCACAGAAAAAGAAAGAAGAAATGTAAGTGAAGACTATTTTTCTCCCTAGCTTTACAAGTTTCCCAGGCTTTCTAGTGGGAAGAATGAAGAAAAGGGAAATTTGAAAATATTAGAAATAAAATTATCCCATTATTTCTAGAAACCTACATTTTCAGAATTCTTTCATCAGATGAGAAAAAAGAAACGTTTTGAGAATGAGTATTTCTCAGTAACTTTTTGTTTCAATTAAACTCAGTGTTTCTCCTTGCATTTCTTGAAGTAAATCTCAGCAGCATTTGATAATACTGATGATAATGAAAGCTGTTTCATGTTAATTTTCTGGCCCTGGGCTATAGTTTCATGATACGAATTATTCAGAGAAAACATTAGCTTAAAGTATTTCAGCATCCTTTTGTCTCCTGCCACTTCTTTCCACCTCTCAGTCATTCTCACCTACTCCCTTTATTGTGCCAGAAAATTGTTTGTAAGGTCACGCTGCATACCAGGTCCTGGACCGGAGGCACACCAAGAGGGTAGCATAACACAAACGTGAGACCAAGGAAGACCCTTTGTGCTGTGAAACCAAGACGTTAGTCATTGTTAAATAAGTTATTGCAAGTAAGTCTTTTTTGTCCACTCAAATGGCAGTTGCCCTAACACTAGGCATCTGAAGTTGGGGCTACTCTCCTAGGCTCTCTGTAAGCACTGGAAAGAAACAGCCACTTCTTGAGGACAGTATGTCTCATTCTAAATCCACTGTCTTAGGAGAGATGAGTAACTCTTTCGAGAACCATATTTCTCTTTTTAAAAATTAATTTATAATTAAATGTTTGAAGTAGGTGAGATCATTTCCATCTACCACATCATTCTTGAATTTAAGGTTTTGATGGATACGTATAACCACACATACATAAAGTATATGCATAATCTCAAATGTGTAGACAATTAAATAAGAAAAAGAAAGACCCAGTCCCTGGCTTAGGAATATCCTGCTAAGGAGGTAACATATAGATCAGAAAAAGAGGAAATAAAACTAACTGACTAGTCGAGTCAAATATATCTTTCATGCTGGTGATCCAGGCTTTTCTGAGTTGAAATTAACTTCACATTTAAATATTGAGTGTTTGGGGTCTATACATTTGAAATGTAGGCCATTACCCCAGTTAAGCACCCCGTCCCTGTACTGCAGATCCTGACTTGCAGGTGGTACGCACAAAGCTTACACGCACCCAGTTTCTGTGCTGAAGGACAGAACTGCAGCAGCGTTCACGGGCATCTGCACAGGATACCAGATTTACAGAATGAAAATATTATGGTTATTTGGAGCACATGAGATAAGACCATCATAATATTAGGCACGGTGCAGATAGATGAAAATACAGTTCATCCTCCCAGAGCATGATTTAAAGCTACAAGGTGAAACAGTGGGAGGTTACTGTGGAGGTGTGCTCCCCGCTCCCCGCCTCAACCAGACCTGTGTTTCCCATAATCCTGATCAAGTGATAAGCACCGGTGGCAATCGTGATGGATGTGTCTGGTCGTGATGACTGCATCATGTCTCAAAGTGGATTCGGGGGATACAGATAACAATACAACTGCCAAGGGCTAATTTGTGCCCACCTAACCACAGTGCTGATCAATGTCTGACTCAAGCCAAATTTGGAAGAAACTAACACCTGTAGTCGGTATGTAAATGTAAGTCAGTTATCTTGCTCCATAAATAGTGGGCAGCCCAGGGCCCATTGAGCAATCCTGCACGGCAGTGGGCTGCACGCCAGGATCTCCCCTTGAGTAGGGACACCTCTCAAGGTTACTCCTCAAGGCTGAGAGAATCCTTATCACGTCAGATACTCGGTAAGTGAATTGGGAATAAGTGCGCTGAAACTTTGAAATCTCAGCTGAGTGATATCAAGGATTGATTGTGCACCCATATAATCCCTTAGACATAAACCGTTGACCAAGTCTGGGACTAAGTCTGGATCCAGCCACACCTAAACTCCTTTCTGAGAAGGAGTTTAGAACACAAGGGAGGTCCTCTCTGAACCTTGCGACTCAACGGGAGGGTCTCCCTGACAGTTTTGTCTGACCCTGTCCTCTATGCAGTAAATATGAAGTGAACCTTGCCATTGAATCTTGTTAAACCACCGTCGCATTTACTATCAAACTTCGTTAAATCACTGTTTTATATCAATAAACATATTGCTACTTCTGTCTTACGAGTGAAGCGCATCACTCCATCCATCACAGTTACATTCAGGCAGACGAGGCTTATATACAACACCAGAACTATTTTGGTCAATGTAATTGGCTTAATGTATCAACATTGGTTCAAAAATTTGCAGGCATTGAAGCAACCACCCTTTACTCCTCCTCAGACCGATCTTTTCTAATCAACAGAGGCTGAAACAGAAAGAAGAGGTACTCAGTGCTGCACTGCCATACCTGCGTGGTGCCTGACACGTTTCTCCCAGAAGCACTGAAGCGGTGAGGCAGGCAGAGCAACGGCAGGCCCTGCCTCTCCCGCGCAATCATGCTGTCCATGTACGTGCAGCCCAAGAACTCTTTATAAAATTGTGATTCTTCCTTACACACAAACACAACAACAGTTGCTTTATGCTTTCTGGGAACAATCGGTGCAGTGAACGTCTGGTGCACAGAGATAAATGTACATGTACACCATCCAACTTGTTCCTTTGTTCAAAGTGGATAATAACAATATGAGCTCAGTGTTTCTTGATAAACTCACTCAAAGGACTGATTAAAGAGAAAATATCCTGAGTGCTGATAAATATTCATAATTCTCAGTAAGTCAAAGCTGGCTCCAAGAGGAACAGGGCATACCTTTAAGGGTATTTTTATGAGTATTTTGATTCCCTAACAACATTGTCATAAAGAGACTCCTTATGTCACTCTGCACAAGGAGTGAATTTTACTCTTTATAATAAAATCTATTTAAATTTACTGAATACTAGCCCATTTTTTAGTCACATTAAAAATTATATTCTACCATTCTCCTTCTACTTAGCCTAGCAAGCAAACTGAATGCTTGTCTTCTAAGATATATTTGTATACAGAAAATAATTCATTTATCTGTAAATGCAAACAAATTATTCTGCCAACCTGATCTATGGAAAGGAGAGCTAGAAAAAAAATAAAAACATGAAGTGGTCCCAGATTTCAAACACCTTTGAATTCCAGAATGTTTCAATGAACATAATGTGAAAGCACACACCATCTGCAAAATTCGTATTTCCTATAGATTGATTGACAGCGAGAGTGGATAGTTGGTTCCAGACCATGTGTGAATGGGTGGCAGATTTTGTTCTCTACAGTGTATTTAACAATACCCACACTGACATTTTATAGCATTATCATGCCAGCGCATGGCATTATGAGTAGAAGATTAAAAAACATTTCAAGCATTTAACTGACTTAATTCCAGCAACTGACCTTTGCTGACATTACTTAAATGCTGTTTTGCAAAGAAAAAAAACGTAGCTTCAATTGTTCACAGCCTGTCAGCCTTTCAAATTACTTCAGGAACAACCCCTTTTTTTTTTCTTTTTTTTTCCCCGAAAACTGGCGACTTTCACGTTGGCCTGCATAGAGGACTGTTGAACAAGCTCAGGATCTGAAGGAGCAAAAGGAGATGCCAATAATGCTGTGGGAACACCATTAGCAAAAAGGTTTTTCTTCACAGGCTGACTGCACTGCTGTCCTCTAGCTAACCTGAAACTTCAACATATTGCCCAATTCTTTCATCAGAAACCTAACCGCCTCCCCAGTTTTTCCTTTGGTTGTTTTTGGTCTAATAACACGGCTTGACCTTTCCAGGTGTTTGTCCTGAACTATGTAACAACACTATGGCAGGGTGAAACTTCTGAGCTGCTTCTCCTCCCATAACCTACTGGGAGAAAACGTAAGTGCCCCAGTAAATGCCATTTATTGTAGCATTTCAGACACAAATGGAATAAATAAGCACACTTTTAACTGTTTAAATGGGGAGGTAATATATGGTTGTTTAGACTAAAAAAATCAAAAGAATCCTCCCTACTTTTTTTCTTTCAGAATATCAGATTTTTAAATAGATTCCTAAAAACAGAGGGTGGTGGAATGGGTAGTTTGGAAACTAAACTGATATGAAGATCAAGTATAGAACAAAAGGATTTCAAAGATCAGTTTTCCCATTATATCTTCCCTTTAAGTGTGAAAATCTATGTTTATTCAGTTTGTTATAAAATTATGCTTACATTTATTTCCATGTTTATGGGTTTTTTTCTTTCCTCTTACTTACTATAACTACTTTCATTTCCTTACTTCCTCTTATGTGTTTTCCGCAAACAACAAAAAAGCATCATGAATAAATACCAATCCAGTTCCTCCTGGCATCATTCTGCTTCTTTCACTTGTGGTAAAACAAACTCAGAGGAGCCCTTTTTGCAGTTCATACATCTGCATTTTCTTCTGACAAATACTTAAAGTATGTTTTTAAGCTTTAATTCTAGCTTATACAAATTTAGCTTTTAAACTTCCATTAGAATTTCTGTGCTTAGAAAAATTAACATTTTTCTAAACCTGAGTATTTGTGACTGCAAGGATCAACCAGGTTGACATACACAGCATCAACTAGCATTTCTAATACCTGCACAGGTCATTACAAACCCTATTTAACCCCTAACGACAATGATTTATGTGCATGATCTTCTTTTTCATTATCCTTGTCCACCACCATAAACTGTTCTGTCTTGCTAGAGAACTGCCCACTTTCGTAAAAATTTCCTATATAAAACTAAACAGAATTCGGTTTATCATACAATTTAAAAAAAGGGATTTGGGAAGGCAGAAAGACGTAACTTTTCCAATGAAAAATAAGGGCAATCAAAGACATGATGATGGGCTGTCTTCCTGCTACTCTTTTGCTAAGGGCAAAACTGGTCTTCAGCTAAGGCAACACCAGCAACATGGAAGGTCTGACATTTTCTCATAACTTTAGAAGGGTTCTTTGGGTTTGTTTCTCATTTTTCTTTAAAATTTACGTCAGAAATTAGAGTCTACTAATTTAAAAAGAAAATTCACATGAAAGCCCTCATTTTTTAGTTTAAATGAGAACCCTGGTCTGGTGGATGTGTATCAGCAAAACAGAGGACCCTTTGCACTGACAACAAGTAGATGAAAATACAGAGGTATGATTACTGATGTTTGTGCGCTTCACATTTGTTAAATGCTGCGTAGCAGCTCGGCATTAATAGCCATGCTGCCTGGTAGCTTTGTCTACGTTAAGCTAAAGTTATTGTTAAACATAGCGATTTTTCAACCCCATGGACGTTTGAAGTGTGTGTTAGTACCAGGACATGCATCCTCTTTTGAAATCTGCGTGGGATCTCTCTCTACCTGCTGTGCTTAATTTCAAAATACAATTCTATCATTAGGAAAGAGAGCTGTTTCCTCTTTTGTCTATGTGCTCTATTTCACACCAATTTCATCAAAAACCTTCCACAGTTCTTGCTATACATTGATCCTATGTAGCCCTGCGTGGCCTTCGGACCCTACAAAGCGGTATTTTTTAGAACTTTAAAACCTTGCACTATGACAGATCTCAATAGCCAGGGACACATTTGGTCCTGTTGTAATTCCATTGAAACTATTTGATTTATAAAAGGAATGAGGTCTTACACAAGCAGTGCATATTTCTAGCAGTTAGTACATCCCTGCTTACTCCAGTATTGGGCAGAGCGCAATCTGCTTTTATTCATTTGGCTGGAAAGAAAGGAGAAGGAAAAGGAAAAGAGTAACTCCAGGTCTGACCTGATGGTTGCTGCATTGACAAAAGCACATTACCCGCGAGTTGCCAAGCTGGCAGTCTTGGAAGCCTTGCTGGGTCTTCATGGACCTCACAGATGTATACAGCCTGCATTAAGTTATATCCTGGAATCCTTCTTGCTCTTCAATTTATCTTATTCTTCAATTTATATTTTCATATTTTAGTGCGATCATCTGTTTATAATACGTGCTCCTACAGGAATTATTTTTTGTATCCTTTTCCTAATATGTTCCTTCTTTAGACTTCTAGTTTTAAAAGCTGTTATTTGGTACTGCTGTTCATCAGGTTTTGTTAACAGAGACAAAATAAAGTTTGTTTGGCCACTCCCCACCTGTCTTTGATAAATACTATATGTAAGCACATTTCTGCATTTCAACTCCAAATCTCGAGATTTCCAAACTTAAGTACAGGGTTTGGGCTTTACCTGTTATTAGGAGAAAGGTATTTTTACAATAACACAAGTATTAATCAAGCAGTGATTTGCCCAACGTTGTTTTAAAATACAATGTTATCAGAAATTAAATACCCTGTTAGTGTAAGGAAGGGGCTGAAAAGAAAAAAGTGCTCTTAAATGTCCCAGCACAGGCAGAGTAGCTTCTACAGCTCCGCTTCATGGGACACAAGCTGGTTTTGTAATGCTACAAAGGAGTGACTTTATTAGTGTCCTCCAAATACCTCCTGTGAGCACTGCATTCCTGGGAGAACAGAGAAGATACAGCCCGCAAGGCACTCTAAGAAAACCTCACACTGTCTGCTTAAAAAGGAAGAACCCTTTTTCTCCAACTCCAGAATGTTTCTGGGTGAGGAAACATGATTAACATGGCTCTGAATTGTTATGATTATTATTATTCCACACAAAAATGAGGTGTGAAAATGCATCATATGTAAGAACTGATTCTGAATCAGTTATAAAGACACAGTTAAAATAAAACCCTGGAGTTTCTTCAGATGGCTCTGTAGTGAGTTTTATGGGATACAGTCAGGCAAATAGCATTAACTTCATTGGTCTACTAGGCTAGAAATGTCAATATTGACCCAACTCTGCAGTTCTGATTAGAGAGGATTTCAGTGGGAGTTCTCCTGGAATTACAACACTGGAGTCATGCCCACTGTCTCTGCAAAGTCAAAATGGCACTGCAGATTACTAAACATGTCTGTTCACATATCACGGATCCATGCAATATTTGCTCCTATATTTGCTTTGAGAATGTCACAGTAACACAGATGGTGCAATTAGGTGGTTGGCTTTGATGAGTTGCACCTGCTTTTACGGCCTCAGAACATAATGTCTCTGGCCATTTTATTTCTTGCAACATCTTTTTTCCACTGGTGGAAAAATACTTCTTGTTGTTTGCATTGCAGTCCTATGGCAGCAAAGTATGTCTTTACAGGAACATACAGCCACTTTTTTATTTACTGGTGATAATGAGACCATACGACTTTTACCATCAGCTGGAAAATGATGCCACAGTGTGATGTGTGAAACAAAATTGCGTTTTGCTTACTAACGCTTTTTCTCAGTGAACTCAAAGAAAGTCTGCAATGACAAATGTTCTGGCTAGTAATGACAATCTACCTTTTCAAATTAAAATAGAATATGTGCTTTAAAAATGAGTTCAGGGGAAAAAAAGGATAAGACGTGCTAAGTGCTGCAGCTAAATAAAAGCTCTGGTTTCCAGGTGAAGCCCTTTGATTCGTTTCCCTAGACTACAGGGACTTTTTGATTGCCTTCTGCCATCAGCTAAGAAAAAGGAGCTTGTTATTTTCATAGTGGCACTCCAAGCTTTCCCAGACCTCTGGAATGAGCGATCCAGAGGTTAAGGGACACCGCAGGACTCAACAGGGATTTGGAAAAGACTGAGAAGTAGGTAAGGCCATAGCTTAAACCAAAGAGCAAGGAGAAGTCTGTCTAGGTTTGAGAAGACTTAGCAATTCTGATTACTAGCAGAAACTTTGTCAGCCCTGGATAACTGGGAACGAGCCCTTGATCCAGGGAAAACCCTCACATTTGGTGCAACTGCTGGAAGTAAATGTCTTTAAGGAGATCGTGCTCAAATTTCCTCCCCTTTAGATCACTAATAACTAATCAGAAGCTTTTCCTTAGTGTTGTGTCTTTTTCCCAAATAAGACAATTTTACTGTGTCAATCAAAAGACTTTTCTAACCACATCTCAGCCCTCTACAGAATTCTGGGAAATATTAAAACGTAAAAAGTAAATTAGACTTCAAATACAAATCAGAAGAATCATGTACGTGATTTTAAAGCCCTTTGCACAAAACATGTAGCTTTAGCAATTAGTTAAATTTAGCTGAATTTTTTTTCTTTTAAGACTGAATTAATAACAAAGATCCCTCTTTCATCATGATTCCTTTGTCAATCAATCTATTTAAAAATTAAAAGGGGGACTCTCAATGAAATTATATAGCATATTGTCTTTCTAACTTTTCCTCCCGTTCTTCAAATGAAAATATTCTTTCAGAACTTTTTATATTGCTTGAAAATTGCACAGAACAGAACACACAGAGCCACCCGATTTCCATTTCACAGATAAACCACATACAGCATGTGTTCCGATTCGTCCCCTAATGTTTGATAGACGTGTCTCACCTCCCTCTAACACATGCAACTTTGGTAGTTGTAGCAGTGGATAATAGGGAAATGTAATTTGTTTAAAATGCAGAGAAAAGGAAGTGTGTTATGTCGGACTGGCAGCAAAGCTGGACATGCAGAACATGAAAATCTGTGTTCTTCCTTTTTCTTTTACACCTGCCACCACAAACGCACAAACAGATCAGCAGCTAATCTCCCTGCTCTTTATCAGGCCAGCTAAGTATTCATTCAAGACCAGCTTGTGCTTTCTTGTAGTTTAGCCTGGATCTTAATACCTTTACTTTTCATAGAGAATCATGTCTATTAATTACTTCTCAGGATCAGTATCCACAAAACACACTGCACACACAAGTCCAAATCCAAAGAAAATGAAATATATATCAGGTTACAGACTCAAATGTAAATGTACAAGGGAAGAATATTCAGGCCTCACCTCTTAAACGCAAAATTTTGTAAAACACCTACTTAAAAATACGTTCTCTGTGTATGTGTGTGTGATATACATGTATGATGCCTTCATATTGTGTCATATAACTTCTCCAGTCTTTATGAATGACGAGCCAGGTCGCATGGTCATAGCCCAGGGAAGCAGACACCAGCAGGTAGTATTTTTCCCCACAATGTGAACTGCAGATGTATTTGTTTTTCAAAATACAAAAGATTTGATTTTTTTAAATAGCCAGGAAACTGGGAGAAGGTACAAATGGCCACGCGTGTCAGAAATAAATGTGTGCGATATGTTATCGGACAAACCTATGACCAAGGCACTCCCCCTCCTCGACAGGGCGGGGGGAGGACGTAAGATGACAAATCTCGTGAGGGAGGTAAAGGCAGGAGGTGGCCGGCCAGCCCCCGCTACCATCGCCGTGACACCCCCACCCGCTACAGGACGTGGGTGCGTAGAGCGTGGGTGGTGGGACGGCCAAACCCGCCTGAGAGAGCCTTTGCCCCAGACTCATCGCGCCAAGGAGGAGCCCCCGGCCAGCCATCGGTCAGAGGAAACAGTAACCGCGAAATTGGAAAGAGACTAGGGAAACGGCCCGAAAAGCAGCCCAAAAGAAGCGGAAACTGGTGGAAGGCGCTGGCAGAGGCCCCGGCGCTGGACGAGGCCCAGTGACCCCGGCCAGGCACCGCCAGGCCTCACCCTGCGCCGGCCCCATCCCGGCCCCCCAGCTCCGGCGGGGCGCAGGAGCAGCCTGGACCCAGGCGGTGACCCACAGCCGCGGGGCGGCGGGGGTCACCCCCCCTCAGCATGGCCCGGGACCACCCGGGGCACCCACACCTCCCCACGGCCGCGAGCGGGGGGCCTGCGCCCACACAGCGGGGCGGGGGGTGCCTGAAGTGCCGGAGGGTGCGTGTAAGTATGGGGGGGCATGTTAGTTGGAGAAGGGGGCTTGGGAATCCGTAGGGCTGTGTTAACGCTTTTCGAGCACCGGGGGTGGTGGTTTGTCTGTTGTGCTGCCAGTATCGATCCTGAATGTATAGTTCACTGATTGCCAGCTAACTGTGTCATTAATAAATCAATAAACCCCTTTGATCCTGATTTGATTTAAACCACATGAGCTGAGTAGTTTTTCCCTGTGACACGTATGATCTGTTGCTACACTGATCCAGAGGCCTGAGTCCCGCAGAGGAGGACACAGGACCATGCTTACATCCATAAATAAATAAAGGCTCTTAGCCCCAATGGTTCGGCAGTGGCAAGGTTAAAAGCAGTAGAATATGGAGGGTACAAAGCTCTAGAAAACAGAACCTCTCGTTGTAACCCCACTGCTAGGGAGAGGAATTTGAGAAGATTATACAGCGTGTTTTGCAAACAGCAAGACTCCGTATGCTCAGTAGTTACTATTTTTTCAATGTATTGAACGACCGCATTTTCCACCTGCTATTCACTGTCAATTTATAAAGAAGCTAAAAACCTGTGACTATTTTGGCTTCTATAAGGACAGAATGCGTTTCAATTACTAGTTTTGAATGTCAGTGCTTCACTGCCAGGTGTGATTCCAAACACTCATGGACGAGTTTGGTTATCAAACGCAACAAGGATGTGCAATGGTAACCACCATGTAGAATAGACAGGTTAAACCCAGGAGCGGGGATTACAGCCAAATCTTCAGTTTACTCTCGGGACAAACCTCTCCTACAGCAGGGCACAGAGTCAGCCCAACAGAGACATTAGTTAGAAGGAAAATCTGGATCACGCTTCTCACTCAGAAATCAAATGTGTATGAATAATTGTCTGAATATTTATCAGGTAGAGGAATCAGAAAGCCAAGAGAGATAAATGAATTTTAGACAATGAATTACTAAAAAGGGTCAAAAATTATATGGAAGACTTCTGCCCTGAATTATCCCTAATAGAACAAAGTTTCATGTGAACAGACAAAATTTCCCAGTGCTTCCAAAACACAGAAACAGAGCGATCCCTACTGGCATCCCAGATCCTAAATAGAGATTATAAGGCAATTTGGTGTTTAATAGATAATTAGACCTCATCTCGTGGAACATCTTTCTATTTGACAGTAGGCTTTAAAAGGAATGCTTGAAGGAAGAACATTTTCTGTGATTACTTTTTCATACAAAAAAAAAAAAAACAAAAACCAGAAATGAGACTGTCTCTGCAACCCCGGTAATATTTTAAATCTAGCGAGACCAGAAACAAACATGAATTAGTTTTGCTTCTTCTCTATGTATCTGTTGGTAATTGCAATCAGAGTATTCTACGTGAAGATAAGAATATAAGGAATTTGAATTTAGAAAATATTTACTTTCATAAAGTTGATCTTTAATAAATGCAAAGGAAATATTCAACTTGAGAATTTTTTAAAGCATTAACATGCAACATTTCAACCAAATAATTAATAAAATATTTGCTTTTATTTTGGACACAATTTGGTTTTGACAGTCAGTCATAGGAAAAAAAATTATCTGTAATTAAGATTTTTTTTTCTTTCCAGTTTAGTTCTGTTGCTCTTCCTCCCTAGATGAAACACCTGATGTGCTGAAAATCACAGTTATAAATGCCATCCTTCCTTACAGTCTAAAATATTACAATTAATTTATTAGTGATAGAGCAAGATCAAAAGGTTTGGCATTCTGGTTACATTCAGGTGAGAAAAGATGTGGGTGTTCTGTTGTACTTTAACTTAAAAATCCAAACAACTGGAAAATGCACAACTGGACCAAAAAATCTCCTGTAAAGGGGTTTCTGCATACAATTTTAATACTTCTGGCTAATGGATGAGCTAAATAACCAGTTTTGTTGGATTTTGACATCTGAATTCTACAATACTATATCCTACAGAGTAAGAAGTGTAGAATTGTTAGCATATTCATACCCATGAGATATATTCATAGCTTCCCCCCTCTATCCCTCCGAGTCTTGTATCCAGATTAAAGTGGAAAAAAAGTAAAAAGAGGAAATTGCATTTCAAGGCCAAATTTATTGTTATTATTTAAATGCAAACTGTTGATGAATCCTAACGTAGCTCCCATTGAAAGAAATCTGAATAACTGCCATTTTTATTAGCACTATGGGCAATATCCTCTGTGGCATATCAGCAGGCACTCTGGTAAATTCAATACAGAAATGGTACAATCTGATTCAGCACCTTTGTAACAAGAAAAAGGTGCAGGTAAAGTATCAGAATAATAATTAAGTACTATGTCTATAAAATTTGTCCCTTTAAGGTTGGTTGGCTGTTCTGCAGAAAGCTTAAGGCAGTTTAAGCCAGCTGAATCTCACCTTGCTCTTGGCTACAAGTTCCCAATCTTTCTCTTGTGTCAGCACAAGTGCTTATGCGATCAGGCACATGGCTGCATCCTGCTGGTTCTACTGAAAAATATTTTTTTCTGCTTTAGTTTTTAGCAGAGTGAACTGTTGGAGTTGGCTGACTGCAAAGCCACGCAAGTGATGCTGGCAGCAGTGCACAGCAGGAGCACACCATGGAGAGACGTCTCCAAAAAGCCCGTTGGGAAATCCCTTCTTGAGACCAACTAGAACCAGCTCTGCTCTTTAAAGCTGCTCTTTTCTGAACTATGTAGGCTATCATATCATCCATATCACATAGGTCCTGTGATAGTGTGATAAATAATATGGACAATTCTAATAAATGTATTATGCTATGTCATGCTCTGCATAAGAACAGGACAGTGTGTGCAATATAAAATTAGGTATAGGAATGCAAATTTTTTCTTTGTGTTGTAAGAAGAGTTGCTTTTGGAAAGAGTTGTTGAAGAGGATTCCAACACAGCTTAGATTAGGACTGGCCTGTTTAAGAAAGACACTTTGCAACAGGTTGAAATATTATATTTTTACTTTTCTACTGTCACTGACACATGCATCTGCTTATTAAGGAGCATAAGATGGAAAAAGATCTCCTTAATTCTCTGATTGAGTTCCTTGCCATTGCAGACAAGTATGCTACATAATCACTTTCAGAGTTTATCAAGCTCAAATTTATCAAGAAATGTGTTAGGTTTCTTGTCCCCAGTACTCCTGTGAGGAGAGTTTCAATCCAGCTTTCAGTGTTGACTAGTAATAGACAAAACACCACACAGTCCTCGAGTACTGGTTTTAAACACCAGACCAGCAAGGGCTCTTCCAGTTTCCTCCTCCAAATTACAGACACATCTTTCTCATGCTGCCAGTCTTCTTCTTCCCTACAGGATCTGCAGTTAAAATGGCTCTTCGGTGTTTCTCTTTCTTCAGGAAGCTACATTTCTCTGAATTCCTTCAAATTCTTTCAATACATAGCAACTGTACTTGGTTTCTTTGCTCTCCTGGGGACTTACTTCTCCCTAAACTCTAACATTTTACAAGAAATTGCCTTCACCTGGAATGCGTTATCATCATCTCTGCAGCTTATTTAGATACTAATGAAAATAATTAACCTGTCACAGGTAGACATAACAGCACTACTCCCTTCTCATCTCTTCCCAGCTCACCTACCAAAACCATTAAGAGACAGTTTGGGGTAAAGACGGGTAAGATATAAAGATAGAATCATCCAGAAAATCAAACTGCAATTCATGAAATATATAACGCTCATGATGCATACTGACTTTTCTGTCCCATCAAATAAGAATACCACATTGGGATGTCACCAGAATGTTCAACAAAGGTTTTGCAAATGAGAGTTTTAGAAGCACTTTTCAAAGAAATCTTTTCTTCTCTTAGCTTTCTCAAATCCAGATGTGCACGGTAATATCAGGAAAGTAAAGAATTGTGCAAGTGCCTTTTCTTGAAGTCAGCAGGAAGTATGGCTTAATCAAAATTGATTATCATTTTTATTATCTTTTCACTGATTATATTTCTATATCAATAGAAATAGTAGTATATAATTTTAAATAATTTGATCTATTTTGTAATTTGATCAATGAATCAATTATTTAAATCAAATGTATCAATTTCTTCTCTGAAACTTTTAAACTGCTTGTAAGACCCCCACAGAAATGGTGTGGTGGGCTGACCCTGGCTGGACACCAGGTGCCCACCAAAGCCGCTCTGTCACTCCCCTCCTCAGCTGGACAGGGGGGAGAAAATACAACAAAAGGCTCGTGGGGTGAGATAAGGACAGGGAGAGATCACTCACCAGTTATCATCACGGGCAAAATAGACTTGACTTAGGGAAATTAGTTTAATTTATTACCAATAAAATCAGAGTAGGGTAATGAGAAATAAAATCAATTCTTAAAAAATACACCTTCCCCCACCCCTCCCTCCTTCCTGGGCACAGCTTCACTCCAGAATTCTCTCCCTCCTCCCCACCCTGTGGCACAGGGGGACAGGGAATGGGGGTTGGGGTCAGTCCATCACACCTTGTCTCTGCTGCTCCTTCTTCCTCAGGGAGAGGACTACTCACACTCTTCCCCTGCTCCAGTGTGGGGTCCCTCCCACGGGAGACAGTTCTACACAAACTGCTCCAATGTGGGTCCTTTCCACGGGCTGCAGTTCTTCATGAACTGCTCCAGCGTGGGTCCCTTCCCCGGGCTGCAGTCCTTCAGGCACAGACTGC
>JANXJC010000013.1:1294092-1316231 GCA_027564655.1 Leptodon cayanensis
GCACCTCCTCCCCTCCTTCTGCACTGACCTGGGGGTCTGCAGGGCTGGGGCTCTCACATCTTCTCACTCCTCTCTCCGGCTGCAGTTGCCATTGCGCAGGGTTTTTTTCCCCCTTCTTAAATCCGTTCTCCCAGAGGCACTACCACCGTCACTGATGGGCTCGGCCTTGGCCAGCGGCGGGTCCGTCTTGGAGCCGGCTGGCATCGGCTCTGTCGGACACGGGGGAAGAAGCTTCCAGCAGCTTCTCACAGAAGCCACCCCTATAGCCCACCCGCTACCAAAACCTTGCCATGCAAACCCAATACAAAAAAGGAAAAGGAAGGAAATTCGTATATGCTAGACATCACCATATGCATGCAAAATATTTGAAGTTATCTGTAATTCTACTACAAAGCCCTTAATGACCAGCAAGTAGAAAAAGTTTGAAAAAAACCTGAGCTATACAAAAGTCAACAAATCCCACTCCTTCCTGGAATTAGCAGTGTAGCAAGTAAAAGAAACATACATCAGGAAAGAAATAATTACCAAAAACATAAGTATTAGCATAATTTTAGTATAACAGAAATTAATTACAAAGCAAATGCTATTTTAATATGTAATACTAATATTACATACCGCTACATTGGTGTGTAATACTCCTTGCTACTCTATAAAATGTGTATTTGGAAACTGGTGTCCTAGAATCACTCAGGAATAGAAGGTATAAAATATATGTATTGAATGAGAAATAGTCTTGGTCAGAAGAAAAACTGACATTAATCTTCCTGAATCCTACATCTTCTCTTCTGTTTGCACCCAAGCCAGCCACTATAGTGAGTTCTTCTAAGGGTTTTGATTCATTATTCATAGTGCTGGCTATTGTTGGCTCACCCACAACACAGCACAGCTCATGTCTCACTTTGCAACTTCTTGGAACAAAAAGCATAGGGAAAGCAAAAAGAAAAAATATTTTTGTGGAATTTTAAAAGATGAAGTTGTACTTACTTTCCTCTTATGCACAGGCCACAGAAGGATTTCCAGCTGAATTCCTCAGCCCTGAGCTGGTCCGTAGTCGCATATTCAGGAGCAGAACATTGCACCTTTGGAAGATGTTATTTTCAAAACGCTTTCTCTTTATCTTAATAAATGCGGACAGTTAATTTACTGTCCATTTTATGACAATGATGTTCTAACACTTGGAAAGCATAAGTCCTAACACAGATTGCCCTCAGTCCACCCTCTGCATCATCTACCTACCTCATCTTTGCTCCACCCAGGTACAACAAAATGCCAAGTTCACTTCTGGAAGTTCACCGGTTTGAATTAAAAAATTGCAATGAAACCTGACAGAACAAATAAACCAGCTCATCTCTGAAGTGTACATTTCAGTCACCTTAAAGAAAAGACCTTCAAAACCTGTAATGCATCTTTCGTACTTGTGAGAGAAACATTATACTCATGCTTCATGGGTGAAATATTGCATATTTATAATGATTCATTGAGCCGTATTCAAGCATACTGGAGTGACAGAGGTAACTGGACTATTTTTTTCCCAAGCACATGAGAAAACAGAGCTGAAACATGGTGAGCACAAATTGTCATAATTTTAACAGGGAATTCAATACCTATGTTACGGGGATATTATGAACACCGTGACTTTGATTGGGGAAGCGCTAACACCTGCTTGCATATTGCATGGTTATTTGGGTTTTAAAGATTTTGTTTTTAAAGAAAAAAAGGGTTGAATTCCACATTAGATTTCGGCAATTTGTTTCATGTTCTAGACATTTAACATAAAGACAGATCTTTAAATCTGTGTTTATCAGTGTGTAAAGTATTAAAAAAAAAATTGAAAGAAGATATGGTGGAAAATAAAAATACCTTTTTCTAGCACATTTCTACACATTAACATTTTCACTTTCTGCAAAAGCCTGGACTTAGTAATCTTTCATGAACTATCACAGAAAAGATAGATTTAAGCAAACCAAATCACTCTTTGCTGAAGATCAATCAGTTGTATGATGCTGCAAATCGTTATAAATATTAAGGATAATTTGATGGTCATAGCCTAATGAAGAAAAGTGCCCTGGAGTGCCTTTCCCAGCTGAAAACTTGAGTATTTGGAAAATAGGGTGATTTTGAGTCTTATTGTCTTGTTAGTGTCTTGTCTGACATTTTTCCAGCAATGTGAGGAAGAGTATAATTTAACAGGACATGTATAATTTAAGAAGAAACACACTTTTTATTTGGATTGCCATTATTGATCCAAATATCAGGTCTCCGGTCTGAATACATTTGGCTTTATAAAGAAAGTTATGGTACCTTGCATGTGTACTGGATAATTCAGTAATGAACAACTGCTAAATAGTTTGCTGGAGCTGAAACAGGTCTGGCAGAGTTTTTACATATTGCTTTCAGCAATTGGGTGTAATGGCATTATTCTTATCATGTCCACATAAAACATACAGGTAGATTAGATGAGCAGGGTTAGTCTGTCCAAATGAAGATGCCTATAATACGAATGTCTGAATTTGAGCTAGACCTTGTAGGATCTCTTTATAGTGAACGGGGGGATAATAAATTTGCTAGGGTACAATTAATCTAATCCTGAACCTGAAGTCTGTAACAGGTCAGATGCATCGAAATCAAGAAGGACTAGGAACCAGGACAACTAGGTTAGAGGTAGAACACCCACACCGTGTACATCTAAGGTAAGCTGAGATGACTGATGTCCACTTCATACAGGAAGGACCAAGACTGACATAGTCCAGCCGCATGCCTCAACTTCACTGAAGTTCTGCTGATGCCCAGCAGAATTAGTTCAATGGAGAAAAGAAATTACTCAAAGGAGCTCCAGCTGAATTCTGGGAGCTATTGATTCTCATACTGTTGGGGTTTTTTTAAGAGAATTCAAAATTAATTTAGATCTAAAGGAAAGTAGAACTAAAGAAGAGACGAGACAAAGGGAGGAAAAAATATTCCTCAGCTCAAGAAAACAGCTTTGTGAAATAAAATATGCTATAGGTTGAATTAATACTCTTCTTACTGCTGCTTTCTTCCACAGATACACAAGAATGTCCTTTGAGTTACACAGTTTAATAAACTGGGGCTTTATACCGATCCCCAAACCAGAAAATTGGAAAAACACGGAAAAATGTCTGAAGGCATATTTGAACTTTCATAAAAGAAAATAAAAGAAAGTAAAATTTCCAGTTGGTCAATGTAACGGTAAGCCTGGCAGGACATCGACAGCACTTTTCTCATTCGAAACTAACGATTAAAGTCTTTTATGTCTGGCTAGACGTGGAGAAATTAGGACCGGCAGAAAGAGTTTGTGTGTTCAGCAGGCTCACTGGGGCTTGCTAGGATTGGTAGCATCAGGTTCTGGGCTATGTCTGTGAAAAAGCTGGATGGAAATGATACAAATAAATACTGAACTCATTCCCTGAAAGGAGCATCTCCATCTCAGCCACTGAGCAGGGGGATGAATGTCTCTAATCTCGACAGTAGCAATTCAGTCTGCAGTTAGGACACTGGTGAAATACCGTTGCGAACCAAAACACAGCTGATAGAGATGGGCTCCTAGGAGGGTCTGTTATGTCAGTAAATCGACACGGGCAGCCATTGTTCATCTCATATGAGAAAGATACGCGTTAGCAGGACGGAGAAGACCTGATGTAAATCTTCTTAGGCAGAAACCCCGAATCACTGTTCTACCTGCCCAGTCGAAAGTTTAGTGACTGAAACACTTAGCACTATGCTAAATACCACACTTTTTGGTTCAAGCGATTTCTGTTACATGTCAGAAGTTAACATGTGTGTGCATGTTTGTACACATGGTTCTTTCAAGCAAAGGATTTTGCTAAGAAAGCTCTAAAGGAATTTTGTGCTGGCAAAGCCTCTGGAGGAATGGGAAAAAAGCATTTGTATAACACTGACATGAATTGTAATTTGTTCCATTCCTGCCTTGGGGTTTCTAGGTGTATTTTAGTGAATAAAGTCACTGATAAGGTGGTACATGCAGTCCCTGGGTTGAAAGCATAACGTGGTATCACCAGGAACAGAACCATATTTGAGATTCAGCTTTTCTGACAAACTCATTAGTGCAATTCTTGCAAATATTTAAATACAAGAGACGCTGACCTGAGAATACAAACTTGAGGGGCCATTGCTTGTTATCTTTACTCTGTCTCCCAGCTTATCATATGCAAGGAGTGAGACTGCACTTGAATGCATTTTGAAAACATCTGTCTTTTCATGGAAGAGCAGAATTAAGCTCTCTCCTTTTATCAGTGAGAGACCACACTTCTAGTACATAGCAGCCACATATAACTTTTCTTTTATGATCATCAGAAATAGTGTACAATGTGCAGAACCCACCATGGGAAACGTGAAATGTTCATTCCCCCTCTTTGCTGCAGAGATGGGGAAGAGATGGAAATCCATCCTAATTTAGAATCTGCTTTTGTCTTCCTTAACATTTCACACTCCGTGTGCTGTAACTCTTGCTTTAAAGCCTGTCAGGGTTGTTTACAGAAGCATCATCCCTAGAGCAAGCAAGATAACCAGAGCTAACCAGTTCAGAAGTTAGGGAAGAGAAAAATCTCAAATGTAGGACGATGGGGTTCTGCAGAGTGGATGTGGATTCTTTAATCTCTCGGTATTGTTCCTCAGGGGGAAAGTTTCTCATCTATTCCTTTTTTCCCCCTCTTCTTACCCACAGAAAAAGTGTTTAGCCCTCTTGCCTTCTCATGCCTGCCCCTCCCATCCTCCCCCACTCAGGCATCTGAATATAGCTCTTGTATAAAACACAAGCAATAGTTTCAAAGGCCGGGGGGGGGGGGAGAAACAAATATAGTTAAACAGGAATATTGCATTTTCCCAAGCATTCCACTGATGATTTTTCCCCCAGATGTGTGCATTTTGCTCTGTCAGTCCCTAGTTGCTCTCCCGGCCCTGTGGCAAGCCGTGTAAGAGAGGCGCGCTCAGTCGCAAGCCCAGCGTGCCAGCCTTTTCCTATGCAGGGGGGCCAACTTTAGGGAAAGCACTCTCCAGTACGAGACAATTACAATTTCAGAATAAAGCTGTTTGAATCATTCTATTTAATTCAATAAAATGTAATGGCAAATAGTATTTTTCAAAAAACTTCATAAGGCAGTATAAAAAGAAAATATCAATAAAAATCTATTTCCCTAGCTCCATTGCATCATTACAAAAGCTGTACTTTTTGGATTCATATCTATGGGACTTCATTAGTTTGATCCCAAGTCAATCTTATAGTATTCTTCCTTACGGAAAGCAGGAAAATTGACAAAAAGGCGGCAGGGGGAACAACTCAACAACACTGTTATAAGGTCCAAAATTCACATTTTACAAAAATACAAAATCCCAGAACATAATGTTCAGTTTCACATTTTTGTAAATTAGGTCACTGCCAAGGCACTAAACTCTAATAATGGGAGACAATAAATTTGAAAATGTCTGGTTTTCAACAGTTAAATTACCTGTTTTCCTAGTTGTTTTATCAGGTAAGGCAAAAAGGTATGCCTGATGTAAGATTTGAAGCTGAAATACCCCTATTAATATGAAGAAAGCTAATGCATAATAATAAATGCATAATCAGAGGATTCAAGGCCATATCCTACAAATATAAAAATCAAAAAGGATAAAAGAAGGAAAATGACATTTTTTATTTCACTGTCCCCAAACACAAGATTCAACATACAATATAAAATGAGCTTTCAAACGCAGAAACCTACTCCGTTCTGAAAACAGGTTTGTTTAAATTTCCAGGCTAGCGGAGAGGAGCAGCAGGTCTCCCGGCAGAAGACAGCAGCGTGCCAGGCCAAGCACTTTGCAGTGATGCGTGAAGTCCCCGAGCTCTATCTAGTGGCTGGAAAGGAGCGTCCTGCTTTCCGTGGAAGAGCTGCTCAGGGCTTCTGCCTGCCTGGCTGGCTGTAACGTGAAGACCTTCTCTTTTCACTCTGGGTAGAGTTCTACCGGCTATAAATGGATTCAAGCGATAGCACAATTGGCTGTACTCTTTTAGAGGAATACTTCTGTTTTCCTCTCCTTGCCCTGTGCACAAGATAGTGCTCAACAAACAATGGTGAGGTGGGTTTGTAGAGAGGAATAATATTTTATTAAGCAACTGATATTATTGGAAAAAAACAGGACATTTGTTTAGTCACATATATTCTTCTCTGGAGCTAAACCCAACTCGTTTATGTTTCGAACCGAACTAGTTCTTCACCCCAAAAGTATTATTTTCCTCTCTTTTCCTCTCTTTTCCTCTCTTTTCCTGCATTAGTGGTATATGGTCATGAATCTTTTATTTACAAAGATATTGCTTGTCTCCCCTATAAACATTCTTGGATAAATATCATGACTATCCCGGTAATACAAACAATAATAACTAATCATTATTTGCTATATCATGCAGAGATTTCATATATTTATTTTCACTTTTTTTTTTTTTACTTTTCTTAAGACAATTTAGCACAGCATCCTTTTCATCATTTTGATATATTATACCTACATAAACAAAATAAAAGACAAGAGGAGAGGAAAACTTTAGATGTGTCTATTAGCTGCTGACAGCATTCCCTCTGGAAACTTGCCTGCAAATCCAGCCAGGGTTTCCATCTATTCCTGCAAAACCTTGGGTGAGCAGGAGGGTCTGCATGTGGGTTCTGAGGGTCGGAGCCCCGCGAGGGGGAAGATAAGGGATCCTTTCGGGCCCCGAGGGAAAAATCACCTTTCTCATTAAATCTGAGAAAGCGGTTGAAACTAGTTGTCACGTCCCCTCACAAAAGCAAGAGGAGTTCAGTGAGATTTCATGTGAGGTCCCGCTACACCCGCCTAAGCGAGAATACTCATTTCCAGACAAGGTCTTTCTCAGACTAAAGGACGTGGGAGCTGAAGTATTGTCGGAGTTGTTGTACCATTTCTTTGTTACCGCGATGCATTGCACAAGTTTATGCATATTTGGGGTCTCCCAAATGAACTAATGAGATGTTTGCCACATTAGCTATTTTTGAAGGCCTGCAAGAAATTTATACTTGTGCTGAATGTAGCTGCCAACTTGTTTACTGGAGTGAGAAATAAGTCTTTCTCTTCCGAGGACTCGCGTTTAACTCTGCACAGTGTTTGGCTTTTTGTTTTGATCTGTAAATCCCTCTATAGTTGAAACTTCGCGTACTGCCACAGCATTGATCTGCTGAAACATTTTAACTAACTTTAACTTTCCCACAGAAAGTCTTTCAATGTAGAAAAAGTTTGTTTGAGAAGCCGTCAAATCCTTGATGCATTGCAAATCGGCAAAGGACTGGTGCTGTAAAATTCTTGGAAGTGTAACTGCGGTGAGAACCACTCAAATCTAAATAAACCAGGACAATCTCAGGAAAGGAAAAGAGAAGTGAAAGGAAATGAAAGATCATAGGCTTTGCTGGCATTAGAAAAAGATTTATTGTACAGCTGTAAGAAGAGACATTTCTAAGTTAGATACATCTTTTGGCAGTGTAACATATCCAGCTTCACTCCAACAAACTAAAATGCGCTAGCAAAAACATTTTTTTCCCCAGTACAGTTGTGTTTACAGTAAGATTTACAACTACAAATATTATAGAAAACTGTACTGCTAAGTATTGTGATTTTTTTAGATGATACAGTAATTTTTTTAGACAATACAGTAATTTTTTTAGACCAACTGACATAGCTTACAAAAAATAGGCAAGTTTTATCTTCAGAAATTCATCATTATTTTTAGTATAAAAGTTTATCTAACCAAGATACTCCTTCTCCTTCCAAACTTCATACCCTCACAGCTACAACACTAATACCTGCAACTAATATCACCATATCAAAAAAAAGATTCTAGCATGGACCTAGCCTTAAATCAGTATTTTTTTTACTTTTTTTTTTAGCATTTTTCAAAGTATAGACACTTTGAAAGGTTTTCCGGTAGAGTTCCTGTAGAGCAAATTTTAGCCTAATGTCCTTAATTAGCTTCAGTAGACCTTTGTTTAGACCAAAGATCTTGAGAGTCCCACGGAACCACAGATTTGAATTAAACTGATCTAATTTGAAACAGTAGATACATGCATCATAGTTTTCATAACATATAATTTTACCTACAATCAGTCTGAGGAATTGCTGAAGATCAGAGAGCAAGTAACTGCAGAGATGAGAAGAGGCAGCCTGGTTTAGTACTTAGCTGTACACCACTCAAGTCTTATCATTAATTATTGGTTTTGCCTGAAGCTGAAGAGAATGTCAGAGGAAGTCTGGTGAGAGCACAGCGCTGTCTTGGGAGGGGATGCTCAGAAAAAAATTGACTACAAGGAAGATGCTATCATGCTGGGGATGGGAACATCTCTGTTCTGACTGGTGCAAGACAGTGGTCCATGGGAATCATATCAATTCTAACACTTAATAATATTGTTAACAAATAATACTAATAGTGCTCTGTCCTGTTAATATTGTACATGCATTCAGATCTTGTTGATTTAGCTTGTTTCCTAAGCCAAAAAATATATACATATTCACACACTTGAGATTATATAAGCAACTAATTAAAATTAAAAGCTGGAATGAAAATAGGAATATTATCACGGTTTATGCAATTCAATGATTTCACAGTCAAAACTCTACAGCATGGGGAAGGATTGTAAAACTGCAAACTACTTTGATGAAAAATTTCAAAATTCCTAAGACTTTTTTGTCCAGATAATTTGAAAACTCTAAATATAAGTAGATAACAGTAATTTATTCTGCATAGCCTGCAACTTAATTGAATTGTAACTAGCATAGTTGCAGCTACACCCTGAGGACCCTTTGAAAATGAGGAATGAACCCGTCAGATTATTTCTCCTTGATTAGGAAAAAAAAAAGAGCGTAAAATCCTCTACAAATCCCGAATCCTTTTGTTGACAACAAGAAGAAGCTGTGCATAATGCATAGGTACTGATTAGACATTTATTTGATTTACTGAAACCCTTCTACTTAACAGTTTGCAATGCATCAGCCTCCTGAATGGAGGCTCAAACTACGGTGTGTCCGTACAGACAAAATTTATCTTCACCGTTGTGAAAACCCGCACTAGGAAACTCCCAGAGAAGTGAAATGCCTCTGGTCTTTGGCCGAAACATTTTTGACATTCATTTCTCAGGCCTTTATATCACTATTCCTTATACTGGTGAAGGGATAGCATTTCACCCCCGCCTTTTTAAATTGTATAAATAGCTACAGAGATTGTAGGCCATATATTTCTGTCTCCCAGTGCTGCCTCTACTGTACCTTGCCTGTTAGGGTTTAGTCATTACTGAGACCATGGGCTTCACTCCCAAATTGTTTACGATTGCAGCTTCTCTTCTTGCTTGCGTCCAGACATGCAACCGCAAATACAGTAAAAAACAACGGCATTTCTTATAGCGCTCCCTTACATCTCCTACCATCGCTCTGCTTCCAGTTGTAACTCCCAGTTTGCAGGCTCCTGCTGTAGGCAGTCCTGCAACAGAAAGAACGAGTCAGGCAGAGCAGTGTAAAGTGCCCCGGCAAGCAGGTGAAACGAGTTCCGCGCTCAGGAGTGCTGCCGTCAGTGAGGCAATATGTGGAGGTTAGACAGTGGCCGTAGATCGACGGTGTAGCAGGAGATGTAAGCCCTCTCCCTCTCACCTAGCCAGAGCGCAGCTGGCAGTTGGCTCGGGGAGCCGCGGCCATCCCCAGAGGACGGTAACAAGGGCTCGGCAAGACCAGCCTGCCCAAGGGAGGTCAGACGAGGGGTCCCCGGCTCTAAAATGTGCTGACAGAGGGGAGCCGGCGCAGGGAAGGGAACAGACCCCTTGCAATGAAGAGTAAACAGTTGAGCAGCAAGAAGGGGGCAAAAAGGGAAGAGACTCCCTTTTTAAGGCTCGTATGGAAGGGGATATACTGTACCGGCCCAGTTCTGAGCTCCGATTTGTATGGAGAAACTAACATATCTGATTCCAGCCTCTCTCCGAGACAGATGGTGAAGGAAGAGCTAGCAGTGTGCCCCAGGCATAGGCATGGTCGTCAGGACTACGTCGAAACTGACGGTTGCAAGAGATCTCCCAGCCGCCGGTGCCTCGGCCGCACCCCGTGTTGTCCTCTCCTGGGACGTATATTGATGTACACTAGCCTCCTCTCATCCTGCTTCCGCTCACTTTCTGCGGGATGGAAACCTGGGCATCCCCTGCCAGAAAGGGACCAAAGCACCTTTTAACCTTGCCCCATTCTGGATGATCAGGGAACAAAGACTCTTGTCCTGTTAATTCTTGTGAACACAAACATGTATGTAAGAGTAATGACTCATATTCACTTCCCTTTTAAGGGGGAAAGTGTAATCTACTCTGTCACTAAGCACATCAATCGCTCCTCATCGCACCTCTGACAACATCACTGCGTCAGTAACACTTCGTAAGACTACAGCTGGTATTTGTCTCTGGAGACCCAGAGCTACCCCTCAACGGTGTAACAGCGTAAAAGCCAGGAGTCTGCACCATAAAGGGTGAGTATGCCAAAGCCCGTCCTTCCTGAGAGCCGCCCCTTGCAGTGGCCTCACCTGAAGCTCTAACTGCATCTCTTCAGTTTGCCGTGTAGAAGCAAACAACGAAGCAGACCGCTCCTGAAGATGAAATTAAGGCTGAACCGTTGCATTAAATTCTGTCGTTACCGTGGTGTAAGTACAGGGCAGCTCTACTCAAGTAGGTGGATTTAAACTGATGCAAAATGAGGATCAGTAAAACAAGGGACAAGTCTCCAAATACTAAGGAGGTTACTGAGGAGTAATACTACACTGTTGGGTAGTATTATGGAAAATGAAGGCATTCGGGAGAGGATTTTGAAACAAAAGGGTCTGAAAAAGAGTACCCTTACACAGATCAGAGAGGATTTTCACAGCCTGAGGTCTGATATGCAGAAGGTTGAGATCGTAGCCTACTATGTCAGGAATCATGTTTAAAGCGTCAGATGAGCTAGAATAAATCTTAAAGCTAATAGTTTCTTTCATTTTTATTATTTACTCTGCAAAATGATGTACTGATTTTAAAAATACAGAATAAGCTTCTCCCCCCCCCCCCACTTCTATCTTTAAAAATGTAAAATCTTACAAGGCAACAGCCTAGAGTTTAAACAGGTTAAAATATATCAAGGAACTGAATGCTGTGATTATTTGAGGTCATTGCACCAAAATAAGTAAGATTCTGAATATCTCATTGAAAGTGCGATTTGTTTTCTGTAAGAATCTTAGTTTTTTTTTCTGAAGACTCCACATTTAAATTCTTAATCATAGTGTCTGTTCAAACTGTTTTTAGAATCAAATACACGTAGTTGGTGTCTACAGTATAACAGGTAAAGGAAATACTTAAAAAAAAAACCCGCAGCATTTGTGTCAGACAGAACTATAAGATGTCTCTGCCTGCATGCTGTAGAGAGGAATGGCTAAGCAGTAACTCATCCAAAATCTTGAACAAAGATAAAAAATGTAGTCAGTTATTATGCACTCAGTTGGCAGAACAGCTCTTAAAAGAAGAAACGACAAGTGAGTATGATGAAAAGAGGATATTTAAAAACCTCTTAATTTTACATAAATTTTAACAGCATAATTAATGATAATTATGATAATTAATAGTGCCGATTTTGATTGGTATAAGAGAATACATAAATATTAAAAAGTTATATTCTTGCATGGGGAAAAAAATAACGCATGCTTAAGACACAGTGATACACAGGCAGAAGACTAAGAAAATACTATTTTTATTTTATTTCTTTCCAAGACCAGATTCAGCAAAACAGAAGGAAATCTATGAGAATAAAAACAATCTTGAATTTCTTTTCTGTCTTAGTAGGTGGCAATTACGTTTTAAGATTATTTTTTTTTAGGTGTGGTACTATGCTGCTTAATCATCCATTTCTTCATGTTCCCATCTCTACATGTAACATTGCTGTAGGAAAAAATATTTTTATGGTTCTGTTCCAAACAAGCTCACTTGAATAACTTGGCCTTACTTAAAAAAAGCTATATAGATATTAGTAGCACTTTTAAGTTTTGCAAGTCAACAAGAGACACTGCAAAGTTAAACCTCAGACTAATTTCTTCTATGACCCAAGAATCTTTAAAATAAAAGCCTCTTCAGTTTTCAGGACTCATGGAGGTACACTTGTAGCCACCAGATAAACTAAGCTGGATACAAATATGAGTGCCATCAAATGTGTGAGTCTTCTCCCTTAATCTCTGAAATCAGGCCAGTAAAGACAGCAAAATACCAAACTGTACTGTCATTCTGTTGGATTTCACACCTAAGAAAGAAATCTCGTGGGAGCTTTTGGGGAACATTTTGTTGCTGCAGAAATTGTGTGCTGTACTCTGAAATGTGCTGCACAAGCATATTCACATGGTGGCAGGTTGTACAGAACTGCTGGGACAGTCATTTACTGAATGAGACAAAATTAAGATGGTGACAACGTTTGACTGTCAACCTGGATGTGTGCTGTTTGGAGTTTCCTGGTCAAATTTAAATTTTACTATCCAAATATTTCTTGTGCTTAAAAGAAGATATGATGTGACAGGAGCAAGCTATATGGACGTTCCTTCTACTTATTTTGTTCTGCGTTTATGGGCATTTATCCTGTATGTGGCTCTGTAAGAAGAATCTGTCTGACCTCATTTTTAAAACAAATTATGTGCGTGATGTGTGGGGAAACTATATCGCGCTGGATCCAGCAGCCCGAGAGGTGAGGCTGCCAGAGCTCGCTGCCGCAGGTCCCACGGTGGCAAGGCTGGGCAGGGACGCCCAGTCGGCACGTGGACACACAGCACCCACAGACACCACACAGGGTGTCCCGGGACAGCCCCGGCAGGGTCCGGACGGGGTGTCCCTTCCTCCCAACCCTTCCCTGGGGTCCCCGCCTGCCTCGGAGCTCTCTGCTCCTCGGGGACGGCGGCCGAGGCCCTGCGGCGGGCTGGGGGCTCCTGGGCTGGGGCGGGGAGGACCCAGGGCAGGGGTCCCCTCCATCTGCCTTCGCTTCTCTGTCTTCCTCTGCGGGCGTGCAGGTGAGCTGTTGTCACATAACGCGCAGGTGCTGGTGCTCGCACGCACTGGTTTTGTGTCTAGTAGTTGATAGGCCTGGGGAAGCGCCACGCTGAGGATGCAGGGAAGGACAGAAAGTCTTAGGGTTTGCCTTTGGGATTATCTTTGTTCCCAGAAGCTTTTAGATGTAGGTTAAGTAAACCTCTGCCATGACTCTGCCAGCTGCAGTCCTGCGACAAACAAGCCAACGTTTCAATACCTCTCTCAATGTTATTTCCACAACTTCACAATTTTATGAAGCAACGCGTTTCCAGCTCAGTACACCCAGAGAGAGACGCAGCACCCTCTGCTATCACATAGGAACAATAGTTGGCCTCTGTCTTTTCCCAAGATCTGTGGCTTCAAACAGCGGGTAAAAGGTAAGGCAGATATTGTGTGATAATTCGATGGGTTTCAACAAAACCAAACCGATTTCACTTTGCATGCTGCCATTTTCAGAGATGCACAACGCAGTACATAAATGGTCAGCATATCTCATACAAGCAGTATGAGCTGCACGGTTTGTTCTGACAGGATCAACGGAAAGACCTGTTCCCCTGCTATCAGGAGAAGCAGATGGTGATAACGCCCTTTTCTGGTCATTAAGGTTCAGCAAGGTGGATAGCGCAGACTTTTCAACCATATACTTCCCTCTGAGCAAGTAACCCAGATCCACAAAAACAATCCACTGATGCTTTGTGGCATCTCAAGACTTAACGAAAATGATGCAAGATGACATTGGCATTTCCCTGGTCACTCCACACAGCTGCTTCTGAAATCAGCACTGAGCATTTGGTTCGAGTGGTACGACAAGAAAAATGACAACACGGAGATGTTACTGGCATCCAAATGCTTGGCATACTGAAGGCTACCCATAGGCTCCAAGAAATGGCCTGTATGGTTTCTGGATTTTAAAAATACATGAACGCCCTTTCCTCCTGCATAAGAAAGAAATAAACTAAACAGTGTATAGATCAACTGATATTGCAAGAGACTTTGGCTGGGCCCTGATCCAAATGGCAGGCTACACTGTCACTCTTGGGGTCAAGCACAGAGGCAAGGGGATGAGAGCCGCATTTCAGCTGCAAGGCAGCACCCGTGGGACAGAGCAGGAAACTTTGCGCTTCTCAGATCCAGCAGGATTCAGCTGAAGCAGGAGCTGAGCGGACGGATAACTGCTCTCTGCCGCATGCCATTGCAGTGCCTGCCTTTATTGTCTCTTTGTCGAGTTAGGCTAGATCACACACTGGTCCTACAGCATGCAGGGTCTCTTCCAGGGCTTAGACTCAGACCCTTTTTAAGATGACGGATTAATTCATCATTTACGCTCAAAGGAACTCCAGGGAAGCCAATGATTAGACCGAGTAACCATTGGTCTCTGTATGGCTTCTATACTAATATTTGATGTTTCAGTGCAATGACATCATTTGACACTGTTGGTCATGTACTTCAAGGTGAAAAATGTGCTCTGAGTGGGGAAGCTCCATCAACAAACTGAGCTTCCCAAAGCTTTGTAAGCCATCTCCAAAATAACTTCCACTTGGAAACTGCCCCTAGATGCATCCTTCTCACTGACTTCTTGGTTGGTTGGTCGTGTGCCAGGTATGCAGCTGGATGAAGGATGAGCCCTTTTGCCTGAAGCGGCCGTATGAACTCTCTTCGTTTTCTTTTGCATTCACATGATCAACATCAGC
Organism: Leptodon cayanensis; assembly: GCA_027564655.1. Taxonomy (NCBI): domain Eukaryota; kingdom Metazoa; phylum Chordata; class Aves; order Accipitriformes; family Accipitridae; genus Leptodon; species Leptodon cayanensis. Next base: position 1,308,854 of record JANXJC010000013.1, read on the forward strand.
CTTTCTTTCTCGTTCTTCTGGCTTTATCGATGCCTGTTCATCTGCATGAATTTTCCCTTTCCCCTGCCGACCCCCAGCACACCAGAATTACAGTGCAAACACTTCTGTAAGCATATATCCTTGAGAGTACTCCCTTAAGATTTCAATGAAACCATTAGGAAAAGAAAATGTTAGTGACTATGATATGAAGCTACTCATCAAAACAAAACTGAAGTAAGTTTTAAACTGATGTGTTCACAGAGTTTCTCGCAAATATGCTTTTGCCAGTGTCTAGTGAAGACTTCACTGAATGGCAAAGTATCCCCAAAAGAGACCTGAAAGTTACTTTCCACTTTTTACTTAATGAATGCATACGCTGCTAAGGCAACCTACAGAGCCCCAGGATTAGTTCATCCTCCCTGTGAAGTGAGGTCAGCAGGTCAGAAGTGGTGGAGTCATGTGCAGAATACCTATGCTAAAGAGACCATCTCACTGTCCTTGGATGTTTAAAATTCTTTCGTTAATACGTCCCTGTGTGTTGCAAAGCTACCGTGTTCCCAAGCAGCACTGTGAGTGTCCCAAAGGAAGCACAAATTTGAATCACTGAAAGGTGGCCACATTCCACGTACACCCTCAAAGTCAAAGTGATATGCCATTTTCCTTAACTTTACCTGTCAATGACAGATGCCCCCATATCACTACAGCAATAATAATAATAGCCCAAATAAAGCAAGGTGCTTGATGGGTCTTGCTGTAACTTAGTGATTTATCACATATTACATGGGAGCTTAAAGGTGAACCCTATTGTGAATCTCCATGATTTAGTGTATACTACAGAGAAGCTTAGCATGTAATTCTGTTGTAAATTTATATTGATCTGCTGTACAATATACAGGACGTTATGGTGCAGCTTCATTGTGAGACTCTTCTTACTCACTTCCAGTATCACGCAGCTGTAACTCTAACTTCAGTATGAAACGCTGAGCTGTACTGGGGGGCACAGAGGATTTCGCTGTGCAGCTCGGTTGTGACCCTCTAATGGTGTGCTCACTGAGTCCTGCTGGAGAACAGGCTGGACTTTAGCGACCCACTGGTGCTGCCATGTGGCGAAGAATATCTGCAGCCAAAGGAATAGCTAAATATAAAAAGCAACCTCCAGAGCACAGAACCTGGATTAAAACAGATTTGCTGCTAATCTGTCCACTAATAAGGTGTCATACAGAAAAGATCATTTTCTCCAAGACATCTAATGCCCAGGCACAGACAGTGTGCTATGTGTGCCTCATACCTCCCAGTTTTGAAAACCGTCAAACTTTTCCACCAAAATCCTAGTATTACTAATGCTGCACATAATTATTCCCCCTCCAAAAACTCCAAGATTTTTAGCTAATGCACTGTCTTTCACCTGGGGTTGTCCTGGGCCAGGGGCACAAGTATTCAAGTAACTGTTAGTGGTGGGCTGACTGTGGCCAGCAACTAAGCCCCCACCCAGTCACTCGCTCACTCACCCTTCCATCAGGATGGGGGAGAGAACTGGAAGAGCAAACACGAGAAAAACTCATGAGTTAGGATAAATACAGTTTAGCAAATGAAAGAAAGAGGGGGAAAAAAAATCACAAGTGATGTAAAGCAATCACTCATCACCTTCCACAAAGCAGATCAATGTGCAGCCAGTCTCCAAGCAATGGCTACTTCGGAAAGACTACCTGCCGGATTTATTGCTGAGCATGACGTCCTGGGGGGTGGGATATCCCTCGGGGATATCAGTTGGGCTCAGCTGTCCCGCCTGTGTCCCCTCCCGACTCCTTGTGCCCCCCCAGCCTCCTCGCTGCTGGGGTGGGGGGAGAAGCAGAAAACACCTTGGCTCTGGGCAAGCGCCGCTCAGCAGGAGCTAGAACACTGGGGTGTTACCAACACTGTTTTAGTCACAAATCCAAAACACAGCACCCTATGGGCTGCTGTGAAGAACATTAACTCCATCCGAGCCGGACCCAGTACGCTGTTGAACGATGTCTAAGAGAGCAGGTTTCAGTAAGGTTGTCCTTAGCCTTAACTTTAAAGCCACTGCAAAAGAACTTAAACAATACAGTATAGAAAAGAATATAATATTTTAATCGCCCTTTGGAGATGCCTATCTCTTGCCACTGAGAAGCCAGGGGTCCCACGGGAGCTAGGATCCTAACTGAGCTGTACCACTTTTAAGTGCCTAAAATTCAGCGGGGTGAGTCTGTGCCCAATAGCTTTGAATTCAACTTAATATTCTACAGAGAGACCATGCAAAGTGTGTATGGAAGAGGCACAAAACAATGTCATGGATTAACTGCAATTCTGTGAGTGGTGGCAGGTTCCATCTCAGGTACTGGAGCCTTATAAGCCAAACAAAAAAAAAAAAGGAGTGAAAGACTAAGGGCATAACATTTACCAGAACGGACTACCACAGCCAGTGTGAGGTGGCAGAAAGCACTATTTGGGGATGTTATGATGAGAGCTTAGCGTCAGCAAAGAAATCAAAAAGCACTCTTAAATTACGGATTAAATTGAACAGTTGTTGTTGCACACCTTCAATCAAAGAAAATGGCTCTGTAGTTGCAAACTCATCCAAGTGGTTTCTCACCTTCGCCCAATCATTCTTCACCCAGGAGCTGCCCCCCCCCCGCCCCCCCCGCTGCCTTGCCGGGTTTTTCTCGGGTGATGAATTACAGCTTGCACGAAGCACTCTCGCCTGCTCAGCCCTCTTCCCGTCTTCCTCCCCCTGCTCCAGTCTAACAGACTTGTTTAGTGCAATTGCTTGTAAATAGTTCCTCTCCTCTTTGCTTCCTTTACTGCCATACCCTGGGACCACAGTTGTCTGTTTTCCGCAGATGGTGTATTAAAATGCTTTAAAACGGCAGAGTTTCAGAGCAGCTAAATTAACGCTCTGCAACAACCTTGCAGGATCAATTTTTATTTTAAATATTTGAAGAATTGTGAACATAGTTGAGCTCTTTAGTTAAAAAGAATCATGAAGATGTTACAAAGAAAATGTTGGAGGAAAGGGATTGTTAAGACTTGAATACTGCAACTTTGCGGACAGATTTTGTATGTGAAAAATGTGAGTTGTGGAAGCAGACTTGCAGAGCAAAGCCATATATACACATGTAGTCAGAACCACTTAAAAGTGTCTGTCCCATGTGCTGACTGATATCTAGAATGTGTAGCTAAATTCCAATTATTTAAATTCTGGGTAGAGTTAGGTTTCTGCTCAGAAATAGAAAGGTGGTTGGAATACGTGTGTCTAAGGTACATTTATTCACTATGTATTCATTATTTTCCTCCAGCATAGAGGAAGAAATTATTTGGAAAGGAAGGGAATCAGTACGGGTAAAGTGGCAGTGCCTGTAAGTGAGTAGACTTCCCAAAGTATTTTAATAAGATGAAAGTATGAAAGAGCTTCTGGCAACAGCCGACCTTAAATTACAAATACTAAATACTGCCATTAAATGATTTGTACTTCTGTTGCAATGTTGTTAAAGAATACATAAAGATGGTACACATGCACACACACATATAGACTACACGTTTTACTAGATTAAGATTTATACAGTGTTACCAAGAATTAAAACAATATTTTGAGTCTTATGGTGCATCCTTTACTGGAAAGGCTATGCAAATTCAACAGTTAACTAAGCTTAACTAAACAAATGACAAGGATATGCATTAGCTTTCAGCTGCCACACCACCTTTATTTAAAATACAGTAAGTACATACACAAAATAAATAGGTACGTATTTATGTGGCATTTTTCAGCACAGCATGAGATGTGAGAGGAAAGTTGCACAGAGTACTGCTGCCCTCTGGCTGGAGCCTGGAAGAAGAAATTCTGCATTTTCATGTGGGTGCACGGTTGTCAGCGGCTTGGCATGCTGGAGAAATATTAGTTAGTAAATCAAATTCTCTTTTCACATCTCACAAAACCTGAAGCCTCGTTAGAAGTATGGCATTTCCAAATTCAAAATGAGCTACTGTATGGAGGGCTCTCTTGATTTTGTGTTATTTTCTGATACTATATCACAAAATAGATCAAGACATGATGTGTAACAAGGGGTGTGAGGCACCTTCATTGCTCATTGCGCAACATAAAGTTTACCTGGGCAATGATAGCGTAGTGTTTCAATACATTTTCACTGTGTTCCCAGTTTTTCATTACATGGTGCGTCTAACTGTAACTGTAAGCCAGTTTTTCTGACTGTTTTGCTAGTATTTATCTTCTGGTCTACCTTCTTCCCTGCATACACACATCATTAACAGAATTCCCCCACTAAAAAATAAAGTGATTTAGCTATTGCTTTTATGTTCTCAAGTAGATAAAGTATTTTTCTTTCCTATAAAGTCAGCTATGAGCACAGTCTAGCAGTCTCTTCCACAATCACCCAGTAACATGAAACCCCAGCAAAGAAGGAAAATGAGCAAATTTGTTATACCTGTAACATCATGCAACTAAGGATGTACTATCTTCATGTATCATAAATTACACTTCGGTGTCCTTTATCAAAACCCTGCCAGTTTCCACAGACATCTACCTGGTACCAGGTTCATTCTCCTTAACACTATAATGTTTTCCAGACTGTCTAGGCTAAATCTTCCTTGATGCAAGTCTGTTATTTGGTTCTACCACGATGGACAGGAAGAAAATATACTATTCTGCTACATAGCTACATCTTTTACATGCCTGAAAACCGTTATTAACCCCTATACTCTGTCTCCTCTTCCTAAGCTGAACACAGTCATGCAGTTCTTCCCAGTAAATAGGACCTACCTAGAGCTGATGATCATTTGCTTTGGTTCCCTCTGGATTTTCTCCCATTAATCTACCTGTGTTTAGAACGTGTCACCTTGTTATCAAATCCCAGGAAGAATTTAATGGAGCAAAAGGGTCAGTTTCTGGTTCTTGCAAGCCATACCCTCGTTTCGGTTGCCTGCCCTGCCCCTTTGAAACGGCTGGGCTGGTGAAACGGCCACAACCCCGACTCCTCCCTGAACAAACCCCTACGTAAGCAGTTCACCTCCTTGTCTCAGTGTGGTACCTTGCACTTACCCTTGTTCACGTACAGATTTTTTTTTTCCCACAACACTTCTCCAATTTGGTAACACCTTTTTTTTCTTTTTATCTTGTCTTCTGACATAAGTCGGGGCGGGGGAAACGCGCTTGGTGTTTTCGAAGCCAGTAAGCCTGTCCTCTGTTTCATTAGCCAGGTGATTAGGGAAAACAATGAACACTGGGCTCCAGGACAGAGCCCTGTCAAATCCTATTTTATACGTTCTTCCATTTTGACAGGTGAATCTTTTATCATTATCCATTTCTCTTTTTAGATTTTTCTGTAAAATTTACTTCATTTGCTGTTCCACTGAAATCATACATGGAATTCTCATCATGTTTGCTATGCGTTTCAGATCAACTGTTTTTTCTTTAAGAAGTGACTTTTGAAAAATATCGCCTAAACTTACGTTCTCCCTCTCTGGGATACACTTTCTGCAGAAAAGCTCCCACTTCACATTATAAGCAAGACTATAAGTTTGCTTTTCAGTGAAAAGATTTGTTGATGTATAGTAATGATGCAAATACTAAATAGGTTATACAACTTTTGCAACATGGACTATTCTTCCATAAAAGTCTATATATCCTAGCTGTTAATTATAAAAAGGTTTTCTAACTTTTCTGGTAAAAAAGAAAAAAAAAGAAAATCCTTCCACTATTTTGAGGGAATGTTTATGTCATTATTATTAATGGTATTGATCAAAAAGCTTAGCTAGCCTAGCAACTGTTGCAAGCTACCATAACACCTTTACCATGCTAGCATTGCAAAATCCACCTTCCAGTATGTTAAAAGGCCTAGGAGTTTACAGCAACGCTCCGTGTAATTCTTCTGTATGTTACGGAACCAAGGCCTGGCATGGACAAACATGTAGAAAAAGCAGTCATGACGTAGTGCTATGTCAAACATAGTACCACTTTGTCAACAAAGATATGAATCTATAGTCTGCTTAAGGCTGAAAAGATTAAAACATGCTCTATTAATATCAGAAATTTCTTATATAAAGCTTTGTAACAGCTGACTATAGTATCCTGGAAAATCAGCAGGACCCTATACAAAACTACAGATTTTAAGTGTCTTTTTTTTTTTTTTTTTTTAATTTGTAACACTGCACAAGTTTAAATTATCTAACTGGTAGATAAATTATCTAACTGAGCCAACTGTTCTCAGACCTGTAGAACAGTGAAGGGTATTTTCAGACAATACTTCAAGATGAAATGTTAGCAATACAGCAGTCAATAGTAATTCATTTCAATTGAGCAGTATGAAGCAGTTATCTTTTTCTTGTTGCCTTTCTAAAGAATATGCATGAAAATTTGGTTGGGGTTGCACACAACTTTAAAAATTCATAACTCCTTGTTTTGAAATAAATATTTTTTATGTTTTCCTACAGAGTTGGAGTTATATTATTTTTATTATATAGAACATATTTAAGAAACAGTATTGAACAAAATATTGACCAAAATTTAGGACACATTAGCTTCAAGCTGAATTTGTGAACCTTCTATTAAAAAAAAAAAAAAGCAGCAATTTGCCAGAAGCATGAAATGTCTTTATTTAATCATATAGCCACTGTCTTTTTAGACCCTATGTCACTGGGGACTACTTAGAAAATACATGTATATTTATCTTACCTATTTATCATATCTTGCTATAAGATAACCTGTAGAACATCAGTTCTAGTCAGTTGTTTTTGTTCTAAATAATGGCTTTCCATAACTGAATTTCATCAGATAGTTGGATATATACAGCGAAAGGTTTAGGTCTGATGTTGTTATTTCTTTAATGTTGTGATAAGAAAACAATATGGATAATACATATAGTATATATAATGACCTTCATGTTCCTCAAATTCAGTTATGGAAATTCATTATGTATTCTCTCTTTAGAAGTGACTGTATACAGTGACAGATAATTACAAATCCAAGACAAACCACAAAGTGTCTTATAAAGCCACACAAAAAAATGTTTGAAAATTGGCATAGCAAGTAACATGACATCCTGCAAATATATATATATAAAATGAAGAGAAAAATACATGTTTTTATTTCATTCTCTCATTCATTTTGCCACCCGTATAAGCAGGTCCAGAAGAAGTACAATGCAGAAAGTGAACCTACATATCTTCTGAGATTTCAACTTGGAAATGTGGTCAGTGTTATGTCAGAGTAGCTTTCCAAGCCCCAAAAGAACTGAAAGAGCAATGTAACTCACTTTTATAATGTATTTCACTGAGAAGGCTGAGTTCACTTATCATAGAATCATAGAATCATTCAGGTTGGAAAAGACCTTCAAGATCATCAAGTCCAACCATCATCTGTGCCCAC
>JANXJC010000013.1:1316331-1360654 GCA_027564655.1 Leptodon cayanensis
GCACCCACCTCACTACAACCCCCCTTCAGGTAGTTGTAGAGAGTTATGAGGTCTCCCCTCAGCCTCCTCTTCTCTAGGCTAAAGAGCCCCAGCTCCCTCAGCCGCTCTGTTTAATATGCTTTGTTTTCAAAGAATAATTTGTGAAAAGGAGATACAGATCTGAAATTGGAATTTGGAAACTCTGGTGTGGGAATGTGTTTCTATTTCAAGATCAAATTCTAGATAAACTTTAAAATTAAGATCATTCTGCCTGCAGAAGCTTAATACATGTTCGGCAGCCGTTTCTGGTACAGCTTGGCTTAGCCAGTGTGTTTACTACCATACAAAAATCCTGTCGCACTAACACACGTCACACATGCAGTGCTGTGCTTTAGCACGTCCTTGCCAGATGAAGAACCAAGGAAGAGCTATTAACCTGTGTGACTGCTGGCACTGGATAATGACTACGGTAAGTAAGTTGTCTGAGCAAGGACTTTTATGGGTGTCTTCTGCCAAGAGCTTATGAGGATGAGAGTGGGAAATAAGCGGAACAAGAAGACAGGTCAGAAGACAGGCAGATTCCCAGAGCCCCAGAAGAAGTGTTAGGGCAGCAAAAGGGAAGCATTTTTTCAGAATGGGAAGTTCTGCTTAAATGCAAGTCTAGACCTGCCCAATGTAAATCAGCCTGGGGCAAAGAAAAATAGTCCCATGATCTGGGGCACCCAAAAAAATGTGTCAGGTGAGTAAAGTAAGGGAGAGAAGCAAATCCACCCACCAACCACAGACTGAGACAAGGGAATGCATTTAGCAAGTTTCCTTAGATTATTTATTTCCTCTTGCTACCCAAGTATAAAGTGAGTTCTTTAGAATCCCACAAAAAGTTTTAGTGTACGAGGTGCTACGTTTCAAGTACAATACTCTGTAGGGGAAGAGTGGAAGATCCATCAGTAAGCACATTTCTGTTCACAAGTTGGCAGAGGCATTGACTGAATCTTGTTTTCACTCCACTGATGACCAAACACTTTCACTCACAAATTCCTACACATAGATCAAAATATTGTGACAAGATAAAGAACATCAGAAGTCACTGTTAATGTGGAGGTGGAGTATGAAACGAGGGTTGTCATTAATAATAAAGGATGACAGTGGCAACAGCAACAAAAACAGAGAGCAAATCTAAAACCCACCTCCTGCCATTCCAAAAACTTTATTTTTCTTTACACCAGCTGCCATTTCTAATTTTAGGATGGGTCTTCTCTTCCTCTGTTTTAACCAGTATTGGCCAGTCTCTGAATTCACATATTCACTCCTTCTTTCTGCTTTTAACCCACTCTTTCTGTTCCTCTCTTCACGGTCGTCTTCCTCATCCTTGATAATATCACGTTTCCCAATAAAGTCCAGTTTAAGCTCTTAATTCTCTGGGTTCTTTGCCCTTTTTTTCCTCATTTGCCATTCAACTCTGAATTAACCCATTAACTATCAAAAGAGACATAATACCAGCTTCTTTTTTATTGCACAGTAGCCTGACACTCCTGGCTTTCTATGGATCATTCCCTCTTCAGGCTACCGTTTGATTTCTTTTGGTATTTTCTCCACTATAATTCTTGCAAACTTCATTCAGCAGCAGAATTCCTGATGTATAGATTATTTTATAATCCCTCCTGTCTTTTTATTTATGCCCATTAAGATATTGACCCCTGACTCTCAGGTTCTACAGCCTCAGTCCTTTGCCCCTCTCTCTGCAATGTTCACCATTCTAGCCTAAGTGTTAAATCAAACTCAGATTCTTGGGGTTTAGCGACCCTTCAGCTACTGAATAGGCTGGGAGAAATCCCATAACCATGCCAAACAAGAAACTCCCCTCCTTCCACAGTTCTCCCACCCGCCCTCCTGCACCATCCCCATTATTCCTACTTTTCTGCACATTATGCAGTCCTATTACAGTTGTACAGTTCTCTTCTCCATTTCACCTCTTTTCTTCTTTGCACCAGCAGATCTGTTCACTTAAATTGAAAAAAATACTGTTTTTTTAAAAGCCAGTTAATGTTATTGCATGAATATCATCTTTGCACTCTCCTGAATGTACACAGACAATAAAATGCAATCACCGTGTACTCTACAAAGGAGAGGGGAAAAAATCCCAAAGCATTAAAAACATTTTTAAATATATCTACTAATTTCAAGATTCTTAGCCATTCACTGTATGCATTTACACAGCATCACTACAGAAGAGTGCTCCTTCTAAATAAAATAGCCCAGGCATTTATTCCTCTCACTATCCATTTCTTCAGTTTCTAACTCATAATGTTTCATAGCAACAAAGTATCGGACAAAAGTTTCGCCTAATGCTTCCTTAATGCATGAATCCTTCTCGAGGGCAACAAGAGCATCTTCTAGTTTCAGCGGGACCGATGAATGTTTCAGGTCAGCAGTGTAATTTTCTTCTTGGAGCATATCATCGTACCGAAGTCCTCTCTTTACTCCATCCAGACCCGCAGCGATGGTAGCAGCAAGCACGAGGTAGGGGTTTGCTGTAGCAGAACTTAATTTATTCTCTATGTAAGTGCCTTTGCCACCGTGACATTTGACATTAAAGGCACAGCTGTTATCATTATATGCCCATTTTGCATTTACAGTCTCTTTCGATTCTTTACTGTATTTAGAATAAGGCTTACGGCAGCTGGTGGTAGGAGCCATCAAGCAGCTGATAGCTGCTGTGTGTGCCAAGAGACCCGATAACCAATTTTTTCCGATATCTGAGAGCTCCTCAACTCCGTAACCAGCAGAAAACAAATTCTTCTGCCCATTCAAATCCCACAGGCTATGTGACAGAGCCCCGGAATTGTAGAATCCCGATTCTGAGAAAAAGCTAGCCACGTAGTTGTACTTCTTAGCCACCTCTTTAATGCCTGTTCTAAACGTGAAGGCACTGTCAGCAGCATCTATGCCAAACGCTGGATGAAAAGTGATCTCCATTTGCCCAGGCCCACTGGAAGAAGAAAAGCTTTCAATGTTGGCACCCGCATAATACATTCCTTCAATGAGCTCCTGAATGAAAGTCTGGTCATGGTTATTTAGTATCGTGGCTGCAGGAAAGGATATTGTCTTCGAATTTACAACCTCAGTAATGCCATAAATACAAAATTCATAAGTGAAGGCAGAGTGCAGAGAAAAGCCATTGTCCTGCAGCTGGCTCAGCTGTTTCTTGGCAATGTGCCTCGGCGAGGTCATTAGTGGGTTGCCCAGCACGGTGAAGGAATCACATATCACTCTTGCAGTCTGCTCAGTCCAGGGTAGTATTCGGAACGTTGACAAATCGGGGTTCAGGATTATGTCACAATTAAAATTGGTTGCATTGATGTAATCTAATTCACTGTCTTTAGGATTCAGCGTCAGCTCAAGATAACTTCTGGGCATGGCAACGCCATGAATTGCTTTATCCTAAACACAGAACAGAATGACAGGTTTCCAAATGAGAAAAGAACTCAACAGCATTTTTTGGTATGTAAAATATAGAAAACTCAGATTCTCAGTAAGAACAATAGTATTTTTCCTAAAAGAACACTAAAAGGCAGTTATCACTACAGTGGAGGGCAACAGCCAATTACCGTCATTATGAAGGAGAACAACTTTCTACAAGATTTATATGAAAACCCTGGCAGCTCGTATCCCAGTGACCGTTTTTTAAATTTCCATAAAGAACTGAAAAAATGTTCCACACTTACCTTGCATGGTCTTTATACAATTATGGGCATCACCAGTTAGGTGCAACCTTTGCAAGTCAAACTCCTCTCTATAGTTGCTCTATCCTCTGAGCATTTCTTTTACATAGATCCAAGCGACCACACAAGACTCATGGCAATACAAATTCAGGCTGTGACTTCTCTTCAAATGCCATACCTCACTGTTTTACAGATGCAAAGTTTAACTGAAAATTCTCACTTTCTGGACTTAGTAATTTGGGGGGTGAAATGCAGGGAAGCACTTCCAAGTGAGAAATTTTTCTAATGTTTCAGCACTCCCCTCCTAGGTAGCAAACAGGATAAACTCATAGTTACACTTTCTTCTCCATTTGAACAGAGAGCTTCAGCTTACGCAAATGAAATGTAGATAGGACCCCAAGGAAAGATCCTTTGCCTTCAAACAAGCACCTTTACAACTTACCTTACATTCAAACCTTTAGCTGATGAAAACTGCAATTATGCCAAGTTCTATCAGTGAAATTGGGCTCATGTTTACTTCTTACCTTTATTCTTCTAAGGGAAAGGATTACCGTCTGAGTGAGCAGTGGAGACAGAACAAACCTAGAAAAGGGCAAGCTTAGAGCTGAAAAAAACAAATTTTGCCTTTCCAGATGGAAAATTGTTGAAATACTTCAAACCGCGTACAGTGGCTTCTCTTTAAATAAAGTCTGCCTTCTCTTAAGTGGGTGGCAGTCCAGTGGTAGCAATTCTCCCTGTCTGAGAGCCGTAACCCAAACTGCGCATATGGTGAGTACTGCTCCAAGGTGTCTAAGCTGTGCGTTTGACACTGAAAAGGTGTTGAAGGTGACTACCCTACAGCACTACCTCTCCCTCCTCCAACCCCCCTACTGAAAGAAATGAAAAGACAAAAAAAAAGGAAATTACTCTCAGTTGCTCTGTATGTGTACGTACGTGCGCCTGTGTCTGTGTGTGCACACATACACATTTTTTTTAGTGTCCAAAAATGTAGACTGTCTTGCAAGGCTCCAATTTTTTCAGATGGTAAGTAAGGTAAACACAAAAGCTGTCTTTGAACAAGATGATCTAAACATTTGCAATTTGACATAGCAACTGAAAGAGAAGTTGCAGTTAACCTACCACCCCTCACAAGAAGTAAAATGACTGAGAGAAAGTTTATTTTGGTAAAATCCAAATGACATCAGAGAGAGCAAGTTGTATCTAGATGACACAGTCGCAGTTCAGCAATATCTAACAGGGAAATAATGAAAACATGGCTTCAAAAGGAACTTGAAACAAAAGTGCTCTACATCTTTTCATGTTCTTATCTTTTTTTTTTTGATCAGTAAAGCTTAAAATATTCATAAGGATATGTGAGTGAAGTATAATGTAGTTATGCACACGAAGCATCACAGAAGCAATGTATTGAGAGGGCTGATTGGTCACGGATACGCATGGTGAGGATTGCTTCCTAATTTGGTTCTTATTTCCTCAATCATTAACATGGCAAATATTGCTATTAAGTCATCATGCAACCTAATGGTATTTTCTTATGTGATTGATGACTATAAAATTTCTCATAGCTAAAGTGATTTTCATTCAGCCATTTTCTTTCTTTCTTTCAGTGTTCACTCATTTCTTTTTGCAATTTACAGATGTTCAATAAAACAAAATCTTTATAATGCATTGAACCTGAAAAGATAATTCTGAGGGAAAAGATTATTAGAACTTCAAAGAACTGAAATGACTAGCCTTATTTAATTAGATTGCTGTTTGGGGGAACAGAGGAATAGATGATTGCAGGGATGAAAAAAGTCCAGATCCTTTGGGAATATTAACAAGTGGAAGGAACAGGTAATTTGTTCTAAGTTTGAGTTTCTGCCTGCACCATGAAAAATAAATAAATAAACAAATAAATAAATTAAGGACAGGGCCATGAAAACACATGAAAGTGCAGCTAGAAACCAAAAAACTTACGTGGAAAAAACGAGAAGGAACATTCTTTGATCTTGACACACCATGGAGGTCTATCGATTCAAATCTGACAAACTGTACGTTGTCCCTGGCCATCTGCTGCTTAATAAATTCAATATGAGAGAACAGGTGAAGGAGAGTTGAACTTCCGAGGCCGTTTACATCAGGCTCTCTGCTGGATGCTATAAGTGAAGAGGAATGTTCGCGTCAAACAAAATAATGAGTGCTGGAATACAGGCTGTTCTCCTAAAAAGTGCAACAGTGGGAAACTGTGACATGGAGTGTAAAAACAAAAATAAGGAAAAGATATGGATCACAAAACATTTTTTTTAAATAAACACACTTTCTTTTCCCCGAGGACCTGTATAAAATCCCGTATGTTTTGGAATAGTCTATAACTCAAACTTTTTTTCAAGTTTATAACAGAACACAGGGGAATCATGGGGTACAGGCAGGAATTTCTGAGGGATACCTCAGCTGGTTTGTTGGGTGTTCTGTTCTTACAAATAGCAGCTGGATACCTATTTCCCACTGAAAGCTGACAGAATTCACTTGCTGTACTTCTTCAGTGCCTTTGAAAAGTGCGTGGATGCAGAGACATGGTGAAAAGGGCACTTGTCTTCTGCTAAACCTGTCTCAAGACGTCCCGAGGAGGACCGCAGCCTCCTCCACCACAGGCAGCGGACTCTTAAGAGAAGTTTCTGCATTTGTGCATTTGCTGTTATGGAGTCGTTTTCTTAACTGTATTACAGCAGCCGTAGGACTGTACAAACTTCTTGACGTGAGAGCGGCAATGTCTGAGTGTAACTTCTGTAATGGAGCAGAGAGCTGGGCATAGCAACTTCCCCACACAAACCTCTCAATCTCTCCACCCGCTTTTCTTTTGAGTGTTGTTATTGTTCAAGTTAAACTACATAAGGTATTAATTTCCATTTAGTACAATAAACTAACCAGACCAAGGGTAGAATCTGATATTAAGATATGAAAAAAATATGAAAAAAATTGTTTTTTTCTACATTTCTGGGAGGAAAGTCCTCCATTCTTCCTGAGGGTATGATCAGACGAATTTTTGCAGAGCTCTCAGATCCGCGGTGGAAGATCACCACCACCACCGCCCTCCAAGCAGAAGTTAAAAGCTTCGCGCTGAGGCACTCCGGAGGTTGGCGGGAGCACTCCCGATCTTTCCAGTACCAAACCACCCCAACCAGAGCAGACGTCCCTCAGCAGCAGCCAGCGGGCACAGACCCCTCTCCTTGGGCGACCCTTTGGGGCTGGCAGGACCACGAGCCGCCAGGCTGCGAGGAGGCTGGCCGGGCCGCCCAGCACGAGGCCGCCTGGTTATTCCCTGGGAAGGCAGCAGACTCACCGCAGCCACAGACTTCCCAGAGCCTGTGAATATCGCTGGAGCACCCTCCAGCTTCAGACGGCCAGGAGGGGACGAGGATGCTCTAGGTCAGGGAAGCAAGAAGAGGTTAGGTACTAACAGCGCTCCCTGAGGAACGACGGCTGAAAGCACAGGACAAAATTCTAAGCAAATAGAAGAGTCTGTAGGAACACAGGGTAAAAATTGAAAAGGTAGAAGCAGGGGAAAAAAGAGTTTTGCCACGTCCACTTCTCCTCGTGACGTCTTTCCCTTTGGTCTGCCTCAGCTGTAAGCTGCTTATGGAAATAGCTTTTTTCCCCTGTCTTCTGTAAACACTAGGGCACTATGTCCTTTAACAGATGTACGTTAAAGAAGGAAGTCCTGTTACACGTGCTGCCAAAACACGATAGCAACCTGGCAGGATATGTAAACCGGCCTTGTCTAGCATACGTCATCCAAGTAATAGTTATTTAAATTTCACTTCAGTCATCCCATAACGTTGTTTTACAACATAAATGTTTACCGACATTTAGCAGACGTGACCTCCTTATGAACCTGACCATCAATTAGAAGTTTATTAACCGTGGCTATTTATTAGACTAATAGAACTAAAAAAGATTCTGAAAATCTTCCTACAGGTTGCAGCAAGTAGCGTTTTCTTCAACTCCAGGGTCAGAAGCCTGAGGCTTTTGCCTTTGTAAAAGCAGTGCTCAGACCCTTATTCTGCACATCTTTAATATCCTGTGCAAAGATGGTAGACATTTCCCGTCTACCACCCGTCACACGGAGATTTTTATGTCTTCATCTTAAGCAAAGTAAAGTTTGACTGGCAACCCTTGACATCAGAATATTGTCAACTTTTGATGTAAATTTTTCAAGTATTTCTTATAATGTCCCGAAATGTTGCCTGTTAAATTTGCATCTACTGAATAAACATTTTTCAGGTAAAAACATATAATTCATGAAAAACGACAACTTTAACTCTGACCTAAGTAATTCTTTAAATCAGTATTCCTAAGAGATATAAATGATATAAAATCAATATCTAAGAAAAACACAAATGAGATATGCATTCATATTAATGATGTACAAATTCATTTTAACAGTAAAGCTACAAATATACTTAATTTAAACATCTACCAATGGTAGGTGATTTTCCAAATTTTATATCTGTCTATTGTCTTCAAGCTAACTTTACTTGAATAAATGCATAAATATGTAATTAGAATATATGAAATAACATAAATTAACAGAAAATTCCTATAAAGTAATGTTTTTAAAGAACATTAAGCAATCAAAAATGACTAACTGAAGAAGCAAGAATTTGTCTTCTCCAGTTGGACTCGTTATAATTAATGATAGATCTTTTTAAATGATGAGACCAGAATTTATATATTGGTCAGGTGTTACTCTAGAATTAGGCTACATACCGGTCTAGACAGCCCACTAGTCAAAATACAGATACTTCTTCATTTACAATAGCCTTTATCCAAAAACCTGTTCGAATCAATAGAAACACTTCCCCAGCTTTCACATAGTTTTTAGAGGCAGTTTGTCTTTTGCATGATTTGCGTAATTTGCAGATTATCTTTCCCATTGAAATAATAAGTTTCTGTAAATTGTAAGATAGATAAAAAAATATCATCGTGACTTCATATCTCTGATTTTGGAAATATGAAAGGGGATTTGTTTCTTAAATAATATTTAGTGAATAACTACTGACAGTACTTACTTTTCTCCAGGACAGGTCCCAAAATACATTTTCTTGGTAGCCACTAAATAAATCACTGGCAAACTATGTCCATGAAGCCAATGATGACTAAAGTTTGGAAAGGGAAAGTTTTTTGGAAAGTTTTATAGTAGGGAACTGAGTACTCTGCCTTTTCCCAGATCATACAGTCATTATCCAGAGTATTAGCTACTGGAGATAAGGTAGCTAATAAGTAAGTATTAGACAGGTCTAGCTGGTTTAGGTTCACAGTCTAAGAGTCTTACACTCTTAGGAGGAAGGATTGTGTTCATGAGTATAACTGTTTCCCTAGCTCTCTGGGCATCTAGAAATAATGGCATCTTTATTTTCATTTCAGAAAACCTACTTATGGAAACAAGCATGTAAATTTCACAAGATGCTCGGATTTTGGTTCAGATTTTAATTTTAAAAATCGAATATAAATCAAGACCGGCCATGTTTCTTAGGGCAAAATGGTACATACAGATCCTTAGATATCTATACCAAATCAGTAGTACACAGAAAAGCTCTTAATATTTGCTTTTGTACGGTTCTATCTGTATTTCCCATTTAAGTAACCACTGAGAAACAATTAGTATTACTTATGTCTCTTTTGTAATTAGTACAAAATATCTACAAATATAAACAAATTATCTTTACATATTTAAAAAAGGTTAATAACACAAAACTAAAAATATTGCCCAAAAAATCTACAGATTATACAAATGATATTATTATTATTTCTAGTGGAAGAGTGGTGTCATTCTTAGGTTATTAATATTGAAATCGCTCGGATGGCCAAGGGCAGCTGACACGGGGCTAGGGCAAACAGTTAACAGCAGCTTTATCTTCTCAGCAACAGAAAAGTGCCACGCTAGAAGAAAGCGCACATGTGCCAGACCTATCTGTCATTATGTGCTTGTTCAAAGAAATCCTTTCCCATGGTCCCTTATTAAATCACACTGCATCTAAAGCAAACAATTTCTCAGCTGTATAAGCGGTGACTGTGTCAAACTGACGAAACGAAAAGAACGTGCTACGTGTTGCCAGGGGACTTGACAAAGACGGGAACGGGCTGACCTGACAAATGCGGTAATATTGGAAACTCTTCGCTGGGAAACACGACCACCAGCGTAACGTAAGGCGGTAACAGCAGACACCAGCAGGCAGACTCCAGATTCAAGCCATGCGCAGAGAGGCAGACGTGTTTCCATCAGTCCTCCCCCAGCCTCGTCCTCCCGCTGCCTCTCCAGCTGTGCCACATGTGCTCCCCCCCGACACACCCCCGCTGCAGCCGCGCGGCTGCTGCCCACCCTCCTCCCGCCCCGGGAGAGGGGTCTGGGCAGGCCTGGGGGGAGCAGCCAGCGGAAAACAGCGTCCTGAGTAATCCCCAAAGTCAGAGGTGGTTGTTCTGCAGGAACGACTGCGGAGGCAGCGAACGCGAAGAGCCTGGAGCGGGGGCTGAGGGACCTCCCCTGGGCCCACGACCCCCTCCCGGCTGTCCGCTTACGGCTCCCAAAGAGCCTCCGTTTCCCTTTGCCCCCCACTGACAAGTGTCACCCAGCAGAATCCGTGGGGACGGACGTGCCTCTTCCAGGCAAGCGCGGAGGACAGCGAAACCACACAGGGAGTTCAAATTTTAAACGTTAAAAGTGTGGGTCTGATTTCAGTGGAGTAAAAAGCCTGGCTATTTGTTTTGTGGAAGACTTCTTTTCAGAATTCTGCCCCTAGATACCAGGTATCATAATTTGTGACTGTATTGTTACTAAAACGAAGAGCTTTAAACAAGTTAAGAGTGACAACATGAGGTTATTCATTGCAATAGAAAAGGGAACCGCTTGTAAGGCTGATGAAATCCACTCTTAACTTTGAAATATAGCCTGTTAGTATCTACTTGCTAGGCGTTTCTTGAAAACAACAACTTAGCAAAGGAACTGAGTGTTTGGGGTCAGCACCCGCACAACATTTAGTGCGATTCTTGGGGCATTCAAACCTTCTTTTTCTGCGCAGTTGAAATTTCAACAGTCACTCGGTACCTACTGATCCTGCAGATACATATCTAAATATAGCTAAGACATATTTTCCTTCTTCAGAAATGCCCTTCTCCCTCCAGCAGTTCCTGACCCTGCGCTGGTCATATTTCCACGGCCACAGGTGATGGATGCTGAGGAAGGTGAGCCCTGTGGCGAGGACCTGCTCCTGGAGCTGCTCGGGTTTCCGGGGGCCCAGCTCTGCAGTCTGCCCACAAGCAGTTTTGAACAAACTTTTTTATCCCAGCTACAGACCAAGACGGACAAAGGGAATTCGAAGCCGGAGGTGACTGCCAGCCTGCTGCCCACCTACAGCCACCCGGAGGTGCTGCCGTCTCGTAAGGTCGAGAAGAGAGACGTAGGCAGAGCGGGTCCCTGCTGAAGCCCCCTGCCCCCCTGTGACGAGGAGAACCCCAACAGCGTGGTGTATCGTGACCCTCGGGAGCTTCACGTTGCTCGAATAAAGTTGTTTTCCTTGACCTCCCTTCTGGCTACCATAGTATACGTAGTCTAATTCAGTAGCGTGCGGAGCAGCGTGTGCTCAGACCTGACTTCGGAGAGGTCAGTACACCCTTGCGTTGTATGCTGTGTGCACCGTACATACTACATGCGTGCGCTCACGTGTGTATGCGTGTACGTGCTATGAAGTGTTGTATAACGCTAAATGCATGAAATTTCATCTGAATTTTTACTGTTTGGAAGCCTCCTCTTGGTCTCCCAAGAATGCAGGCGCTGAACAGCTTCAGAAGCACCTGATTACTAATGACGGGGCACCAATTCGCAGAAGTGCACATCATTATCATGTAGAGATACTTATGCAAATAAAATTCCTAAATTCATGTTAGTGTAGTTAGTATATTTGCCTAACTGGCTACATGTGTTAGTTTCTATCTTTCCATGGTGACGAAGTAGATTAAAAGGGCTTTAGCTTCAGCTCCAGTTTCGCACACACTGTCCAAGTAATATTTTTCATACTGACCCAAATATCTTGCATCTCTCTTTCTTTTCTATTATTTTTTTTCCCATGTCCAAGCAGTTCTTTTACAAAAGAGCTGACAAGCAATGGACAAAACACACACGCAGTAATATTTCCACAATTTCCAATCAGAATTTTGGAACAAATATTGGATTTATTATTTTAGAGAGGTGTTAACCACATAACTAGCATGATTGTATTTCAGTCCTCTGCATTACGCTGACTCACTAAAGCTCAGCTACATGTCATAGCCTTTCTACTGCTGACCTCTAGAGATTGTCCCTTAACTGTGTACTTTTAGAACAATAAGGTACACTCCTGCTTTGTCTGTACCTTGACACTGAGTAGATCTGAAATACAACCTCTTGTAATTTTTCCAAACACTTTGGATCGAGACTTCTGATTTGAGCAAGTTCAGATATTTGAAAACTCGCAAAATACAGGAGGTGGTATTTCAGATCTACTCAGCGTCAAGACGTTTAGATCCAAGACTTCAGGCACTTTGGTAACTAAAATATTTAAGAGAATATTTTAGTCATAAAAATAAAATATTTAGGATTTTCTCTTATCAATCTTAATGAATTATCACTGGCAGCAATGAAATACTGTTTATGCAAAGGCTCATTAAACAGTGCAGAATTTATGTAAAACTTTCTTCTCGTAAGTTACTGAATGTATGCAATGAAAATTAAATTTCAAACAAACACGTACATTTCTAATTAAGTAGAAACTATTTCTGTGCATTCCATTTACCAGTGGAAACTCATACTGAGCCCTACAATTTGTTTGGTCAAAGCCAAATGGGATCCAAACCTCATGCGATTCCAGAACTTTTGGGTTTGGATACATTTCTGATGAGACAAAACCATTTTCCCCCACCTCCCTTCCTAGTCGGTTCTCATCTGTAGCTCTCTGACAGTCACTGCTATCGCCAGCGAGGCAGGGTAGGATTAACCCCAGGCAGCTTTGGGCATTTCAGAGTTAGGCAAATAATCTAAACTAATCACCGTGGGACTTCTTCCCCACTGAGTGGAAAGAGATGCCCACCTCCAGAGGTCAATTGCTCATCAACCCCCACTACCTCTTTGAAGACAAAATGCCTGTCGTTCTCTCCTGGCTGGGTAATGAACTTGGATTAGCCACTTCACTTTAAGTGGCTGCAGCCAGGTTGAAATCTCCCAGTGGAATCTACAATTAATCTCATCAGTTGCCTGTACCTTGTAAATGGTGTTATGACAAATAATTATTCCCACATTTTAAAAGTTATTTACTGGTTTTGCAGACAATGAGAAAACAGTACTCATCTAAATTTGACAAGGCATTTCACTAGCCTTAAAGCAGTGTGAAAAACAATGTAATCTGGAAAGGGAACAGCATCAAGTGTAGCCTGAGAAATAATCCTCTAACCTCTTTACAGGAATAAAGAGTGGTTTGCGTGTGAAATATCTTTTCAAAGCTTTATATTTCTCATGCAGTGCCCTGAGTTAGCACTGACAATGTTCATGGCTATCTTGTCCAGACTTGTTCAAACTGGGTAACACAGCATGTCTATTGAGAAATCCTGCTGCAGCTAACAACATTGGATATATTCAAATTGTCTGTTTTCAGAGTATGTATAGCAATTCTTCTACCCATCTGAATGGAGACTTTAAAAAAAGCAGGGTAACTTCATATTGTTGTAAAAACGTAATTGCTGCTATTATATTTTATTACATAGTTAATGGTGGACAAAGTCTTTTATCAATGAAGAGAAGAGATTCATATTTCTGGTACCAGTGACATAATTCAGAGGGCGAGATATCTATCCTGAAAAGCTGATAAATGATCTGAGCCTGAAGCTCCTGGAAATTTATTAATATGATATCTATTCAACTGGGAAATTGTTGTTTGTGTGCTTCCTGGAATAAACACAAGCCAACAAACTGCTGAAGCCCATTACATTATCATAGCTAACAGTAGCTTTCAGTTTGCTGATCCAGCTAGCCCAGAAGTATAACTTTTACAGTTTCAAAGAAATCACAGCCTATTAGTAGCAATTAATTGGCTCTATAAACACTTCTGAAATGGACTTATTGAGCAGCATGAAGATAAGTGGCAGTTCTCTGACTCATTTGCTTTTCTTCCCCTATCGTTTCTATGAGATGTTTTTGCATTCCAATCCTCTCACAGGACAGATAATTGAAAGCATCATCCCTACATGGGAGCAATTTCCGCTGCTGGAAATGTTAACAAAAAGGAAATTTTAAGAAGCCCAGATGCCATCAGAGCTTTGCAGTGTCTAGCAGACCTTTGGGAAATGTTACCTGCGCTCAGTTTAAATGAGGAAATATTTCAGTTTTAGTGAAGAAGACATGACCACTTGCACGTGGCAGTTTTTGACAGGCAGCTGGGCTTTATAAATGCCTTACTTTAAAAAAAAAAAAAAAAAACCAAAACGCTGCATAGGTGTAGAGCACAACTTCTGATCCACCCCGATCACGCAGAAACCACAGGTGTCAATTCTCTCATGCGCTAGCTCTGACTAAAGTTTACAGCTTAACAGAACCCCACGAGACAACAGCAGCACTTTCTTTAGCAGGAGAGCGGGTGATGTTTAAATATCCTTACCGGCGTGGCCTGCGGAGGCGTCGAACTGAATGTGGGGAGCCGTGCTTTCCGCGTGCGTGGAAGGTGCCGGTAGTCCCAGGATGAGCTGGTCCGCGTCGCTTCCCCCCGCCTGCTGCTGGTCGGAGCCGGCAGAGCCGAGGACCAGGAGAGGTTTGCCCTGCTGCCCCGCTCCCTCCCTGTGGAAGCCGCGGTACTTGCGATTCTCCTCTCCAAAATGGGGACCAAAAGTCTCAAAGGGTCGGCCCTGCTTGTCGGCTGCTTTCTCCCAGGGCTTCGAATTTTTCTGAGGAAAACCGCCGCCTGCCTTCCCACTGTAACCGGGCCCATGAGCGGGCAGAGGACCTTCGCTCAGCAGGGTTTTCAGCTCTTGCAGTCTTCTCTTGGAAACGTCAGGTGCCCCGGCGAAGGGCTCTGCGGCACCGCTTCCTTGGGGCGTTACGGCACCGCCCAGCGAGCCCGTCTTCGTCACGTGGAACCTGACGTCTTTTTTCGTCATCCCGCCCCGTTCTTCTTGCTTGCTCTCTGCCTTCTCACCGCCCTCCGCCTGGCTCGCGCACCCGGCTCTCCCCGCGGCCCTGGTGGGCTGCACGCCCGCGGGCTGCTCCGGTTTAGCCGGTGCGTCTATTTCCTTCTGCATTTTTCCTATTGCTCTTTTCCCCGTGTCAGCACTTTCCTGGATTTGTCGTGTTTCTCCAGACACGTCTTCTTTCACGCCGCTGCCGGTACGGGAACTGTCACGACCCCCTCGGTCCTTTTGTACGGGGGGGAATCTGGTCGGCTGTTGAAGAGACGGGTCTGGTGGCGGTTCCGAGCAAGCAGCGGTTCCTCGAAGCGGGCAGGGATCTCCGGGTTTTGAGGTGCAGGGCAGCTCCATCTTCTCATTTTCTAAAGGAGGAACGTACTTTGTAGGACTTTTGCCTCCCTTTTTCTTTCTGAAACCACATATATTGTTGCCATCAACTTCATCATTGTCACTTTCAGATGTGTTCTGTAACCAGCAATAAAATATACAACCAAATAACATGCATGAATGAAACAGGACATGGCAATGGAGTACTACCACCAGCTGCCTTTACCTCGTAGCACTTCCATTGCTTCTTGCTGATGGAGGTCTCTGTGGACACTTACTGACCCTTAAATTCTGCTATTTTGATTTAAAAAAAATTCTCACAGAATTCTTTTTCTTATGTTTTAGAACAAAATGGGTGACAATGCCTTCATAATAGAGTTTTTAGGCAGATTTAGTAAATTAAAATGTAAGACATCATACAGTGTGTGACGTAATTTGTCAAATGTGCCCTTTAAATGTGAATAAAACGTATTTTAATAATTACATTTAAGTATATTCTTGCTCATATTAAAAGCATTTGTATTTATAAAGGAAATTTATTGCCCTGAAACACAGAACACTGGCAATCCTTACAAGTATGGGGAGTGAAACCTGAAAATAAACAACTTTTAAATGAATTTCAGGATCTAGTTTGGCCAAATAACTGAACTTCCAGGGCAGTGGTCGAAAGGACAAACCCATATTTGGGTGTGTAAACAGAAAAGAACCAGAATATGATGTTTACCTTTATATATGGCATCGATATGATTTATATTGTAGTGCTGGGAGCAGATTTTAAAATGGATGCAAACATGTGGAGAAGGTGCAAAAAGGAGCTACAAAAATTAATCTGCTTGTATTACCCCAAAGAATATCAAGAAGTGTCTGGATCATCATCCCTCCTAAGTATCCTGATCCTACCACAAGTGTGATTAATCTGATGGTGACAGGGAGAAGGAGGAAGTCAAAACCAAATACATACCAATTAAAAAATAGCAGAGATTTTAATATCGCGGGTGATTAATTATTTTACAAACTATGAAGATAGGGATTGAATTCTCCATCTCACAATGTCTTAAAAAAGACTCCGTAATACAGTTTAACCCCAATATAAATCACTCCATAGCTGATCACAAACTGGTTTATTACTTATGAATAACTACTCGAGAAGGTATTTAAGACCCAGTAGCTTAACCAACAGCCCTTGGTTTGCTTGGCTTGGGCTGGAAGTAACACCTGCAAAACCACTGGTAATTTAAGAGATATCCTCTGAATGAGACCGTTCTTTACCTTTTCCACAGAGGAATAATCTGCACTCTCTCCAATTTCTGACTTTCCAGAAGAAGTAGGGATCTGCGTAAAAGCAAAGTGAATGCCGGTCTGGATAAGGCAAAAGAGATTCCTGTTGGCAGACAAAAGCACGCAGAAGAAAAGGCAGCAGCGTCTGATGTGCATGTGGAAGGAAACGGTTACGTGGCTTCCATGAAGGCCATTAAAGCCTCCCTTTTCCTGTATTATTCCTCCCTATTTTCCCTGTTTTCTCATTATGCTATTTTCCATTGTTATCTAGTCAAAAAAGGCTTACGACTTCTCTCCTAACACAGAGCTTGCAGAAATACTTCCTTCCTCCCTCCCCCTCGCTCTGAATTGCTGCCACACGGGGTATTTGCGCTACTCGGGCGCTCGCCGGGCGCGCGGAAGGCAGCCGGCCGCCAGGTCTGCCGGGGCGATACGCCACTCGCTGCCTGCGACACCCAGGCACGTATCTTGACAGCGACGTGCTCGTGACGCCCACTTGCAATCCCACGCAGTTACTGGCTCGCCCACGACAGAAATCCTTGCCTACCCCAGTTTTAGCACTCAGTTTTCAAGGAACCCATTTCTTCATCTAAAGGCTATGGTTTATTCCCATAACACACCCTATAACACCCCATAAAAGAGTTCTGGATGTATTGCTGATACCTCTACACGTTCACCCATGTAGAATAGGCCTAATTCCTACAGCTCTGCATCGTTATGGAATGTTGAAGCAACTTTCCTGAATAACGAAGCAGACAAAAGCAGCTTATAATGGAGAATTATAATGGAGACTCTTAACACCTTCATTAGTAATACAAGAAGGTGAACAAAACTGGGAGACAAACAGTAGGGGTGGAAGAACCTGTGTCTGCCAAATGGAAAACGCCAAATAATTCTGAAATAAGAGAGGCGTCAAATTAAATTTCTAGATGTATAAAATTATTTTTTGAGATAAAAGAGATAAGTTCCAGCTATGAAAGCTATAGTCAGAAAAAGTTTGTATTTATGAAAAATATTTACTTAAATATCTTTTGTAGCAGAGGTTGCCATCATTAAAATATCCTGATTTCCACTTTATGAAGTTTTCAGAGTTCTTTTATTTCCTTTGACTAACCCGAAGCCAGTAACACAATCAGAACACCATCTGCATTTCTGCTTTACAGTGTATTCCCACTCTCTGTGCTCAAAGATAACCATTGAAAATTTTAATGTTAGACTAAGTTTTTGCCTGTTGTCCCTATTGTAGGTCTCTGAAAAATGTTCAGTAAAATGACTCAAGGAAAGGTGAGCACATCCTTTTTTATAACACCTGTATACTGAAGTCAGACAAAAAGTATTTCATGTATCAAAAGCAAAACATCAGAAAACTGCCTGTTCACATCATTAACCATTCTAAATGGTTTCATGAACACAAGGTACCATCCCCACATTATAATTCTTAGCAAAACAAATTTCTTCTGAATAGACATGAGCAGGATAAGGACCAATCACTTGCAAATTTGTTAATGGAAGCATTCATTTGCAATAGAATGCTAGTAACTAATGTGTTTATAGTAGTCTGCAAAGGGTTTATTTTACATGAAGAAATTGAGACTATGGTATTGCCTTTTGATCATGGACTTGAAAGAGATACTGCACCCATTGCTCTTAAAACCAGTGATCATTTTTACCTTCAAATAAACAAAACTCTTATATTTCTACAGAGAACAACCCATGCATTACTGAAGTTCTTCAGCACAAGGCACACTGACTTTGTGCAGAATGACTCTTCATTTCTAAATAAACCCAGACATTTATGGACTTTCATTTAGAAATCATTCACAGCATTTTTGGCAGTGAATTAAACAGGTCTAGATTTGTTGCAAGGTACAAATAAAGCATCCCTTCATATTAAAGACAGTCATATGCATGACTTACGACACAGCCTTACCTGTCTAGTAGTTTCTGGGGTGTCTACCATCAGAAAAGGCCTAGTACCTGGGCACAGAGGGGAAAGCACCCAGGAAATAGGACTTACAAATTATCTGTTTAACTTTTTATTTCTAGCAAGTTTTTTCTAGAGAAGACAGGGATGATTAAGTAAAATAGCCACCTGAAAGAGTTACAGTGCAAGTGACCCGGATACAGATCATGACTTAATTTCATGGAACCATGTGTCCTGCTGTGCTGCAAGGAAAGCAAAACAGTCTTGGCCTTAATATGACAAAAGTTCTGATTATTTTTTATTTCATTGCTGAGTGTTCCCACAATTTTGTGGCTGTGTAGCAACAGTAACAGGAGATACCAAAGCTCCTTGAAAGTTCTTTTAGCCGGCATTTGTTTCAGCATCATTCAATTCTTGTTTGCGTGTTTTCAAATATTTACTGGCACCCTAAGTCAGTGGTCTTGAAAGTTTCAAAATTTGCTTCTCTTTCTTAGCAAGTGAACACTTGGATGGTGATTCAAATATTCCTGCCAGAAGGAGTAGGTCCAAAATATAAACAGTGTGGGCCACACCACGCAACAAATCTACGATTTAGATTTTTTTTCTGATGTTAGTTGTCATTGGCAGGTATTGGTACTCCCCCGGGTTCTGATCTCCATCAGGACTTCTTGGCCCAGTGCTGCGACTCGCACTGGTACACCGATCCCCTCTGCACGGGGGTAAGGTTTCAGCAGAGGTGGACCAGCACAAGTCCTACAACAGGAGGAAGAGCAGGGGCGGATCAGACTTCATTTCCATTACGGACAATCTCAACTCATACAACAGCTTTGCTCGTCTTCACTAGGGACCTACTGCGTCACTTCGGGTACGCAAGCGTCTGGACGTCTGTGACTATCAACAGAGCGTGAGGGCTACACTCACGCATTACAGCAGCGGTTTAGGGCAGCGTGCAGGTAGGAAGAGGAGAGACTGGAGCACAGTATCAGCAAGCAAATATTTCAGCACTGTGCAGATGAAATTGCTCTACTTAACCCAGTTACATGCCGCTTCTGGTGTGCCATCAGGCTTCTGCAGCTGATAGACATTTTGTGTCTTGTGGTAACACAGAAAACATACATCCAAAGTAGTTTTTCTTAATCAGCTTGTGTTCACTATTAGGCTGCGTACAAGCTCTGAAGTGGAACATTAACTATATCATGAAATACAGCACTGCCAAAAGGCAGTTCATCTGTAAACCTGCCAAACCACAAGCTGAGAGCATTTGGAAATGTAAAGTGTTGCCTTTGGGAGGAATAATAAGTGTTGCGATTTCTGGTGTGTGAAACACAGGTGAAAATCCAAGGCAATTCTTGAACTTTTGCCTTAAAAGGATTTTATAGGTGACTGAAAATGTATCTGTAATGTTTTATGAGGCAAATTCAGAGGCTGCGGAGGGGACCTTTTATTTTTCTCCTACTCTCTGTTTGCGTCATGACCTCAGGCAAAACTGCAAACAGCACTGGGGTTTATAAACCTCTCAAAAACATATTGATGAAAAGAGACAGGGAGAAAGGGAGTTAGTTTAAAAGATGCTCTGAGTTACTGTAGACGAATAGCTGCAGAAGGATTTCTATCACAGAAGAGGTGAAAGAGGCAAGGTGCAACCCTAGCCGCAGCTTTTGTATATCTATTCAACAAGATAACCCAATGTTCCTGCTGTTGGCTACCCGAAAAAGCGATGCAAACACTCAGCAAAATGTGCTGGGTTCTCAGTCATGTTCTCGTTTTCCCTCTTGTTTCAGATCATTAACCAAATTTAGCCATTATTTTAACTGATTGTTAAGAGGTCAAATTGTGATGATCTTCCCAAGTTGTTTCTCAAGGTTTTTCAAGAATGAAAGATTAATTTTGCAGAGAACATCAAAATGTGAAAAATCTGGTATAACTAAGAATTAGAAAAACATGGGAAGCTAAAAGAGAAAAGTCAAAAATATGTAAGATTTGGTTGGCTGAATTTTTTATTTATGAAAAGTTAAACTGCTTCACTTAGGTTTGACTTTTTTTTTCCTATCACATAAAGCAATGTTGAAAAACTGAGACAAAATGCTTCCAATCTAAAAAACCCTAAAAATGTTGTTCAAGTGAAGCTGACATGTGACATTATTCACATTGTCTGAACTTTTTTCCAGCTTTATTTCAAAAGTAACGCAGTTTTTCAAAGCATTTCAATTGCTATGAAACCGTAAAAGCTGAGGAACTTTTTCTGGCCCACTCTGGCTGTTACCAGGTTACCCTTTATAGCTCCCCCAGGTTGGTACGGTCAAGTTTAATTAATCTTTTTGTGTAGTAACGACTTTCAAAAACTAGAAGCCAACAGGAGATGCTGCTTGAGACCTTACACGACAGTACCCATAAAGCAAGTACGCCGGTGTCCAAGTGCCTTCCCTGTCCCCTCCCCGACAGATGGAAAGCGTTGCCCAGCTGCTCCCCCAGTAGCCGGGCAGCGAAGGAGCAGAGGATGCAGGAACAAATTGCCTGCTGCTGGGAATTAATGCAGCTTCACTGGAGCCACCGGAGCTACACAGAGTTGTACCAGGAGGGAATCTGGCCTTGGAGTCGTACGGAGGACAACAGAGACATTTCCAGGGAGGAGCTCCAGGCACAGAGCGGGGGTTGGCTCTTGCACCCAGCGCTAAATCCATGTGTGCTACGATAAACAGACACCGGTGGCTTGTAAGCTGGACACATGAAAACCACAGCACATTGTCCAGATATTGCTGTGACGAATTTCTCCCTCGGTGACTTTGTTTGATGAAGTGGCTCTTTGAGAGTGATTTACTGCTACAAAAACCTCCTAGTGAAGGACCTGGAAGTGGCATAACTGTTAGGTACGTGTCGTTATTTTGTAGTTAGAGAAGCTGAAGCACAAACTTGCCATAGGTCACAGGAAGACGTGTGGTAAAGTTAGGAGCAGAAGCAAAGTCTCCTTTCTTCTTTGAAACTTTTAAATATACTCAAGATTATTAACATCCTCCATGTGAAAATGAATGGAATGAGTTTAGCTCACAATATTGTGTCACTTATTTTCACATCTGACATTTGCCTTTATCTGCTACTCTCATCCAAAGTCTTCATACTACATATGCAATTATTAGGTGAGCTCCTCAAGGTCATTGATTCTCTTGCTGCCTCAAAGCAGCAGAGTTGTCCTTGTGGCAAGGTTATTCACAAATACTTTCCCTTGGACTATGCCACCTGCACCATGTAAAAAAAAATCCCTGAAGTAAGATAGAGTCTCAAAATGAAGCAGCTGATCCTGTCTTCAGAGTGATTTGGGACCACAAGAGTAGACTGGTGGTGTCACCTCCAATTTGCAGCAGTGTAAATGAGATCTAAGAGCAGGATCCATTTAACAGTTGACTAATCCTCAGGAAGACATTTACGAGGGAATGGACTTAATGATCTACAAGACTTTTATGTCTAATTTCTATGACTCATTTCATATACAAAGATGGTCTAGGAGACAGTCAGTGACTCAGAGTAGGTGCATCTCTGGCATATAAAGTATCCATTTGTTCACCTTGATAAAAATGTGTAATAGCCTCAGGAAGTCTGCCTGCACCATCATTTCCAAGCCACATAACATTACATCTTTCTCTATATTTTTAATGAAACATTTGAATTTCACGTTTTCACAATGAGATCTTCTGGACACTACTCAAAATAACAGGTACTTTTTTTTTTTTTTTTTACTTTATTGGAAGTATATATTACAATGTCAAGACCAGAAACTGTTTTAAAATGCACTCATATAGAAACAGCAGCTCCATTTAGGTGGGTAGTCTGACTCAAGAGTGTCACTTTCTCATTCAGGTCAGACTCTGGTCCACAAATTGTAGTGCTTTCATTTACATTAATGAAGCTAATCTGTTTTCCCACAAGTATTAATGGGATCAGATTTTAGACCTCTATTTCCATCTACTTTTGATTGAGTTATAAGTGAAAGACATAGGAAGTTAAAATGTGTTAGAGTTGCTTCCTGAAGCAAATGGGTTTTTTTCAGCCTAAACAAGAAGCCTTTCTTTGACCCGCATTTGCTTCAGAGTTAGACCATGCTCAACACACCTTCATGAAGAGCCTTTCACACAATCCACAATAAAGTTTTCACTCACTTGAAATCTTGAAGTGGATGCAAAAATTATTTTATATCAGTGTATCTGCTCAAAAGTCATTCACAATCAGTCTCTTACCTGCTGAGTAAGATCTTCCTTTTTGTTCATGTCCACTTCATTCTAGTTCAGGGCACCATTAGAAATGGCCTAGTAAAAATCTAGTAGAAAGTCAACCCGTATTTATAGGCACAGATACAATAAAGGTTAGTTAAAACAGAATTGCTGTAAAGTTCTTTTCCCAGAAGGCCACGCAGGTGATGAACCATAAAGAGCAGCCCCAACGTGTCGTGGGCAAGGGCACTGCTTTCTGGAACAGCATTAAAGTAGTAAACTGACAAATGCACATTATTAGCTGCCTGCCTGCCTGGAAACAAAGACAACTGAGTATAAAACTGTTTTGCTCAACTTCCTCACAAAAGGCTTTTGTCCTGTAACAAGCCATTTCTGTTCTGGAATAGAAGCTATTGTTAGACTCCTTAGAGGTAAAACCTATACTGGGCATTATAACAACAGTATGTTACTGAGGCACATGGGCAGGGATTTAAAAGACACAGCACACTGCAAGAACAACATGTGGTACTAGCCTGCTATTCTAGGTGCTTGGATGTTGTTAATTAATACTGGTAGATCTGGTTGCACTAGAATTGGGGAGAGGGGTCTTTTTTTGCACTAGATCTCTAAAAATATTTCAAAGATTTGATAGTTAAGCTTGTCTTTCTTATCCTTTTTCATTTATCAGGTTTAATACGAATTCAAAGGACTGCGTTTAACTGACATTTCATTCATTTGGGTTCCTTTAGCTGACGTGACATTGCAGGACAACCATACCAAGTGTGCTTACAGCAACCCTTTCCGACAACTGATCGCTTAATAAACACAAGTAAGCATGATGTTGGGATTGGCATTTAACCCTGTGAAAACGAAGGTTTGGCATTTTTTTATACTTTCCAAAAATAATTAAAAAATTAGTTTGTTAAAATTGCCACATCACAATAATAACTATGGGTTAGGAGCTATAGTTCACAAAAATCTTAGGCATCTCCAGTGAAATTCACAAATACAGGTGCCCAAGACACACACTGTGATTCTGAAAATCCTTCCTCGCCTTGGAGGCACGGAAAGGCCACAGCTCCTCACTTTGTGACTCCATCTGCACAATTTCTGTAACTGCCCCGTTCTGAACTGCCCCACTTGTCACAGAACAGAACAGACAACAACTGGAAGTTTACCAGTATTCAAGAAATAGGCTTACTTACAAGACTTGACATTTTGTCAAGCAGACATTAAAAAAATCAACACCCAGCACACTCTATAAGACTGGGCTCCTGCAAGACTGATGGGATGGAAGTCAGCATTTTGCTTGCAGAATACGTTTTCAAAAAAAGTTGCCTTCAGACTGTCGCCACACAACAGTTAGCACAATTGTATAGATCCCTTTTTTAGGCAACGTACCTTGTCACAGATCTATAGCTTGCCACGGCAGAGCTGCTTGTTGGTCTATATTGCGATGAGCTGTGCCAAGAGAACACTCCTGAGCGGAACTACTCAGACCAAATAATCTGAGAAGCAGAGGCCAGACAGAAACAGGTCTTCTGGCTCTCCATTTTTTTTCTATTTTGAATGCAAGCCTGAACAACTTCAGCTCATAGTTTGGAAAAAAAAAAAAAAAAAAAAAAATTTGTTGGGGTTAAAAATCTCATTCTTCGGAGCAAGAAAAATATTCTTCACACCAAGGGCAGTCAAACACTGGCACAGGTTGCCCAGAGAGGCTGTGGGATCTCCAGCCTTGGATGTGTTCAGAACTTGACTGTACAAGGCCCTGAGTAACCTGATACAATGTCAAAGTTGGCCCTGATTTAAGTGGCAGATCAAACCTGATGACTAGCACAGGTGCTACCCAGGCTAAACTATTCTGACTCATTTTTACATTTTTTTTAATGAACTTCATTACATTTTTGTTAGTACAAAACATCTCTTCCATACCTTGTATTCTGTTCTACATAAAAGACAAGAAAGAACAACTTGTGCCTTAAAGAGTTTCATTTTTGAGGCACTAGCCTGGCAAACACCACTAGTAATGAACAATCTTTTCACTGGCACTGGAAGCATCAGCTATTTCCATCTCAAGTGCCTATGCAATCCTCCTAAAAACAGTGTTGTTTTGTTTTGTTTTGTTTTCTGGACAGAGTGAACTGGGAGAGGGTTCTCTGCCAACACGTGCCTGTGAGAGGCTGCTGGTGTCAGTAGAACTGTGCTGATCAGAGAAGCTGAGAATCTGATCCAGAAACTGGTGGAAGCCCATTTCACATCTACCACAATACACCAGCTACTGCAAAGAGCACAGTTTGTTCAGTAATACTCATCATCTTCCCACCTCTGGCGAATAAGATAAATCAGGCCAAATCTACTGTGTCTGCATGAGGAATAGCCAGGTTTTTGTAAAGCAACTGGATTCAGAAAGACATTTTCTGTCAGTAAGCTTTTGAAAAAAACCTGCTTTCACATGGATGTGGAAGTACGGCTTCATAAAAACATACCTCTCTACAGTCTTTCCCCCAAAAAAGCTCCAGAGAGGAAGGCATCCTAAGAGGGAGAAGTGTTCTGTTAGTATCCAATAGAGAGAAGGGAACATAAAATGAACAGGGCCATATTTATTTTACATTTATTATTGAATTCTGCATGAGATGCATTTCTGTTAAAGGTAAGTGCATTGCACAGTACAGAAAAGTTTATAATTTTACAGAAGACTAGTTATATCTATACTTATCTGTGCCCAGAGTGAATGGCCGTTGTTAAACGAGGTAACAGCTTCCAGCATCAAGATGCAAAGTTAATACACCTAGAAAATTAAGGTAGGCAGGACATTTTGGTGTTGGCCACCAAAGAAAGGGTCAAGGAGTATGGAATAAGGGACGCACCTGCGAGAAACATCCGCACCACTGACCTTGGTTCCTGGCAGACGGCTGGGCTGGAGCAGACCTGCCTCTCAGGCTCGTCCTCTTTCAGCTGCTTGTCCCATCTGCCCTCCCCTCCTCCTTTTCCACTTGATTACAGAAGCACCTCTTCCAGTCTTTAATCCATTCAGGTAGGTGTAGCAAAATTTAGTTCATCTTCCTTGCTATAAAGCCTTCAGATGGTTTCAATCTTAACGTTAGCATAACTCCGCGCTAAAAATGTTTTTTCCAGCTTATACTGGCTACAAAATCATATTTAACATCATTATTAGTAAACCCCGTTCCTCAAGGGTGTATATCATGTAGTCTAATGTTTTGATAGCTATATATTCTTTGCAGCATCACTGGAAAGGGAGCCTCAGAAGAACGGTCCATAAAGGTGTTTTCTGGAGGAGAAGCAAAGATTTACACAAAATGACCCCTTTCTTTTAGAATGTAGAACTGATATCATGGATTTGCACAATTACTTAATTTAAACATGCTGGATTTCAACCACAGTTTATCAAATACTAATCTAAAAGCCTAGACACTTCAGAAATATAACACAGACCAAACATCACAAAAGTGATCACATAATACTTTAACTACAGATACTTCGTATTCACTGACTATGATGAATAACTGGTAATGAGAAAGTGCAAACTGCTGATTATCCCATTAGCGGCTCTTCAGCAGCTAATAAAGAGATACAGCTTCTCTGATGACAACTACTGCGGCAAATCACTGCCAGTTCAGGGGAGCTCTCTGCTGGCGACCTGCCAGCAACCTCCATACATACATCTTCACCATCATCGTGGCTTAGAACTACTTCTGATTCCAATGTCAGGGTTTTTTTCATTTATTTTCAAAAAAAAGGTTAAAATTATCACTACTTGTACTCTCCTCCCATTCAGGTTGGTTTTCCAGAAGGGGAAATTTCTGTATACTCTGAATTAATTTTGTTTTAAGTAGCAAAGAATCAGGCCTCGGGGCACCCACCAGGAAACTTCTTTTCTCCCTGCTAGCGTAGGTTACCTTCAGCTGTTAATTTCAGTGGGTTCCCTGAAATTCCTAAATTGTTCAAAAGAAAATTTAGAGGGTACAGGTTTTGTATCTGCGATAGGTCTTGGATAGTGCCCAATGCTTCTCAGGTTGGAGGAAGGGAGGATTGCACCCTGTAGTTGCTCATGGGGCTGGAAAATTTCTCAGAATAATTTTATGACATTTTTCTATCAACAGTCGCCTTCTCCTTAAAGACAGCTAAAGTAGGTAACTGAAGTTTGACAGAGAAAACAGTTTAAATCAGAAAATTGTTTCCTCTAATTTCACAAGCCTTAAAAATAAAAGGTCTTTCAAAGACTTACAGTATTCTTCTAACACGCGGACATTTCCAAACTGGTGCCAACTGGCTAGTGCCAACTAACTTCCACACTACACAGTACTGTACAGATATACCGGCTAAGACGGATTTTGCACCGACCTATCTCGGGAGCTTTTGAGAACAAAGACCCTTGAGCTCCCCAGTTCCAAGTCTGGCAATTACATGGCCAGCAAAAGGAGATATTCACTAAGTCTCTCCCTCACCACCATAGATCTATAAAATTCTGTACTAATACCTAAAGGCTGGCATTACAAAGCCAAAGGAGAAATTCAAACATCAAAATCCCTTCAGGAAAATCTAACCTAATGTGTTCCTTCACCAACAGGATATATTTCTGGTTTTACCGCTAACCCTGTGCTTTGCCATCATAATTAAACAACACTGTAGCTTCCCTTGCACAAAGTGTCTTTTTCTTTGCCATTTCTTCACAACTGATAAAATATTATTCAGCATCAAGATTTGGAAAAGACTTCATCTAGTTAAATTCCAGTTTATATTGCCACCTAGTAAAATATAAAAATAGAAGAATGATTAGAGCTTGGAGTTGTACAGATCTTTACTCAATTATTGTAGCTACCTTTCTGCTAGGTCCTCTCTTAGGATTTCTTCATAGGGTTTTCTCTTCCCGCATTCTTGCAAACACAGCTTCACTATGTGGGACTGCATTTATCCACTATCCCCCATTTGCTGCCCAGTGTTTCTTTCTTGATTTATACTCCAGTTAAGTAGCTAGCCATGCCACAACGAAACGCTGCTCACTCCTCTGTTTGCAGGTGCCAACAGGTAGGCACAAACGGTTCTCATAGACAAGGATAGGACTGAAAAACTGGCCTAAGATGTATTAGAAGTTAATAAAGTTAACTTTTACATCAATGGGACGTACAAGAAATCTTATCAACAGGTAATAAGTGATTATTTTATATTCATAAGAACTACAGTTGTCGGAAAGGTTGATTATTGGAAATTGTAGCACTATTTGTGCTTCAAATGATGCCTTAATACATGCTCTCCATAATTTCAGCATTAAAATGAAATGCCAGGCCTTATTACACCTTTCCCAGTTCTTGCTCTTTTATATACCAAATATGCAAACAAAATGCAGGGACCTTTTATTTATTTTTCTCTTGACAAAACATTTGATTCATTTTCTGTACTGGAAGTTTAAAATTACTTTTCAAATTATAACGAACCACTGATTAGGAGACCATGAAGAGTCTGTCATTCTATGAGTCAAAGTGATACAGAAACAGCCAAGCCCTTGTGAGCTTGTATCATTCCTAATAAGACAAATTAAATATTTTTTTTTCATCCTTTCCATTGCTTCCTCTGTCTTACTAAGTGACTGTAAAATGTTCTGTTTCTTCTATCTATTGCTTTATTTTTTGCTGTCGTTCTCTGCCAAAAATAGAATTCCTCTTCCAGTCTGGAAGCCAGTCTGTTCTTCATATATTAAATAGAGACTTGTGCCAAAAGTCTTTCCTCATAGGCCAGCTTTTACTTGCAAGGCACTTGCTCCTTTACTTGCTCCTGCGTACAGCTGTCACTGTGATAGAATCTAAAAAACCAAGTTACAGAATAATGTTAAGGGATTTAGACGGGCAATGAAGAAGATTAAATTGGAACCACAATAAGACTGTAATTAGAACAAGAGTTCCTGTGCCCCCACCCATGAGCCCAGGGAGAGAAAGAGCAAGAGGTTTTGTGAAAAGAAGAGATGACTTTCTAGTTAATAGAAATGCACATCCACAGTCACAACGTTTATCCTTTTTTTATTCAAAACTATGTTTGGGATGTTTTTTAATCAGGAGTCCTTACGGTAATTTTAGAAAGAAGTTCCAAAAAACTCCCTAAGTAATGTAGACCCTCAGCCTCACCCAAACCACTATGATTGAATGAGCTTGCTTGATTACATGGAAAAAAAGGTGAAGAATTATATAGGCCATCTACACAAGTTAAAAGACAAAGGCACTGTCCTGTAAAGCACTGTATCAAATAGCTCAGCTTATATCAAGTCCACAGTTTTCATACCGATTATCCAAAAATGGCCTAAGAAACAGAGCATCTGAAAGTAGGACTCCATGATGTCTTTCTTCAAGGTAGGGACCGAATCTCTCTTTGCCTTCATACAACTTTAAAATCACTTTTCCTCTTATGAAAAAGATTCTTTAAAACACATTTCTGACTACGTTCAGCCAGCGCTGAGACTCAATACCTGAAGTTACAGCAATGCAGAAGAGGTAAATCGCTGCAAATCACAATACACACTCTCAAAATCTGAGTTGACCCCGTTGGTGCAAAAGACGGCAGCACAAAGCGCACACAAAGGTGTACACCACCGAGTGGGCATGGCTAAGTCTGCAGCAATGCAGGTAGAAGGAGGATCGTTAATGAGGACACAAGAGAGCTGCTACTCTGTTAGTCATTTTTTCCTTTGTTTCCTCTTGGTGGGCAGAGTATCTACTAAATTCTGCTGTCTCCTCCTCTTCCAGCAGCGTTTGAAAAGGTTCTGAGGTGATAGATAAATCTGACTGAAGCCAGGAGAGCTGCACACAGCTAAACCTAAGAGATTGTTAGTCAAACATTTTCTGTATTGTATATGTTTTAAAAAAACTTGAAATACTTCAAAACATATTGATGAAGAAAGACCAGAATAGAAGTGAATCTTGTAGGAATGAGACCCTTTCAGTCATTCGATGGACATCTCTGGCAGAATAGCCTTCCAGGTAATTAGGCAGAAAGAATAAAAGAATACTAAATTCCTAACTTTTCAACCCCAACTGGTAACGTCAAACAAACGGAGAATAGTTGTCATGTTCTCTACTTACATTAGGTGGCACCATCCTCACAGATTTATGGTTTATGTCAAAAAGCTGTAAAACATTCATTCTGAAATCGAGTATGAAATACCTCGGTACAGTAGGTACTTGATTTGCAACCAACAGGAACATCTTACATTATTTAGACAAGAAAGAGAACTTAGTTTCAGCATAAAAGAAATCTCCATTACTGAAGAAAAGCTGCAAGGACTAGCAAGGAGGAAAGTAGAAATGCCAAGGGATTTACTAGCAAACCTTGCTCTGTAATAGGCTTATTATTAAACCTGCAATGCACTCTCCACCTCTAAACAGGTCCTGTTCCCAGAAAAAATAATAGCTAAAACCCACTTACAATTCAACTTATTTAGCTGGGTTGTGATAATTTGCCATGACCCTTACATTCTTCAGTTAATAACGGAGGAATTTCTCAGAAAAGTTGACTGAGGTTGCCAATTCCATTTTGTAACATTCATCACTATTTCAGTGTGGTTCTTCCCATGTTTAAATGAAATCAGAACTTTTTAAACACTTTTAGAAAAGGAATGAAGGTGGGGGTAAGTGGTGACAGCAACCAACACCCATTTCAATTAAGATCAGCCTCTTCTCAGATCACCTGTACCTCAGGCAAGGCATAGACGTAGGCATGGATATTCAGTGTCTCTAGGTGGTACCTCAAAACCAATGGTAATATGTAAGAAGGCTCCCTGCCTCTGGAGAAAAGAAAACTTTCTATATTCTTAAACACATTTGTGCAAAATGTTTTCACTCTGAGTTACTTCAACACTTTGCTAACAGCATTCCAGCTGGCTGTAGTCCTAACTATTTCCATGCCATTAGTCTGCCATCACAGCTGAAAAATCTCGTTAGAAAGAAATTCTTACAAGACTCATGACACTAGTGTTGCTGGTCTCAAGGAGAACTCTCGGAAGAGCTGTACTTGAAAGCTTAGGGTTTAGTTTTGCCAAACTTGGAAAAATAAATACAGTTAAACAGATAGGAACAGATGAATGGGAACTAGCATCTCTAAATATTTCAGGAACTCAGAAGAGATGTGACTTTCTATTTAATTGCTCCATCTCTAGTCTAACACCCTAGGAGCTCGTGCAATCAGTTGAAGTAACTTCTCTTTCATGGCCTGAGTAGTTACCTAAGGAGCTAGGGTCAAATTCATAAAGGCAGATAGATGCTGTTCGAAATATTCACCTACCCATTTTATTGCTTTTATTGCTGATGATCCTCTGATACCAAATTTCACACCAGTGCAAACTCATCCATTTATCAGTGCTCACAGAGACAGGTGACCCAAATGGCCTGTGATTTAAATGAGAGTTAGATAACAAAGGGGTTTTTTTTAAATCTCCTGAGGACCCAATATGCAATTTTAGATACCAGGTAAAACCAGCCTCTGAATCCCATTACAACTGGTGCTAGTGGAAGGGCTTTTCATAAGCTTTAAGATTTGATCCAGTAATGTTAAATGTCATTCCATTCTGTTTATATCCAGATAAAAAAGCTATGACAATTTGAAGTTATGATTCAAGGTAGGTGATTCAGGTAAAAAGCATGTTAAGGTATGGAAGGTCCTAAATACCTAGCCTTAACTGTGTCTTGGAGTGACATCATGCAATGGCCATGCAATTATTATTAAATGCATCATAGTATTTCAGTCCCAGGTAAGACTGGCCTGATGACAAGACACACTTAAAGCTGTTTTTTGCTCATATTGCTACTTCAGAGCTGAATTAAGGTTGACTGATCTATTTATTAAAAAAAAAAAGAAAAGCTTGTCTCAAATAACAGCAACAAAAGTTTTTCTATTCCTCTCAAGAAAACTGCATTGGTATCAATGTCAAAGAGTTTTCAAAAAAACTGCATCAAAAGCTTGCTGAAAATACACTTTTAGACAGTGAGGATTACTGGGTCACTCCAAAGTGCCTGTCTGAGTTCCTTCCTACCACCTGTAAGGGTCTTTACGGAGCAG
This sequence comes from Leptodon cayanensis, assembly GCA_027564655.1. Lineage (NCBI taxonomy): Eukaryota > Metazoa > Chordata > Aves > Accipitriformes > Accipitridae > Leptodon > Leptodon cayanensis. The sequence continues at coordinate 1,348,005 of JANXJC010000013.1, forward strand.
ATCTAATGGGCCTTTCAGCACTTAATAGGTCAATTGGAGAATGGAAACACGTAGCTGCCTAATATATGGCATCTATAAGAGTGACAAGCAATCTGGGTAAGTTTTCAGTAAAGCAAACTACAGTAGTCCTGGAAAGCAGATTTACTTCCATACACCTGCGCGTATCTTTCTTACACACTTTCCCAGGTAGTAGTACTGTCTATACCTAGAAGGAGGAGGAAAGAATCAGAGGCTTTTTCTGTAGTGTGCTGTTACTGGGACTGTACCTGCCACTGTAGGAAAGAGGTTTGGCTATAAAAAACAACCATATGAGTTAATATGTACAGTAGCTCATACTGCAGCCGAGAATATAGCGATTGTTTTTCATCATGGTGCTGCAGTTTTGCCCGTTTACTTGTGTCAGGTAATATCAGCGGATTGCACAAATGTCATTTATCATTTGTCATACTTGAAGCAAACATCTGCAAGGTTGAACCACTGAATTAAATACTCATTATCTATAATAGGAAAGGAACTGGATAGAGTGAAGTTAAGTGTGCTGTCTCTGATGCCTTACAATACACACACTTAGTGTTTCTACCCTGCCCATTGAAATACCACTGGGCCAAGGCTACCCAAATAGATTTATGTATTATCATTACTGTTCTTTTAATCAAGCCTGTGAGGATGATTCATACCCTGATAGACCTCCAGACAACGGTATGGAAGCATCCATGCGCACAGCAGATGAGCGGACTGAAGGCCCATAACGAAACCAGTTTGGCAGGCTCTCAACAGCGTACTCGCGGCCCACGGCTCTTCTTTGCCCACAGTGGGCTATCACAACACTGCCCTCCACCAGTGAGCCTGACATGGGTTTGGTAGCTGCCCACAAGCCGGGTGGCATTCCACTGCGCAATGCCTTGGCACAGTTCAGGGCTTAGCCCAGGCCAGGCACCGTTCCTAATAAGTGGCTTAGATATGCCAGACCCATCTGGGAAGGCACGAGAGGTTAGACATAAAGGCATGAGTCACACGGTTCCAGTTAACCTCAGGATCCCAGAGCTGTTCTTGGCCATATTCCCATACTGGTTTTCATGTAGGCTGACGGTCCAGCGGGGGAAAAGGAGGTAGAGACGGTAGAGCACACGAGGCTATAAAAGGTTCTAGCCTCCTACGGTGCTTCAGCCTCTCTGAATTGCTATGAACTGCCTATGATCTGTGCCAGGAGCCTCTGAAAGAATTCAGTTGCCAGATTGTGTCCTGCAACTTCTGGGGAGGAGGGACGACGGCTCGCAGAGCAACACGGCGCTGCTGGCCACACGCTGCCCCCGGATCGGCAGCTGCAAGGAGATGCTCCTGGGGAGAGCTTTGGAGAGTGAACCTTCCCTCCTTACCCATTCCAGGAGAGAAGGAATAGGGCAAAACTAGTGCCAATGAGACTTCATTTCAGGGCAGCAATTGCTTTTATAAATTAGATAACTTTTTATAACCTGTTTCTTAGAAGTCAGGTAAAAACATTGTTACTAGTTATCAAAATCATTGGTCACTACCTATGTGGGCTGGGTTTATAACTACGAATTTTAGGCAGAAAACTCATCATCTCACTATTTATCCTGCATGCTAACCAAATCTTCCACTTCGACTCTCTCCCAAGAAATACCAATATACAAATAACACTGATTAGTAAAAATATATTTTCCTGACGCTTTTCCCATTAAAGTAATAGTTGGATAGTGTACACAGAATGATGCAAATACATCAGGTAAAGCCCCAGAATAAACACAATTCAAGTACAGTCAAACTTCATGCAGTGTACGTCAATCTTTGTTCATGAAAAAAAAAAAAAAGAAGATAATTTTGTTAGATATATCCTACAGAAACTAAGGATCATTGCAAACTTCACTATGCAAGATGAGTGTCCACTGCCTTGCCTCCTCCAGTATAAACACACAAGAAAGGAAGGAAGGCCTACCAAAACCAAAACACCATTCAAAATATACAAATCCCTCCTTGAAAAGAAAGTTAAAAAAGAATGAACTACTTGCAAAGATTGTAAGCATGCTGACTGAATTGCTTGTCCTTGTGATCCTTATTGCAGTGTTGGGCTAATAAAAAAAAATATTTATTAAGCCACATAGAAGACAAAACCATTATAAAGCTACAGAATGACCATTTAAAAAGTTTCAAAGTTAGGAAAACAGAAGTTAAATAACACTAGAATGAAAGTTTTCTATGTAGACTTAATTCAATGTCCTGGTTTATGTGTAGTATACAACAGTTCATACTTGCAGATAAATATCCTAACTTTTCCCTTCAGGTTTCCACAGGTATTTGTTTGTACCGAGAGAAAGAAGTATCTCCAGCATCTTGAGTTCCAACCTCCAGAGACAAATACTGTCTGGCAACTTTTCTGCTATTTCTTCTTTAAGAATTGCTCTGCTTTTCTTCTTGTAACCTCTCTCCACCAGCTGTCTCCCCTTCCATAATTCAAGGTACTGCACTCCTTTCCTTGTTCTCCTAGTCCCAGCCTATATTCCCAGCACGTTTGTTCCAGTCTCTTTACCCAGTCATCCCTCTTCTCATCTCCCGGGATCATTTCTGACCTTAAAACACAGGGTCCCACCCTTTCCACAGTCAGTCTCCAGGAAATCTTTAGGCTCCATTCTGCAACTGTGCCTTATTCTTCTCCTTCTTCCCCACGGACTCTGTCTCACCTATCTCCTTTTCTGCACTTCTTTCTTTTCTCAGCCGAGCACTACTCTGTGTTGCTTCCTTTTCTATGTACAGAAAGCCAGTACAGGGTTAGAAGTGGCCCAGGGCATGAAAAGTTTTTCTGAGTTGCCCCAAAGTCATTGACTGAAGCATCTTTACTCTGTGGGGAAAGCACGCATAACACATCTGGTCAGCTAAGGGTAAAGTAATGCCTTAAAGTAACAAAGAAGTTTGCAGCGATCCTTAGTTTCTGTAGGAGCTCTCTAAAAAGCCTAAAGTAACAGCTTTCTCACAACTTTCCTGAACCTGTATGAATTCCAATTGACACAATTACTAAGACTTCGAAAAAATTGGGGAGAATTTTCACAGGTGCGATGGAAGGCTTATTTTTGACAGGAGAGCTATCCCTCTGCCAAACTTAAAATCCCTGCTTCAAAGCAGGGTGGTGCTGGAGAATTTTACAGAAAAGACCTCGAAGTATTAACATGAGCAAAGTGGCACTTTGTTCCTAGGCTCATTCACTGAAGGAGCTGAGTTATTTGGCTGAAATATTACAGACTTCAGCCAGGGGCACAAACAGGGTATGAAAAGTTTTGGCTTAAACTCAGTGCTTCAAAAAGGTATAAACAACTAAAACCAGTGTTGTATAATGGGAATGGAGGCTGTCTTCACTGGTGCCTGCAGTGGTGCATAATAAGTGATGCTGCTCGCGCAGGCACACGGAGTTCTGACCCTGCTTCTCCTCTTTCCATGACTGCAGCAGGGAAAAGGATCTTTTAAAAGAAATACCGGAACAGTTTAAAAGGCCATTAGTGACCCATCCTATATAATATTCATTTATTCCCCACCTAGCATTCCATTTATTTAGGAGCTCAAGAAGCAACCAGAAAATAAACATCATCCGGGGGTATTCCCAGGATTATTCTCTAGGGCACCTCCAAAGCAGCCCGCAGCCCTCGCAACCCGTGCGAGACAAGGAGGCACGCGAGGAGCCAGAGATACGTGTCAGTCCTTCCTGCGTGCCAGCTGGAGTTAACGAGACGTACGTGCCGCTATGACTCGGCAACAACAAACCTGCAATTTCCTGCAGCCTTCGGGCATTTGACGTCAGAATGACTCAGCATCCCTACGGAGAGTCCAGGAGTCCTTTGCACAGCTGCACCAGAGCATCCCTAAAAGAATTTAGGAGAAATAATGGTAGCTTTCAAGGTCTCCCTCTTTCTTAGTTACTGCAGTAACCTTCCTGTGATTGTTTCTGCAGTGAGACACCGCTGCGTGGGGCTGGTTGTGCCTCCACACCTCTTACAAAGCAGCATCGCACCTCCTTCCCTGGGAAGTTCTTATCACACCATCTCTTCCACCAAATCTTTGGTATTTGGCAATACTAAAATAAGTAAACGCACAAATATTGTAAGGTAGGAGTCATCACCGAATTCTGGTGAAAAGGAGCTGAGCCGCATCTTCCAGGCTTGGGCATTTTCTGTGCCCAGGAACGAGAAGCAGATCACGCTCCAGCCAGGGAACCACCCGCCCCCAGCACCAGCGGGCCTCCAGCTCTGGGCGAGGAGTGGGAATGGAAAACGCGGGCGAAACCGAGCAAGGTCCCGTCTGCCCCCAGGCTTCGAGAGGAGGGCACAGCTGCCCAGCCTCAATCAAGAAGTCCCACGTGGAGCACAGATTCACTCCATGGAAGAATGGCTGTGTTTCTGCTTCACGAGGGCCTCTAAGCACTAGCACGTGGGCTTCTGTTCCCACAAGGAACAACAGGCTCCTGCTGGCCAGCAGTCAGATCTGTCAAGCTTCGACATCAGTGATGTGAAAAACAACTGAGGGTTCAAATCTGACGGTGGGGATTCTTACACCGCCACGTAACACGAGTTGTTTCAGTCATCTTTTCAAGCAAACGGCTAAGGAATTAACTTCCAAACCAATATGCAGAAAGAGTATTACTTAGCTTGCAAGCTCTTTCGCTGTCATTTACTTTTTTAAGTGCCGCTGCTCCTAAGCAAGCTCTGCTTGTGCTGTCAGCAGCGCAGATACAGGGCAGCTTCAGTCCAGATGCTGGAGAGTCGCTTTAGCAGTGGCTCTCGCCGCCACTTCAGTTGTTTTAGCCTGCTCGACCTAAAAAGCACAGACGAGTGCTGGAATACGTTAGCTTGGCACCACACTACCTTAACACAGCCGTGCCACTGTGGGACCGCAGCTGGGGGTGACCGTCCGGCGGGGAACGCAGGCGGAGGAGCTGAGGGCTGACACTGGAAGTTAGGAAACATCAGATAAATTATTTCCTGGCAGCCTTTATTCCGTTCCCTCGTTCAATTACAATTCAATACAGGCTTTAATTATGTAATCACGTTCTATTCTTCCCCTTTTTGGCCTCTTACGTTTCATGCAGAAAATGGATTCCCATGGTAGCTAAATTAAGGTTTCGGAGGCAACTCTAGGTGTAGCGGCGTCTCGCTTCTGTGCAGCTTGACCCTTCATCCTACATTATATTTTTGGCAAAGTCAGGTGAATTTTGAGTGTCCTTTACCACAGCTTTGCAAGTGGCTAGCAGAGGCAGTCTTTGCTTTTCATGCATCACAAGCTTGAACTCCAACATGCATTGCCTTGTGAAAAGTTTCAGTGCTTGGTTGGTTTGTTTCCAGAAGAAAATTGTTTCTACTAAACACTAAAATGCGATCATTTTTCATGTGAGATGTTGCATTTTCACTGGAAATCGTGAAAGAAAATGGGATACAAGCAATTGAGCTGCAGTTCCCACAAGGCATGAAAGTAGCATTCCACATTTAAAAAACATAGTTTTAAACATGAAAGCTTGAGGTTGAAAATTGATGAGGTCAGGCTCAGACCTTCAGCATCCAATTTTTCACCAAAAAGCCAATATTTGCTTTGAGGGAAGAAAGTCAAGCCTCCTCCTAATTCTGATTCCAAGCAGCAGCCAGCACTGTTTGGAAATGTTACTAGGCAATGGCAGGACAGCAGAGAACAAATGAAACCAAATTCTTTCCTCAATGTACTTTAACTTGCATTTGGATTTTAAGAGAAGAAACTGTTTCTAGTTTTGTTTACTTCGCCTGCTTCGGCTCTTTTGTGTATAGGTGTAATGAAGTTCTCGGGGCAGGACGAACCCCCTCGAAGAACACTGTTTCTGTCCCTGCCAGTCAGTTGCTCCAAGGACTGAAAACACAACATTATGTTTTCTTGTTGGCAATTTGAGAAGCTTTGACATTTTCTGTTTATGTTTAATGCCTGTTTAAAAGCATCTTTTCCAACACACCACTGACCAGTCCCGAAAGCTTTTTGCGTTGTTCCGAAGGGGTTTGTTTATTCTGTTTTAACCTCTGGATAGCTAACAGGGGCTCGATCTCAGGTTTGCTCTTTACTGAACTAAGTGACTCATCTGTCATGGCTACTTCTATTCCCGTCTGTCCATTTCTTCAGCCTGTTTTCCTGGGTTTGCCTGCAGTTTGTTCTTGGCTGCCTTCAGGCAGATGTTCTTCATTTCAGCTCCTCTTTTCAGTCTCGTAACTAAGCCTAAAGTGAGAACATAAAAGAAACCAAATACTCCAGGAACGTGATGACAAACAGAGTTTTCTTAGAGGTGAACCTATTTAACCAGTCAAGGAGATTCGATGCTACCATGGAACACAGGAAATATTTGAGACTTACAAAGTTTTATTATGATAAAAACTTTTGGCTGATGGGGTTTTGTATTAAGTTCTTTTATGAATATTTAGGAAAACAGATTTTTCACTGTACAGCCCTGAGACTTTGTTATAGCTTGCACCAGACATCCTGTGCCTGGAGCTAATAAATAGCTGCAATATCAAAATTTAAAAGGCAATACTGTGGATTCCTGTGGGAGTCCTCCTTTCCAAAAGCCCTTCATGCTACTGAAATGCCTTTACCCCACTAAAATCAGTTTCATCAGAAGTGGCTTGATGCAGATTGCCTATACTATCTCATTGCTATATTAGTTTATGGGACAGGGAACCCACAGCACACAAGAGGCACCTCTAAATAATCTGTTCAAGAAATGACAATTAGTAATTGTTTTTGCTTTTCTGACTCAATCCACTTCCGTGCACTGAATACGGCTCTTTCAGAGAACCTCTGTTACTTTGTGGAAACCCTTTTTGAGAACAGCATTCTCTTTTTATGGTGCAGTTACAAGGGTTTTTTTATCATGGCTCTCATTTTTATTATTATGAAAATAAACGTTTGCATGAAAACAGGTTTTTTATTCTTTGAGAATTATTCATAACACCACCAATTTTTTTGCATTCATTTAATATTTTTCATCTTTGAAGAGCAATAAAACATGTTAGTTACTACTAACTAGTTACTATCTACCATAATACTACAGCAAAAATGAATTCTTTTTCCGTGAATATCATAAAGGTATATGAGACATAGCAGTAGACTGTCATGAAAAATACTATTTTCACATACATATTTATGATAATTTACATGGGAGATAAATGGGTGCCAGGAGTAGAACTTTCACACAACTGTTTCAAATAAAAATGGGGAAAAAACAGCACAGCACAAAAACTTACTGACCTTTGCTGCTTTCAAACTTCTGTTCCTTCCTGCAGTCCTGCTTTGGAGTCTTAATGTCATGCGTAAGTGAATCCAGGATGCAGGCATATGACTACTGCTTGTAAAAGATACTAAAGAAAAAACCCAAACCAATAAATTTTATTTGACTAGCATACTTGTTCTCATTTTCTTGCACGAGTTGGTGCAGCCATTGCAAAACTGCCACAAAGAAAGAAGCATTGTTAGAAATTAATTTTCTATGAGAATAAAACATATTGCTAGTTTTTAGTGATCAAAATAACATTATGAAAATGCCTCCATCTTTGATGTTTTTGTGCCTAATGAAGCTTCAGATGCTTAATATTAATTTACAGAGGCATAATACTTCAATCAAAGCTACTGTCCTTTTAATCTTCACTTTCTCGTAATGAAGGTCTTGAACTCAGTTTTTAATTTTCAAGTCCAGACTTTTCTTTTTATCAGTACAGACTAACTGCTGCCAAAGATGTAAGGGGAAGTACAGGCCATCTCATATGTCCTCATTATGATGTTTCCTATCACTCAACACAGGCATAATTTGATCACCTGAAAAAAAACCCAAAACAACCAAACATCTTTAAACAGTTATTAGTGCTGGAAAACCACATGAAAAATGGATCGTATGTCATAATGTGATGTTTTCTTTACATTTCTCAGTACATCCTCTTACATATAAAGCAAACATTTCATCAGCCATGCTCTTTCCTTTTTCTTTACTAAGGCAGGATTTCCATTTGAAGAAGGATTTCCACATGATTTAAAGGATCTTTTGGACTTTTCAAATGATCCCTCAAAAGCTTGCCAAACCCCATGTCCACAGTCTAGTTCCAGAAGTATCAAGGAGGATCTTCTAGTTAGTTCTTCTTCCCCAAAATGCTTCTGTGTGCTTGAAAAACTAAAATCCCTCCTGTATAAACCCCCTACTTCTTCATGTACTGGCCCTCTGAAATTTTGGAGCACTGAAATGTCTGTTTCTGAACGTTTTTACGGTCATGTAAATTAATCTTCTCGGCCTACCTCCGGCCAGTGTACCTCCTCTAGAAAGTCTTCTGCTGTTGCTGGCTTGCAGAGGCGGTTTGCCTACCGGGTTTGCAACTCACGGCCAAGTCACCAAGCGGCGCTTTCCGGCTGTTTAAGCTGCGGGACACTTTCCGGCGAGCAGGTCCGAAGGCACAGGCTGACCCTGCCTAAATCCTTACCCAGCCGAAGCCTGGGAACGCCTCCGCTCCCCCCGGCCTCCAGCCGAAGGCAACCTGGGGGCCTGGGCCAGACCACGGTCCCTCGGCACACCAGCAGCACCCCAACGCGGGCGGTGGGTCCCCCCACGGAACGCTCCTGCTCCCTCCATCAGACACAGCTGGAGCCTACGCATACGTACGAAGGAGGAATTCTGTAAAAACAGCTTTTCGTGGCAAACACAGTTTCTGCGAAATCTGGACGGGCCGTAGAAAACTGATTTTTTAATGAGAAACACTGAAATGTGATAATTCACTTTATCGTGAAGGCAAAAGTGTTCTTTGCTGCATACTGAACTCTAACTATGGCTTCAGGACCCTTGTCATCTAGAAGCTCTTACCCCCCTTTGCCTCCTGGGAAGCTTCCTGGCCAGACTATTTCCCGTGATTTACTGGAGACACCCCTTACTAGCGTGAAGAACGGCATTTCTTTATCAGATGGCAGGCTTCATCTGACGAGTTTTTCATTCTGTTCCTCTTTCCCCCCCTCACTAGACCACATCCCGGAGCTGGACGACTGGGGCGCCCGGGGCTGACACCCATTCAGCCTCTACAGAGCCTCCAGGCACCGCTGGGACTTTCTGAGAGCCGGGAGTTGCAGCTCGCTGTGCTTCCCCTATGGTCAATCCGCAGCCTCGCCTGAGCACCGTCAGCTTAGAGCACCTCAGTGCCGCCTTGCCGCAAAGACTGGATATAAAAGAGAAAGCACACCATACATTTTCTTGTGCCTTCAGGCTGCAGCACGCCGTACAGCTCAGCCACCCATCTGGAAGTCCGGGGTCCACGTGCAGGTAACGGCCGCGCAGTTCCCCGTTAGTGAACCCAGGGCCCAACAGCCACAGCAAGCCAGCAGAATACTTTAACCCGAGGTTGCGGTCCAGAGGTGAAGAACACCGCTGATGGGCAGAGCCCACTTGCCAAAGATTTTTTTTTACCGCTTAGGAGGATTAACAGAGAGAAGGGTGTTAAATTCAACTCCTTTCAGTGGTTAGTCAAACTAATCATTAATTCATTAATATCCACTTATCTTCTGGATGGGTGACTCGCACCTGTGGCTGAAGCGCCACATATTTCTGCCTGCCTCATTACTCTTTAAGTTGGGAATTGTTCTGTCTCACATAGTTTTCAGCTATGCCGCTAGTCTTTGCTTACTCACATTAATAGCTTTGCCACGGCCTCGCGTCTCCTCCCAGCACCCTCCCAGTGTCTGTGGGCACCAGCCGACATTTGCTGTCTGAGGCAGGCTGGAAGATTTACTGCCTCATCCAGGAAAGAGGAATCCTCGCTCCTCTGGAAAAGCCAGTCACGGCTTTATCACTCCTCGCTGCTGAGCGTGAGCTCCAGCTGATCTAAAAAAGCCTTGGAAGGTGCTTGAGAACCGGAGCTGCCGGCAGGGCAAAGAAGTGGCAGTCACTCCCTGCCCCCTCCAAGAATTCACATTCTGCAAGGGGGATTTTCCTCTCATTTAAGCCTGAAAACATTCCTGAGAGGAACAGTTTGTCCTCAAGTTGGCATAATGTTGCACTAAACATTTGCCACTTACTGTTCTGCAAGCTGTTAAGCTTCCTGCGAAAGCAGTACGATACCACAGCAGCACTCTTTTGTAAACAGTCCTACATCATTTTAATAAAGCGCTGTGGCAATACGTAGCTGGGTACAAAACAAGGGGAAGTTGCATCAGTATGTGGGCTGCAAATGGGGCAAGGGGAACTCTTATCCTAAATTAACACAGAAAAACAAATTATGTTCAACCAGGAAGCCTTTTACAAGGAACAGCATGTAGAAAGAAAAAAAAACACAACTCTAATTCTAAGCGTAGGATATACAGACAGAAAGAGAGGAAGGGTGTGATTTGAGAGTAGTCCTGACGAGATTGCAATGGGAAACAAGGAGAAAAAGAAAAACAATGAAAAGTTGCAATAGGTTCTGGAAAAGGCACAGAAATAAAGGAGAAATGCACTTCTGACAAAGATTCTGGACAAGATTCCAAGTGAGCAAGAAGTCCCTTATTTCCTCACTGTACAAGGACACCAGCACCACACTGGGCAGCATGGAGCCCTTGTTTGGCTAAGGTCATTGCTGTTCCCTTCCTTACTGAACTGTAGAGCTTATTTGCAGTCTTGAACCGTAACTCTTACTTACTATGCACTTTACAAGCCCCCTACTGCTAACAATCTAATTACAAGAATTAACAGATAAACGCAGATGAACATCACTCAGTGGATCTCGGTGGTCCTTTCTAGTCTAGCATCCCCACAGAAATGGGAAAGCACCCCGAAACTTAATTGTTCACCTTAGGAGACATCAGTTGAAGAACACCTGCACCCTAACTGCCAACGTCTGCACCCGAACTGCTGACATAGTTTTTGCAAGTTTCTGATTTTCTGAGTGGATCTCAGGAAACGTAGCAGAATGAGAGTCACGTACTTGTCCGTACCTCTGCAAAAAGTGACCAGGCTGAACCTGCTCCAGAGATGGCAAGTAAGCAACTTGTGGGAGTAAACCAGTTAAAGCACTACACTAATTTACAGAAGATTAAACACACCCAGAACTTCTCTCTGACACCAAAACCGGCCAGACTAGAATGTCCCACGGCTGCCCCGCTGACCACTCTTTCTCCCCAAAGCATGGGAGCTGCTTCCAAACCGCCCAGAGGGAACAGCCTCTGCTCCGTACCAGCTCCCACGTAGCACCCAGGAACTGCTGGGAGACGTCCGAGCTGATCCAGCCCGACCCGGGGACCACGTCAACGACCCAGCACTACAGACGACCGAGTTTATTACTCCGCAAGGTTTAGCATAAGAGACGCCACCTGTGGCACTAACTTCGAGGCAGTCGTGAGCAAGAATTAGCTGAAGGAGAACAACGGTGCTTTCAAGAACTTACAGCAAAAGCATATTAACCGCACTGCACGTCTGTATGTACCAGAGGCAGAAAACAGATCAATACTCCAGAAAGGAAGCTCCTAAAGGAGCTGTTGTTCAGCAGAACACTGCTTGGAAGGGCAAACTGAGGGCTGTAAGCACAGAAACTATTTTCTTTTGTCTGTTCCTCCTGCAAGGCAGTGGGTTTGTTGAGTGGTGCAGAGGGGAAGGCTGACGAGGAAGACAAGGGCATCCCTATTTACAGACAGAGAAGACTGCAGCAAAAGTGCCTGACTGACATAAGCGATTTGTCCTCCTGTTTGTGTAAGCAATCCAGCTAGACCACAAGCACCTTCCTGAGTGCTCAGGTGAAAAGCGGTCGCAAGTCGCTGTTCTGAGAAAATGCTGTGAAGCGCAGAGCCCGAGGCTGCGACGTCAGCCCAAGACCTCCGCACGCCAACACTGGAGGCCGGCGAGTCGTGGCATGCCTGAAACAGCAGCGTCTGAGAAGCCGTTCCTAACCAAGTCCAGTAAAATTTATTGTCCTGAACTTGCAATTAACTCAGATTACATTGACATAATTGGGAGCATCTGACTCGTAGCCTTTTTGTAAGTGTGGGTTTAAATCTCATTCATAAAATACAGGCATTTTCTGCTTCTGAAACAACATAAGCGGGCATTACTGGTTTCTAAACGCAGTAATGCTGCATTTCACACAGTAAAGGAGCCAGGCCCTCGTTTGTTAGCACTGGCTCTGTGTCTGGGCTGAGAAACTAATCGATACCCTCAAATCCTGCCCCAAATGAACTTTGGTGCAAACTTGTGTCTTATGGCAACAGACCGAGACACATCCTGCCTTAAGCCACAACGGGGTTTATGTTGCTGTAAGAGAGGCCGGAGTTTGGCCCCCTCCCCCTTCCTATTTTTCAGATAAACACACCAGCTCCAATTCTGATCTCCCGGAGTGTCCGATAAACCCAAAACACCTCGTCCTACGCCAAGGGACCTGCTCCGGGGAGGCAGCTGGCCAGGGCTGTGCTGCACAGCGTGGGCAGGGGCAGGAGTGCGAGCAGGGACAGGGACAGGGACAGGAGCAGGGACAGGAGCAGGGACAGGAGCAGGGACAGGGACAGGGACAGGGACAGGGACAGAGTCAGGGACAGGGACAAGAGCAGGGACAGGAGCAGGGACAGGGACAGGGACAGGGACAGGACCAGGGACAGGGACAGGAGCAGGGACAGGGGCAGGTACAGGGACAGGGACAGGGACAGCT
>JANXJC010000013.1:1361299-1381345 GCA_027564655.1 Leptodon cayanensis
GGACAGGGACAGGGACAGGGACAGGGACAAGAGCAGGGACAGGAGCAGGGACAGGGACGGGGACAGGAGCAGGGACAGGAGAAGGGACAGGGACAGGGACAGGGACAGCGACAGGGACAGGAGCAGAGACAGGGACAGAGACAGAGACAGGGACAGGAGCAGGGACAGGGACAGGGACAGGGACAGGGACAGGGACAAGAGCAGGGACAGGAGCAGGGACAGGAGCAGGAGCAGGAGCAGGAGCAGGAGCAGGGACAGGAGCAGGAGCAGGAGCAGGATCAGGAGCAGGAGCAGGGACAGGAGCAGGATCAGGAGCAGGGACAGGAGCAGGGACAGGGACAGGATCAGGAGCAGGAGCAGGAGCAGCAACAGGGAGAGGATCAGGATCAGGATCAGGATCAGGGCAGGAGCAGCCTGGGCGGCCGGAGGCAGGGTCGCTAGGCGACAGGAGTCACCATGGTTACCGGCATCCTTAGGGACCAGTGGGGGCCTGCCGTTGCCCGCTGGGCTGGAAGACCCCTCTGAAAGGGCGGCAGGGCGAGGGCAAGGGGCCCACGGCCCGGCGGGGTGCGTGGGCAGACGCGGGGCCGCCGGGCCGGGGCAGTCCCCAGCCGTCCTTCCCGGGGACCCCCAGCCCGGGGTGGGGGTGGCCGCCTTCCCAGCGCCGGGGGCCGCGCTGCTGGCGGCACAACGTGCCCTTCGGCCGGGGGTCCAAGGTTTGTCAAGGCTCCCTCGGGGAAATAACCCTGGGGAAGCTTTAGGTGCCCCAGGAACAGCAGCGGAGCTCCTTTGCACATGCGTTTGTACGTAAAGCGACGCTTCCTTCCCCAGAAAGACGGCGCTGGCCTTGGGTTGGTACGTACAATCGTTTGCCGATTAATATCAAAGCTGGCAGTAAGCACGCGCCCACGCCGATGCTCTCGCACCGCTCGTCCTACACGTGCCGGAGGTTCCCGGGAAGCAAGGGCGGCCCGGGGAGAGCTGCGTCCCCCAGGCCCGAATCCGGCCGCAGCAGCGGGGATGAAGAGAAGCCGGGGTCACCAGCACCTCCCCTCCGGCCCTGGCAGGAATGCAGTTGTGCGGAAGACACCCGCGTGGTTTTAACGAAGCCAGAAACCTCCAAAATCCTCTGCGGTCCCTGGCCGCCGCACCCCCGAGCAGAACTCCCTCCCAGTTCCAAGCCTGGGAACCCGTTCAACCCTGCACTTATGTGTCTCCCTGCACACATCGCCTGAGACGCCAGTATTACCAGTCTCCTTCCTACCACTTCTTTCGCCTAATGCTAAAGAGTTGAGTGGATAAAATCAGTCTGTAGTTAGCACAGGCGTTCGCAGGAGCGTGGATTTGTCCTTGCACAAGGGGTATACTCAAAGGGATTAGCTCCGTCGCTCCTTGTGGGGGCTTGTAAACAAATTCTTGATTCCTGGGTGTTTGGGGGATGCTAATTAGAATTAGAGTTTACAGCACCAGCTCTCCTTACTTCATCAGAAGAAACTGCAAAAACATATCAGGGAGCTCAGCTGGTAATTAAAAAGTAATCTTTCTTATCATCTGTGCTATGTTGGCTACTTTAAATATGAATGTAAAGCAGTAAGCAAATGAAGTAATGATAATACGGATGCTATATATAACCTATCTTGCCTTGGTTAAACTAGTTTACTTTGTTTACCATTGGAATGAGGCAGCTCCTGCAACTTACTTTAATCTACTTATTCACCTTCTTTATTAAAATTGTGCTTTTCAGCTGTGATCACTAAGGCAAATAATACACAGTGTGAGCAAAAAGCTTATGAAAATCTGTATAAACTATTTTGATCAGTCTTAACCAAAGATGAATTGGGCTCCAAACAATGAGCCTTTTTTTTCTATGAAGCCTTTTAGGAAATCCCACTGCAAATATTCTTAAGCTTAAACGGTAGTTACTGAGGCTACCATTTGCATGCTAGAAACATTACATTTGATTTACTGTGCATTGCAGAAAAACGGAGGAGAAAGGAGAAAAAAATTTGTCTGACTCAGTCGTACATTTGCAATGCTGACACAGTCACAAACTGCACTTTGATCAGACTTGTGGTTGGGCTTCAGTGATGTTGGCTTCCTTGGACATAAGCATTTGGAAAGAGCTGCATAATTGGATAGATTTTGCTTCATGAACCTGAATGTATAGGCACGTCTATACAGTCTCCTTGCAGACACTCTGACACATAGTTGCACAGTTAGCAGAGATTCTGATACAGCAATCAGGAAAAAGCTTTTTCTCAATCAGAATGTGAAGAAGGAACAAAGTGGTTTAAGCTCTAGCAGTGAGGGGTTTCTTTGTAAATGATGTATCATGGAAAGAGAAAAGTCTTAGACTAGATAATTAGAATTAATATATCTTATACTAAGGTGACAGCCATCTAGAAACACCCCAAAGAAAGACTGGAACAAGACACACTATAATGACTGCTTATTATCAAAACCTATTTGATTTAGAAGCTGGGCTGCAAATCTCATAACAAATTTATTTTCACATGACTGCCCAGACTATCTGCTTTAGACTGGCTCAGAAATGCCTTGGCCTTTCTCACAGTGTTACTGCATTTCTGCTCCCAAACCCAGCCAAAAGCAGAGGCACATCGACTGCAAAAATGAAGGAATAAATTGTTTGCTAAGTAAAACAATTCTCTTCCTGAACATTGAAGCTAATAAAGCTTCGCTTCCTATAAATTTGTGCCTCGTACTTGATTGACTTTGGCCAGATGTGAGCACTGGAAGCACTGCTTTTCACAAACTGTGCTGTCTGAATGGTGTTTTTCATTCCAGGCCCCAGGCTTGTTTTTCAAGCACATTCTAATGGAGCATAAATTTCTACCGCAGGCTTTAATTAACAGACTTCCTCTCCTCTAACTGTTCATTTATTTGCATAAAACTTGGAGCTTAATTATTTTTGAGATCTCTACCATTTTGCCAAAAGTAGTAGAAATCAGACAGGACTTTCTGGTTATTAGGGAGGATTCAGAAAATCACCGTATATGCAGAGTAACCTCAGTACATGCAATTGTGTAAACCTCTTTTCTGTTTGACAAAAAACAAACAAACAAAAAACTAAAAAAAAAAAAAAATTAAAAATGTGGATTCCAAGATTGATTTGACTGCATTAAACTGAAGGTTGCTACATTAGCCTGGGTCTGCACGGTAAAAGATTCAGATCTGGATTTAAAATGTGAAGGTTCTTGGATCTTAGGACCTGGAGCTGCCCATAGGACTCTGCTGCATTTTTATTTAAATCTGGCTTTGATTTCTTTGTGCCATTATCATCTGGGAAGTTTCTGAAGACAGAGCCTTGGTTCAGATCCCCCGGTGACTGCTATTAATCTCTTCATATCTAAACAATCTCTTAAAGGACGGAAAGCTTCCTTCTCCCATTTTCTCTTCATTATTACTCTGTTCACTGAAGTGTTGGAGCTGGCTCCGAATGCTAAGGAGGAGCAGCTCTTAGCTTGCTAATGAGGACAAACACAACATGAGTGTTTTTGCAAAATCCTAACAACATTGACTAACTTTAGAGGAATCTTCTGAGGCGATAAAACCAGTTCTTTACACAAAGGGGTGCTGAACTTTCCCAGAGAAAAGTTTGTGTATGTGGTTCTCGTACAACACTGCAATAGTTATCTTTGACTGCAGTGTTAGAGCGCACAGTTCATACAACGTGATCCAGTACGAGTGCTTTTGCGTTTCAAACAGCATTAGATGGATCATCTCTTACCATCACTGAGCTTGTGGCTGAGCAGAAAATAGAGTTCTCCCCAAGAGAACGCCTGCAATGGTCTGTTAGTTTTGATTTTTCTTAATAATTTATTTCACCACTTAATGTCCTTCAATTTAATAGGCCCGTATCTGTAATGAACTGCTTTTTCAACATTCGTCTTCACAACTTTTTGCCCACGGGCTTCAGTGAAGTCCAACAATATGACACATCGTTTCTGAAGGATGATGGTTCACGGACAAATTCAAGGGCACTAGAGCCACAGTGGCCGAAATCCATCCCACTTACCTACAGTCTGGGTTTGGGGGCTGGATGTGCCCGGACCAGAAGTGACCTCTCCTGCTGCTGCCATTCCCTCGCCTGCACCCACCATTACAGCTGCTGGGCTGGAACGGGACCCGCGGCCCTTGTCCGTACCCAGTTTGTCCACAAAACATAACAAAAAAAGGATAAAAAGCACAAACAGCATCGGCAACAGACATTTCCCTGTTCCCCCTGAGTCTTTCTCTTCCTGGCTCCATGAATTTTTTGCAGCCTCTTCTGCGCTGTGGCCCACCTTCACCCGCCCTGTAGACACGCCGGTGCTCCCCAGACGCCGGGACAAGGAAGGTGTGCTTTCAGCATCTCCCACGACACGGGCGATGGCCCAGGTCTTGCATTTCCCGGGCAAGTGCTCTAATTCCCAGGCTGTTGAGCAAAGGTAGGTATTCCTTCAGAGGGAACTCAGGACCGGGCAACCCCAGGGGGATGCGCTTGCCTGCCGTGAGTCTCCCCATGCCAGAGATTCAGCCATTGAACAAAGCGCGGGGTCGGTGACCAGGCTGTGGCCAGTGTCCATCTTGCTGAAAATACTTGTCTAAACCTTCGGAAACCTCCACCTTCAGAGGTCAAAAGCGACTCCGGCTCACATAACACCATGGAAAATTGCCAGAGGTTGGCTCCTCGGTGACAGGCCTGCAATAGTGGCAAAGTAACAGCCACCCATCTAAGATATTTAGAAACAGTAAGATGTGGTAACAAATCAATAGGGTGGTTTTTTTCTGCCCATTGGAAAATATTCTATAACACAAATCAATCCTCAATTAGACTACAGAAAAAAAAAAACTTACAAAAAATGCCTGCTTTGTTAGGCTCATTTGACATTGATTAGAGCATTGTAGCTTGGTTTTGGGGGAGCGTAATTTGTATAGGTTGCTGACCTTGGCAGGAACGTGTATGGCATCTTGTAAGAGTGCCATCTGACTTACTTAGCTCTGATGTGACCTTTTGTTTCAATGTGAAATGCCAAACAAAACCAATAACCGAGTCAAAGATAGACCCCTTACACCTGATATTTTTGCTAATTCACTGCATTTAGCTAACTCTCTGAAATTCTTTTTCTGTGTGTAATTCTCTTGGAGCTTCTAAAGTCACTAAAAATAATACAACCTCATCATCACAAATGCCATCTACCCATGGCAGCACATGCCATCTTTCACATCTGTAGGAACGTACACTAAATTGTTGTATGGTATCTTCCACGAACAGAAAGTGTTAATGCAACTTCACTGAAGGAAGAATTTTTAAGAGATGATAAATCAGATTAAATTTTCATTGGTATTTCGGTGAAACATATGGAAGATTTGATATCTGTCCTGATAGTTTATACTTTATAAACCTGAGTAGCACACAACAGAGACAAGCAAATAGTCCACTTTTGTATACAAAAGTGTGTAACTGATATGTATTTATACATATCAAAGATTCAGATACACATAAGGAAAAAGGCGGTTAAAGAAATGCCAGTTCTCCCAATCCAGCCACATTTGGTTAGAAGACGGGCTCACAGATTTCACTTCAGAGATAATATTGAGAAATCTGGAGGAGGAGCAATTGGCAGTTGAAATTTATTTTGATCAAATTGCAAGATAATTATTGTTCAGTACTCCACTTTCATATAGCTTATTTTCTGCTTGGCATATCTGTGTTTCAGAACCGTTCTCGGAGAGAATCTGAAAGCGCAGATTACTCATCACCACCTAATTTGCTAATGCCCACGATCGAGTGCATTTGTACTCCACTACATTTGCACCACACCTGAAACAAGCGTAACGGGGCTCAGGTCACAAAGTACACAAAAGTGAAAAGGAAGCTAACAAATTAGGCAACGGTGAACTTCTGTTTAGGTGGCCGAAAACATTGGCAGTCCCAGGTTGGTCGTTCCCGCCTGTCTGGCAATCCCTGATTTACTGCAGGCAAGGGTGCCTGGGCTGGTCCCCCTCTTGGATCACCGCTGCCACCGACTATCTCCTCCATCTTGCCTGAAAGTAGATTAAAAAAGGAATGCACAAGCCTTTTGGCAGCCAAGTCGTAAACATCTAGGTGGTACCTTTGGGACCCTTAACGGCTTCAGCTGAGACCGGTAGATTCAGAAGGGGTGTCTGCCCGTAGCCTGTTTGATGCCTTTTATTTAATTTACATTCCTCATCCAAAGAGTCTGAGTTTTCCACAGGCAAAAGATTTGTACTGGAATGTGTTTTGATTACCTTTCTGAGGTCAGTAAAGAAAATATTCTTTAGTTAAACAATCACCTCCCTTTGCTGTAAGCTTTCTAAAGATTTTCTTCTTGTTTTACTAAGGCAAATAGGAGCACACATGGTCATATGCATGGCCCGTGAGAGGACGTAGTACAAGAAGCTTCCCTTCCAGGAATTAAACGGTGTGCAATGCTGGCGTATCATTTTCTAAACCACCTGCACACACATGCCCCCATCCAGGCACAAAGACAGAGCGCACTCCAGAAACACCAGGGTTTACAGCAGAACAAAGCAGCCAGCGTTATTGATGCAGAAACTGATTAGCAAAAAGCAAAACAAAATGCTAAAGAAACACGACTGGTTCTGGAGGTCAAAGAAATTACTTTAGAGCAGAGTAAACTCATCATTCAGACCTGAATATTGAGTTGCTCATAAATGCCTCTGCCATAGCCACATCCTTGGACAGCACATACTGAACGCTGCAGCAAACACTACTCTTAGCTTATTTTATTACTATTTCTATTACTATCTCCTTCCAGCTGGAAACATGTTTTTTTCATCTAATGTTTCAACATGAACATATTAAAAAGTTGCGCTTAAGCATTCTGTAAATAAAAAAATGCCTTTTTTTTTTTTTGCTAGCCCCCTCTTTTTTACCTTTTTTTCTTTAAACCAGCAGAAGACTATTATCTGGCTGCAAAGCTGCTTTTTTTATTCTGCAATCCTGGTGAAAATTTCCCCTTGAAATGACGGGTTGTAGCTACAAAGCGAGACGAAGCCCATGCTCAGGCCCAGCGCGAGAGCCAGGGGTGACCCCGGCAGAGGTGGGAGCTGAGCAGCAGCAGCAGGGCACAGCCCCGGGGGGGGGCTGCCGGCTGGGTTCCCCTCGACAGCCACAGCAAGAGATGAAGCGGGTGCAGGGTCCACCTGGGAGCTCCCGAAGGAGCCAGGGCTGGAGCCAGGCTGGGGCGTCGAGCCGAGGGGTCCGCCCGGGAGAGCAGCCCCTGCAGCACTGCTCCGGGGTCTGCCCGGCAGACGGGCGCTCCTCCCCACCGCTCGGGCTTCAGGGCAAACCAAGGACGGGGAGCCCCAGGGCAGGGGGTGGGGGTCCCAGCGGAGGCCGGTCAAGGCCGTTAAGGCCAATCTGTAATGCATGTTACAAGTCCTTCTTTATTGCAGCTTTCCTACAGGAAAAAAAAAAAATCGGTCCAAGGGTTATACCAGTACCGGTGGTATCAAAACCGTTTTGTACAAGTCTGACCGTAGAAAGTTTTACCTGATGTTACATTTCCTTTACCTACCTTGAAAACCTGCTAAAAGACTATGTCTTCATACAAGATATATTCCAACACTGGACAACATTTCTTATCTTGCTGTGTATTAAATTATCATTATTTACCCCTTATAAGGGTTTCAGTTAAGCTCTGTGTTGCGGGTGCTGTACAAGTATAAAATAGAACGCCAGCTTCTACCCCAGCAGACGTTAGTTTCTGCCCACAGTAAGCTTAGCTCAAGGCACTACAATAAATATAAGTAGTAGAAAAAAACGGAAAAGGAAAGACAAAGGAAGTTAGGCTGTATGTTAACAAAAGGCAGCAAAATGCATCTGCATCATTTTGGTTTAATTCTTCAGTTGGAAATCGCACCTAATTACCAGAAATCCCCTTTGGCTGTTTATCTCAAGTAATATTTCTGGAATACTGTTTCAGCTCAGTGTAAAATTCAACCCACATAATTATTGTTTTATTTCTTTGCCATCAAACATTTTCTAGTAATAAGAATTCCTGGCACTGAATTTAAAACAAAAATGTTTTTCTTAATTGCCCTAGGATCTGACCTAGCATTACCCAACACGCCCTCTGCTTACTGGCTAAGGCAGTGTCTTGTAATAATGGGAAATCCATACAGATCTGCTATTTCTGAAGACAAGCAGCCAAGCAATGCGAGATGTACAGCAGATATTCTGCTCTTCTGAGACAAGCTGGGAACACAGTTATCTCTGAGATACTCTCTCTTAAATTCTACAGATCCGTGAATCTGGGGGATGAAATATATATTAGTCACAAAGCTTTAACACATACAGAAATTATTGAACAAAATAAACACTGCAATGTCTAGCTTAAGTATCTGGTCACCACATACCCTTCTGTTAGATACCCTGATTTTGTAAATAGCCTATAGAAAGAGGTAGGAATATAGATAATGGAATCACACCCCCACCCCGCCACCTGTTAAAAGGAAGTTTTCTAAAGTCAGCCAAAAGGAATCACTTCAAGAAAAGGGGGGGCTGGTCTCTCTTTTGGAGATTTGGTGCCTTTCTTAAACCTGCAGTTGAGTTCACCGATCCCCAGAGACTGAAAACTCAGCCTTACCTGTGGAGGGTTTGTTTTTAAAGCCACATTTTGAAGAATTTGGCAGTAAGGACTATATTTAAACACAAACGAAGGCTGCCCTTTAAATTTTATGCATGAACATCAGTTTGATGTCACACCTCCTTTAGTGAGGTGGATATGCAACCTCAGCACTCTCCACTACTTGAGGAAATTTAAGCCCAGATAACTTTGGATTGTACCTTAAGCACAGAACAAGGGACTACCTATAAAAATGGTACTTGCCATCGTTTTTGCTGGAACACAGAAGAATATCAAAGTCATTTGGCTGCACAGCACAAATTGACGAGGGGACATGGTGAAGCAGGCAAAAACGCTCTTTTGGGTGAACTAGAGAGTAAACAGAGCTCTAAGCACTGATCCTTATCCAGAGGTGTTTTACATATTTTACCTACGATGGATGCTCTTATATCAACATTCATCACAGAAACATGTTGGAATCCAGGTCATTGTCCTCCAGTGCACGCCCTAATTACTACTCGACAGGGTGAAGATCTCTCTTGTGCTCTGTCTTCACAGCCCAGTGAACTGGTCCGCTTACCTTCTCCAAACGCTTTATTTCCACAAAGGGCATGAGCAGAATGACTTGTCGCTCATACCACTATCCACACTTGGCTGAAAGCAGGCTGCAGCAGAACAGATAGGAATTATCCTTTTCTGGGATTTGCACATCTTTTAGACATAGCTCAAAGAGCATCAGCCCTGTAACAACTTATAAGATAATATTAATAATAATAATGAATGCCTTGAAATCTTAAATAAAGTAATTCTGACTATTTTTGTCAGGACCTCTACTCTATGGTCTTGTGTTCCTATATGTGTTGGCCTTATTCCCACACATCATCCTTGTGCTAACTGGGTCTGACCTATCCATACCAGCTGTACCTGACTGAAGAGCAGGGAGCTTACTGCACTGCTCCTCGCAGCAGGAGGAAGATCCCAGGAAAAAAGCAAAGCTTTTGGACCCTTAATGTCTTAGGCTCTAGCATAGTTACTTTTGGCAGAAGGAGGATCAAGTACAGTTTAAATCTTGGGACTAGACATCGGTCCCACAAGTAAATATAAGCAGGTCAAAGGAGTAGCTCTAGAGTCCAGGCCAGCACAATCGTGGATGTCAGATGACATTAAGGAAACTAGGAATCCCTAAAGTCAGCTTGTAACATACCAGTAATCAGAACAAGGGGAAAAGTTACTCAGTTTTAAATTCAAATTACTGCAGACAGTGAACTGCTGATATGTTTGGGCATGCAACTGGGTCAGAAAACATTCCTCTGTATAAACTTTGGGAATTTCGTATGCTTTTCTGAGGGAAAAATACACGTGAATACTTACAAGTCTCCAAAACTGTTCCCTGGTATGAATCAAGCTTTTTTTTTTTTCCAGTTTGCTTCTGAATGCAGTATACATACCCATTTTCTGCCTCTCCAAAGGCTGCGCAAGGCAGCCTGGCAGCCTGTGCTAAATGAGAGGCAAAGAAGACTCGAGGTGCACGGCGGGGGACGTAAGCCTTTCGTAAATGAACAGGGGTTGTCTCAAGGGAAGAACATATCGTGGCTGAGTTCTTTCATACCAGCTAATCCTTTCAGAAACCACACTGAAAGTCAAGAAGTGAAACTGAGTTATTATACCTTGGTCTAGATTTTCCCAAAGAAATAACCCTTCTTTATAATCCT
The DNA here is from genome assembly GCA_027564655.1 of Leptodon cayanensis. NCBI lineage: Eukaryota > Metazoa > Chordata > Aves > Accipitriformes > Accipitridae > Leptodon > Leptodon cayanensis. The sequence goes on from JANXJC010000013.1 coordinate 1,371,627, forward strand.
TATGCAAACAATAATACAAGGGGTAGCTGCAAGATACAATAATTGCTTCTAATAGGAGGCTCAGCTGGTTTTCTGAATGTGGGATTTTACATACAAGCTCAGAAATCTGCATCTGAGACACCACGAAGCTTTCAGCAAATTATGTTGTTTCCTAGTGTTTCTTTACCCTCTTACTTCCTTCATTCCCTCTTCTTTCTTTACTCTTAGGAAGAGCCATACGTACATGGAGTGTTTAGTAACACGGATTCTTTAGTTTTTCATGAGTCTATATTGCTCTTCACACATATGCAAAGGACTACAGGTTGATAAAAGGCTGTGAATTCTGAAAGTTTAATTAATTTTCATGTGAATTCTGATTCAGTTAAAGTTTTACTGGAAACATAAAATTTAGTCTTCCCCTTTCACTATACTCTTCATAAGTAAGTCTGTCTTCCAACCAGGCAGCTGAAACAATACCTCGTGAGCGTAACCTCTACAAACTCTTATCTGCACTGATATGAAAAAGAAGATTCTGTGCACATTGGTCAGGACTGTTTAGGGAATAAGGAATGAGCAGAATCAGGAATTGCCCCAAATACTGGTCGAATAGCAAACTGGTAAGAAATCCAAACAGTAACTTTCTGGTTCCCAAGCATGGTAACTAGAAAAATACTGGACGCAGCATCAAATAGAGCACTTTAGCTTACAAATTATTTGTTGCCAATATTTGTGAAATATCTGAACTTTAAATATGTTTGGATAAATTAGGATTACTCTGGTAACAGAAACAGACTACATTTGTCAGAGAGCTTATTTAACAAGAATGCTACTTTGTCAGCAAGTCCTTATCTGTAGAAAAAGCTAATGAATGTGCCTCATGAATTTTTATTTTATTATCCTAATCTCAAAATTCAGTGTTGACTTGAAGTCAACAACTCTGCTCTATTTGTGTAATGAATTTCTATCTTGCATAACAAGACTTTGAATCATATGTATATAATAAGTATGTCCAAGTTTAGGTGCATAACTGAAGTCCAGGAAGGAAAACAGAACCATAATGAGGCTCCAGAGGTTCAAGAGAGTTAATGAAGAATAAACACCTAGACTTGTTTGTGGTTTTTTTATGTTGGTAGATTAAGAAAGAGTTCAGCTTTATTACATATTTCCATTCAGGTGTATTTTTTTCTGTAAATCATATTAAATTTCAGCGCCTTGAAAGCCTCTTTTTTTATTTATGGGTATTTTAGCAGACTACACCTTTAAAAACATGCCATTTGCAGATATCTAAAACTGCTTTGTTCTTCTAAGATGTCATCTCTTATGAAGCAATCTCCAATTCCCATACCCTATTTAAACCTTCCCTGAGCTTAGTATTTTTCACCCAAGCCTAAAAACTTCTACTCATAACTAGCCGATATTTGACAGACACCATGTGCAATATTCTGATATCTTTTCCCAGACAAAGAAAATTCAGTCTCCACAATAACTCTGAAGATGGCTCATAGTAAATTTTGTCTGTTTCTCAGAGATTAAATTCTCTCTTATTTCCAATTAAGAATGGCTATCAGTCGGTCAAATTGCAAAGAAAAATACTAGCAAGTTTGGCAAGGTTGCACCTGCCTCTGATTAAATTTAGGTATTCCTTGACTTGTCAGGTTTCACACAGTGAAGCTGAGATACACTGAGTTCCTATTTCCTGCAGTTAAGACTATATACATTTACATTTTGTGACATCTCTGCTTCTCTGTTATCCGACGATCCCAAATGGATCACTGTTATCAATGTACACCAGTATGTCTAACCTATAAGGTTAAGGAGCATAAAAGAGGCCAAAAGAGGGCTACAGGAGAAAAATGTCTCTGTTGGAGAAACACACCACCTTGTGGAGCCAAGACTATAAAATATAGAAACTGTAGTCTTGGTGTCCAAGAAAATGGCAAAAGATTGATCAAAATCTCATTCCAGCCTATCCTCCCATAAGTTTGCTGAGCCCTTTTATAGGGTACCTTTCCATGAAGCTATTCAATCTTAGGAAACTACTGTCTTCACGATCAAGACATATTAGTGAAGATTTGCGGTGAAATGCATACTGACTTTTATCTCTGGTTACAGTGATATCCAAGTCATCTAAATTGGTAGTTACTGTGGATCTCTAGACACTAGCTAGCTGAATCTTGATTTTAAAAAGTATAGTTTCCAGCTTTCATCCTCCCACATCAATCACCAACATGGAGTTTGGAGTATTGCTTAGCCCACTGTCCTCCACTGGAACCACAGAAAGGTGGTCAACTGAAAACATTGCCTGGAGAGACTCAAAAACCACCTTCCTGCTACTTTCCTGAGCTTTTCTTCAAGACAGATTAGTCACTGACAGGTGTCAAGTCTGGACTTTTCAGCAGCATAAGCATGGCTGAATGCTAATCCCTGATCAAAAACTATACATTATTTCTATTATCATGAGCATTAAGGAATTACTACTGAAGCTCCTCAAGGAATTTAGACTTTCAAGAGGCTTTTGAAAAGATTCTTTGACAAAGGCTCTTTTAAAAGAGTTCAATGTCACGGGAGGAAGAAGGAAAGTCCTCTCATGGATTAGTAACTGGTCAAAGAACAACCAATAAAGATTAGGAATAAATGGTGGATTTTTCAGAAAGAAGGAAGGTACCAGCAGAGTCCCTCAGGTATCTGTGTTTAGACATATGATATTAAACATATTCTTAAATGATCTGGTTAAGAGGTAAATAGTGGGTAAAAAATCTCCAAATGGTACAAAATGAATTACGAGAGTCAGCACTGGAACTGACAAGTACAAGTTGCAGAATGGTCTTATGATACAGAATATCTGCATGGTAGAGGGGCAAATAAAATTCATCCTTCATGAATGCAAATTCTTACCTACCACTGTGAAGGAAAACAAAGCATAAGTTGACAAACATAATACTAGATTTCAAATGACCATGAGGAAGGTGATCCTGGAAGTAGATCTTATGGAAAGTTCTCTGAAAACATCTTTTCAATGTTCAGAAGTGATCAAAACAGAAAATAGAATAGCAAGAACTATTATGAAAACAGTAAAGAATCAAATGGAAATAAGGTACTGCGATTCTACCCCAAAGGAACACAGTAAAATCAGAAAATAAGTATAATTGGGGATTTGGAATGTTTCCACATGGGGAGAGATTAAATAAACTAAGATTCTTCAGTATGGAAAATAAATAAATATGCAGAAATTGGAGAGAAGTATGTAGAAACTGTGAAAGGCATTGAGAGGGTGAATAGGGAATAACTATTCACTGTTTCCCATAACACAAGGACAAGGTGGAACAAAATGAAATTACCAGGCAACTGGTTGAGAACAAATAAAAGGAAGTATTTTTCATGTGACACATAATTAAATTGTAGCACTCATTGCTGTAGGATGTTGTGGATGCCAAAAGTATAAATGGGCTCAAAAAGCAATTAAACAAAATTAATGGAAGAATTCATGGAAGGCCTCCATCCTGAAATTCCCCGAGTCTCAGATTGCTGAAAGTTATAAGGGTATAACCACGGGAAAACTCATCCTGTGCTTGCCCTGTTTTATTGTCTTTCCCAAAGTATCTGCTAGTAGCCATTGTCAGAGACAGAGCAGTGAGCTAGACAGATGTTTGTCCCGATCTAACAAAGTTGTTCTTTTAGTTTGGCACAAGAATTCAACTGTTTTTTCGTTGGAAGTATGAACATCACCCCTATTCTAAAGTGAGCCTACTTTAAAACAAATGTCATGGCTGGACTTTTTGTCAGTGGTTGGACAGTGGTTGCAAGCTAGTGATGAAATTACTGGTTTGATGCTGTCCCAACTCCGGCAATGAGTAGAAGCTCTTGTAATTTGATGGCTGTTTTCTGTGATAGAATTGATGGGGTCAGTCTGTTTCCCAGAGATGAGATGATTGCATCCTAAAGCCGTATTCACAATTAAAACGCCAAACGAAAAGGACCTTGGTTCAACATGGTGCAGCCCTCTTCATTAGCAAGGCACGTTGACTGGGGTACATCACAGCGCTTGCACTGACAGCCATTCATTGTGTGCCAGGTCTTAGGATGTGCTTCTGTAAACTCTCAGTAATGTAATTGGAGAGTAATCTTCTGAAAATTACTTATTGATACTATCCAGACTTATTCCCTGCACCTACCAGTTTTCAGGACTGGGGCCCCTGTCTAATTTTAAGCAGCCTAGGGAATGAACATTTCAGACCATTTCTCCTTTCGGAATCCATGGAAGAGCTTCAACCTAGACAACAGCAAGTGAGAAGGCAGGTGTTAGTGTAGGGAGTACCAATGGAGCCCATGTTAGTGGACTTAATTGCTTTCAGAGATGAGGCTGAACTGGAGTTTTGCCTATTCATTTAACACGTGTTTTCCTAATGGATAAGGAGGCATTGTGCTGTTGAATAGCCAAGGGAAGGTGATGGGGTAGGCAGGAAAAGGAAAAAGCAGAAGCAGAGAGCCTTTCACATCTTTGTTACTAATGCTTTAGTTTATGCGATGCCCCCTGAACATAGTGGAGGATTTAGAAACCATTGAAAACTAATAATTAGTTCAGAAAAGAAAATACTACTGAGGTTTCATCCTGATAATAAACCATTTCCTTTATTTTTTTTAAGCTGTGTAGCTCTTTTTCATTTTTTCTGCATGTTTTGCATAGGAGTGTACTTCCTCCTTGTCTACTATGAGGAATTTAAATACTATAGTCACTATTTTATGGAATATACTTCTTTTTCATCAGTGCTGTTAAACACCGCTGCTTGGAAGCCAGGCAGATTACTGGACATGTGGACTCTGAGGCATATCGTGCTCTGTAGAAACAATCACTGGCAGTTCAGATAGCACAGATGATAAACCAGATACAGACAAGCAATGGATTTTAGATCCCTGCCAAGGAAAGGTGTCGATCAAGTTCAAACACTGACAAATCCATAACTATGAGGTTCCACGGGAACAGAACAAACAAGCCTGTTTTCCAATAGTTTAATAGGTTTTAGTTGCTAAATGTATTGGGAATAGACAACCTCTTGATAGCTGCAAAATTCTGGATGGTCTGAGACATGATTACATGCTTTCTGCCAGTTTGCTTTAGTCAGATTACAGCGCAGCGACAACAATGTCTGAATTACAAAATTCAGGCACCAGATAGCTGTAAATTTGCCAACAATGTCAAATCTTTACTTACTGCTGAAAGGAGCCTGCGAAATCTGAGGTGGAGATGAATAGGCCGCAGTGGGGGCATGGCAGGAACTGCTTGCGCAGACATGGCACTGGGGTTATGTTTCACGGTGATCAGCATCTGAAAGACATCAGCAAGCAGCTAATTGTCTGTAAATTACTGTCTTCACCAGTTCAGCAGGGCAAATTCTAACCTAATGATATTTAAATTCAATGCGCCTGCTACACAATCAGACAGACCATAAATTAATTATTTTTTAATTACAGCTTTCTCACTAGAAAACAAATAAATGAGAGAAAAGAATGTTTTAATTTGCTTTTTCAAAGCTAAATTCATTGTCTGTAGTGTTTACACGTTGATGGATTGCTGAGGTGTAGATTCACTCAAATGCCACCTAACAATACTGCACCCAAACTAAAAAGGACTGATTTAGCTGGAATCTTGTAAGAGGTTTTCACTCCAGCTGTCCATTTCTGCCCTCTCATGAGATAACTGCTAACTTAGCACTAAGTGGCAAAACCAGCATATCCCTACAGATTTTGATCATATTTGCTTAATTTACTTCTTTTTCTGGTTTTGGTTTCACTTGCGATTTAGAAGGGAAGCGCATCTGCGAAAGGGATCAATTCTGTTCTGCAGATTTTTGGGAGGCTGATACAGCTATGAAATAGAAAATAATTTGTGTATACCCTATTTCTCATTCTCTGTCTAAGGGTATGAACACTTCACTTTTTATCATGCTCCTGCCTTGAACCTTCCCCATCATTCTGAAATAAGCTGGTTTGTCAGTCTAGTATTTCAGTCCTGTTGTGTCTACTGTGCCTTCAGAGGCACTTAAATAAACTGTTTAATACTTTAAATACCATGGAAGTGTTTCTGCTTGATTTTTTGCTACACATTATTGTCTTTGCTGTGTGACACTTGCTTATTCAAACTCTTTCCAACCATGTTTCTTTCCCAGCCCCTAAGAAAAAGGGTAAAGCGCCCACCTCTCCGCCCATTTTTTTCCTATTAGGTTATTAGCACTGAGGTGTTTGCAATCACAATCTGTTGGCAGCACATCTCGTTAGAACTTGTGAGACGTGAAACACCTCACTGCCAAGGCAGGTCTACACTATGCATTTTGATAAACTGCTAACAAATGCTTTTTGATAAATGTAACTATACATGCTGAGTAGCTGGTAAATACAGTAAGCTACAGCTGCATGTTGGGGTTTTTCAGCAGCTGATACCTCGTCCAGAACACCTTCCTTCTAAACAAGTTCTTTGCCTAGGCACAACCGGATCAGACAAACCACAGTAGTTCCCTGACAGTATCATACACGGAATAGCACAAACACTGGGATACGGAGCTGGTCCAATGGAAGTATATCCTTCTGCTGATGCCTTTACCTGTGTCCCCTGTGAGACACCAAAGCCATATTCAGAAGAGTCATCCAGTGCTCTCAGGTTTGCTGCCCTGAGTGCAGGGGAGGATTAAATGAATGTTTGAAGCCGTTACTGACTTGAGCCGTTTGCCTCACCTCTTCTCTGAAGGACCACCATGGACACCTGAGGGACCTCAAGAAAGGAAGGGCATTTTAAGGGTTTGCAGGAAACCCTATCAGATCTTCCAAACTATGAGAAGATGGCTTCATCCTTTGTGGGGATGAAGACCTTGTTTCTGGATGCATTAATAGCTTTTCTGAATAGCGCACAGGCATCTCCTAATGTGTAAGGCTATTTGTTACAGCAGAAACCAAGGAAAACTAGCCTCAGTGTCCGCAGGGGTCTCTACAGCCAGCCCAGGTGAGCAGTACTCTATGAGTGTGTATGTGTGTCTGAACGTATACGCTTTGACTTCTGTTTTCCATTGTATGGGCACACGACTGGGCCCTGGGTGCTCTGCAAACAGGGACATCTTACGGGTTGGACTTACACCCGTTTTGCTTCTAGAGATAAGAGTTATGAAGCAATAGCTGTGAAGTCCAGCTCAGAATCCTGCTCCAGGCTCCATCTCGTCTGTGGAGCCGTGGCCTGTCTGTGCAAAGCCCACATACACCCCACATATCAATTGTCCCTGTCACGTTACAGCCACTGACTGACTGACTTCACAGACCGGACACAGCCTTTCCTTCACGTGCAGGCACCGAGCTCTTTGCTATGACTCTTCACTCTCTTCCACTTGACCTACCCTATTGCCTCTGGAATTTTCTCTCCCCAGGCAGAATCAGTTAATCTCCAGGGAAGGAATAATAATCCCCTCCTTGCAGAAGGATACTCAGCAGACACAAACACATTGCCAATCGTCTCGTGGCATGCACACTTAGCAAAACTGCTTTTCCAGTGACCCACAGATGATAATATTTCTTGCCTGGGTGCTTGTCTTTCCTTGTAGTACCACCTTCTGCAACATTACTAGACATACGCATCCTGTCTTCTCTCGGCTTGAGCAAATAAGCGTTTTCATGTACTTGCCTGAAACAGACTGGTTGCCCCCCTTGCTGTGCTAGGGTTGACCACGGTCTTAGGTATTCCAGAATATCAAGGAGAAAGACACTCCTGAGCTCACAGCAGAGCACGGCAGGAAATGAAACCAATTCTCCAAGACCTAACACAGCCTTAAGTAAAGAATTGCTAATTGCCACTCATTCTTCCTTAGCATGCGATACACGGGAATGTCACAGTGCCCATTTGAAACTTCTGCATCTGTTCACAATCCTTATAGCACAACTATCTGCTAACATTCATTTTTCTCTTTAGAAACTCAGAAATTGAGTGGAATGAGGAGGGGACCAACAGCGGTGGTGATGAGGTTAGCAGGTCCCAGCCAGCCAGTCCGTCCGGAGCGCACAATTCCCGCACTGTGAGCCTCCCACTGAGCTCGGCAGCGATTCAGTGGCTGGACACACGTCAGGACTCACACGCTTGACACAAAACTTCATCACCTGCAGAAGTCCTTCCAGCGCGGTGCTCAGGCTCGCGCTCCAGCCCGGGTGGGATGGTAGGTAGAAGCAGTGGCTACATCTGGCAGAGTCGGCTTCCAGTGCAGCCGCCTCCTGGGGCAGCAGCTGAGCTCTGAAGCAAAAAGCAGACAGAAAAATGCTGGATATGGCAGATTTGTGGAAAATAAGGAGAAGGTTAGACACAAGACAACCCAAAAGATCACATAAAATACACACAAAATACTGGCACAAAAGCACAGTGTATGATTTTTCCAATGCAGGCGGTGAGCATTCATGACCTGACCTTGCAAGTACATGTTGAATTGGCCCTAATCTGCTCTACCAGATAAACTGGCTCTGTACAGATATGGCATAACTACTTTTATCATTAGATTTCATAACTGTGTCTAAAATCAAATAAACTCTATGTTCTCAAACCTGCGAGTTTTATAAATTCATATTAAAATTCCACCATATACAAAATAGACTGTCTTGTTTTAATAGAACAGTCCAGATTCATTTTTGTTGAGACTTATACTTATTGAAAAGTATAATATGAGAAAGAGCTTTTGCTTTTGCTTTTATAGCTTTTTTAAAACACCAACTTGACAGCTTTTTCACTAACAGACTCTGAGTACATATATATACATACACACACACTACTATAGATATATATATATATGCTAACCTCCTGACGTTACGGGAATTTCAGCATCCTATGATCATGACTTATACACGATACTAACAAAACAATAGGAAACAGCCATGGAAAGGATCTCAGAAGGTTATTTAGTCTTTCTCTCTGCTGCAGTGCAGGATCAGCTTTCTCACACAGTGAAGTTTGTCTATTCTGTCCTTAGAAGCTTTCAGTGATGGATATGCCTTGGTCCCCATAAAAAAAAAAAAAAAAAAAAAAAAGTTTCAGTACTAAGGTTGCAATTAAAACATTAAATTTAAAAACCTTCAAGACAGAGTACAGTCTTTTCCCCCCTTTTTTAATGTTTTGTTATAATAAAGTTCAGTACATTGTTTTTTGCCTGATTTGAGGATTTGAGACACTGAACATTTCTTACCAAAAGCAATAGCACTTAATAAAAAAAGGACTTGGGTGGTATTGGTTACAATGACATAGAATTCCACTAGCCTAAATCCCAGTAGAAAGAAAAAGTCAGAAAGACTCTCATTTACCTAATGAGAAGTGCATTTACTATAATTTTTCAGATTTTTCAGATCTCTATTTACTAGATTCTTTCTATTAACTGTAAATGCTATCCCAAAGTCCCTTCCAGCTGACTGAGGCTAAGCTGGTGGTAAGAGACAGGCAAGTTAATAAATTCAACTTATTCTGCAATTAAAATTGCTTGGCTATATAGGTGCAGTGAAAGAAAGCTTAATTTTCTTTATCTTCATGATTGGTCCAAGAGTAGAGAGTTGTAACAGAAATTCTAAGATTGGTATGGGCTGAATTACATACAGACAAGTTTGTGTGCAAAAGCACCACAAGAAGGAGTCGGGGATAGCGGGGGATGAAAATTCGGACGTGAGCCGGCAACGTGCGCTCGCAGCCCAGAAAGCCAACCGTGTCCTGGGCTCCACCACAAGGAGCGTGACCA
>JANXJC010000013.1:1381829-1396828 GCA_027564655.1 Leptodon cayanensis
GTCCCTGCTCGTGGCAGGGGGTTGGACTAGATGACCTTTAAAGGTCCCTTCCAACCCAAACCATTCTGTGATTCTATGATTCTATAAGAAACAATAGAGCAAGAGCTAAAAGAAGGGCCTATGTTGATGGCAAAGGACAAAACTGATAGCAATCAAACTGGCAAAGATTGAGGAATGTGGTTTTGTCAAGGTCAGACGGCTCGTGGTCTGATAACAGGAGGATGGCAATAAAGATACACCATATTGTATGTATCATTCTTGTTCCTCTTATACTAACAGGAAAGCAGATTGTAACCTTAAAGATACCTGAAATGAGGAAACAAATACAGCAGCCAACACATTGTCTAAGACTCATGGAAAGTGAAATTAAATTCTGAAACAGAAGAATCACCCTAAACTAATGACTGATTTCTAAATGGTATTGAAGAGCAGTCCAAAAACCCATTTGTTATCACCAGTAAAGAGGAAGCCAAGAGATATAGTGAGGAATCAAAAAACAATATCCTTTTTCATCCACATAACACACAGATGATCCTTGCCAGACCACCTGGACATACACATCTCTGTGCTTGTGAGCATGTGGGTATGAGTGAGTGAAAACTTAGGGCTGACTGAAAGAACTTTTTTAAAAGTAGTTTTCTGTAAGTTCTCATATGGAGTTTTTTCACATAAATTTCCCACAAAGCTGAGGAGAAAAGGGATGTTCATACTGAATTTGTTGTAAATGGTCCCCAAAGAGAGACCAGTTAAAATAAAATGCATAATCAATTGAGCAAAGAACTTCTTTAACAAATTTGTTCCTTCTGTGAGTGCCTTGACCATGAGGCAATAGAGTCGTAGTGCTGACTAAATTATTTATTGATAAGAGAATCATCATTATTATCTCTTCCATTAGCTATGTTTTAGAAAGTAGAGCCAGAGCTCTGACTGAATTTGAAGGATCTCAAATCTTTATGTGGAGTTAGGCATATCTGGAGGAAGGTTTTCAGATCGGATCCCTCCAAAAACTTAACAGCTGTTTTGGGTAGTTTTTTGATCCTACTGCGGCAAAGGTGGAAGCCAAGCACTGAGCTGCTTAAACTGGGATAGTGTAGAAACAAAAACTCTGAGCACCAAGGAAACAGTCAGGATGACTTGCTGAAATGAAGCACTTACAGCTGCCACATGAAGGTTTTTGATGTATGACTGCACTGATTATGAGATTAAGACACCTAAATTAAGTGTTATAGGTATCTAAGATGTGGAACTGTTTTATTTGCTAGTAAGGTCATAGCCTTAATGCCTGCTTTAAGGTGAACTGAACTGCTCTTTAGACTCCAACTGTGTTGATTAGATTTCCATCGACTATAATGGGGTCATAGGCATGTCTGTATGCGTCTAAATATAAAAATCTAAATTTAAGGGCCTTAATGTCTAGACAAGTATCACTGTCATGCATATGTCTTGCTCTAGATGCCATTGGTCTCTCTTTGCATGTGCCTATAAATCATATTTCTGCAACAGTTTGTTTAGGAATGTCCCTCTATTTTTCATGATTGACAACATTTTTACTGTGGCCAATTTGTAACTTTTCTCACTTTGTTTAAATAACAGCATTGAAGATTGTTAATTCGTGCTTAAATTCTATATTTCTTAAATTTAAGTTTCATTTTGTGTAGTAGAACTGTTTCACACAGTTAAAAATTGGCATATTCGTAACTGCTCTAGTTGTTTGGTGGTATCTATGCTTAGTGTAACAGGGTACCATACTCTGGGTTAATGTTTCCTGAAAGTTTAACAATGGACAGACTACGTGACATGAAATTCAGTATACGCGGAGCAATTATTTACTGTTTAGCTCCCACGAATTTTCCATTATTCACAGATAACATGCCATGGAAAAATGTTCAGATATTTCTATTGTAATGGATCAGATTGCATTTTTGTTTTTATAGTGAGAGTAGACTCTTGTTCTTGGAAGTCCTGACAACAATGATATCTGAAATCTCTTGTTTAGTCACATAGCAACGTTCATACCTAACGATAAAGTAAATTTCCCCTGCATTTGGCTGCCAATAGTTTCAGTGCTGAATAAAATACTCCCAGTTTCCAAAGAATGAGATTAAATCTGCCCTTTTTTCATGTGATTCTTGCTTGTAAGCTCACTAGGACTGTACAGTTGTTAGAGTACAAGTAGAAATCAAGACCTTTAGGGTTTTATTAACAGTTCTTTGCTGACTGTTCAGCCCTGTGCAGTCCCTTAACTTTCAATTCTGTTTTGCTTTGTGTACAGCATTCATGGTATAGTCCAGAATCTCATATAATTCAGCATGAAAACAAATTTTAATAAGTGCTGTAGATGTCACAATGTTGCTTTTAAAAATCTATTATTTTACTCATCTTAAACATCACTAAGGCGTTATTTTTGAAGAAAGTTCTGATTATTCTTCCTGCTGTTACACACAAACACCCTTGGAAACTTCACGTTGATTGTGTCTATGCGTGCCCTGATTTGGGTCGCTTTACAGAGCTCCAGGAAGAAGCATCTGCTTTGCTCCCTCCCAGTGGTTACGTGTGAAGCCAAGGAGAGAACGCTGGGCAGGCAGTCCCATGGGAATACCTCCTCCCAAAAGGGCACCCCTTCTCCATCCCCTCAACGGGAGCTGGAACCTGTGCAGTTTTACGGAGGGCTTAGCATCCTTCCACCCCCACACCTTTGGCAGGGCGGAACACGAACGGGGCTCCGAGCACCCTGGTCTGGTGGAAGGTGTCCCTGCCCATGGCAGGGGGTTGGACGAGACGACCTTTAGGGTCCCTTCCAACCCAAACCATTCTGCGATTCTATGCCTTCTTTGTTGATTATAGCACTGTGGTCTTGGATACTCCTGGATGGTTTTAGTAATGTTCTATTTCTTCTGATTTACATCCAAAAGGCATATGTCTAAGTGCAAGGGAAATGAGCTCTAGCAGTGACACGGACAGCCTTCCACTAGACCACATATATCCTGGCCATGGTGTAGTGCACAGACAAATTTTAAAGTCCCATCATTAATTTTTCATGCCTGTCAGGAGAGGTATGATGTAAAAAACATCTACGGAAAATGTAAGATGAGTGGCAGAACATGAAACTCTTTTCTTTCTTGCTTGTGGTAGCAGATTGGGGATATCCCATTGCCATTTAATCCTGCCAAAAATGCCAGAAGTCACTATGTAAAATATCCTCAGGATAGGTTGTCATTAGCCTAAATGCTGAAGTGATTCTTTCTCTGTTTTGATACATCAGTATCGGTTTAATGTTTAATACCTGCCTACTGTGATTTTTGAAATACGTGATTTTTTTAAAAAGTTGTAGATTTTATCCTATGCTTATATAAATCAACTTTAGCGGCTTGTTCCATTTTGCCTAATACTACAGCTGAAAGTCTTACTTTTCACAGTTGTTGCAACATATAAAATATACTGAAACAGAAATCTAAGTCTGACTCTCCTATATCCCAGTTTAAAACTACTCCGTTGTCTTTTCTCTCTGTACCAGGGAGTAATTATGTCATAAAAATGAAACTGTGTCAGTGTGTTTTTTTGTCTCCCCTACATTCTGTTGATTAAGGTGTTCTCACATAAAAGGGGGAGACTCCTCCAAATCCTGATACATTAAAATGAAAATCTGAATATACTTTTTTTTCTTCTCACGAGTGCCCCAGCGATCTCTTTTTGGGAGAGAATGTGTATATCCTCTACCACATTCTGTAAAAGTCTTTATTGTTCATCAGAAAAGGTACGAGAGCATCCTCTAAATTGCTCCCCTAAGAGAAGAGAGCTGGGAAGACGTCTGGTTTGGCAATCCTGTCAGGAGACAGTTTTCAGTGTAGGTCCCCAAGGAATGCGGTGACATCCAGCACAAGGTTGCAGAAGCACCTCAGTGGCAGAAATTCACACAGTACCTGAATTGCAGGAGAACGTGTCTGCAAAGTTGAGGAAGTTGGCACTACCCAAGTGAAAGACTTTTGCATTGAGCATCTTTTGGTATGAGACGTCTGCCTCAGATAATGGAGAGAACTGTTATCTCCCCAGCTCGCAGTGATTGTGGGGAAATACATGCCTTAAAAATTGTAAGGCTCTGAGAGCAACAGATAAACAGTCTTTCATGGAGCTTTCTAGGATAACACACTGTGTTCAGGACCTACGAGAAAATGCTTAGTCTAAACAGATGGACAGTGCAAAATAGTGGGGTGGAAAATTCACAGATGGCACAGAAATATTCTGAGGAACAAAGCCAACATTTTCAAGTATAAATCCTCAGAAGCCTTGCACACAGTGAAAGAAGCATCTTGTCTGAAAGAAGCTGCTCAGAAGTGTTGGCTCCACCAACACAGACTGCCCCTGGTTATCTATTTCAGGTTTAATTCTAGTTTTAGGACTTAAGTGAGCATTCAAGCTTGAAAATGTTCGTCTGTTGCTCACTATAATGCTCCAAACCAGGAGTAAGGTAGGTCAAGCAAGTCATGCCGTGAAACATTCACACATCGTAGCTGCTCATAGAGCCAGACTCCCAGGTATCACAATCACTTTTAATTATCTAAGAGGGCAATAGAGCACCAAGCACTTGTTACACATGGGCATCAGCTGATCACTTTGGCCAAAAATTTGTCCCAGGAAAACAGCGAACATGAGAGTCTGTGTGAAAGTAACCAAAAGACGTTACTGCCAGATTCCCTTTCTCCTCTTTTTTCCCTCTCTTTAGTTTATATTTTCCATTTGGCAAGAAAAAAATTCCATTTTTTTATCTCATTTAACCTCCCCTCAGAAATTGTATTCCCAAGCAAGCCTCCTATTTCCCTAACCCTCACTCAGTAACTGCTACAGTGGTGTAAATCAGGCTTTGGAATCAGTGTACTGAAATCCTCCTGTGATTGACAAGTCAATGGATCAACTGTATTCAGATTTCTGAAGGTGGTATTTCCTATCTCTGACTGACAGAATGAGTTCAGGATGGATGATTTCAACCTCCTCTGACTTTTTTTTTTTTTTCTTGTAACCCAGCCCAGATCTTTTTTTTCACTTGGCACCTTATAAGATTAAAATTTCTCATTTCTCTTCCTTTCCTCTTCCTGTCCTCTTTCCCCAGTGCTGTCTTTCCAACCTTATCTCTTAGCTCTCTTTTTTTCCTCTTCTATAAGAAAAAGATCAAATGAACTTACACTATTTCTTCACTGGTTTTACTTATGTTTAAGAAATAAAGCTCTCTGACGGTACAAGGAAGGACTTTTTTAGTTGAATACAGTCACAGTTTTAGAAATTGATGACAAAGAATGATACAGTATTTCACTATCTTAGTTTATGTAGTTCACAAAACAATGTTATGCACTGCAGAATAGGTATCAAAACGTGGTTATATGTACACTCTACCTATACATATACATGTCTGGAAGGATGGGCAGGTGTAGGCATGTGTGTGGATGTATACTATCATTTCAAAAACAAGACTAGAAATGTAAACTGGAAATCTGTCGCAGAAACACATAAAGCCCCCAAATGACTGAACACTTACTTTCCAGAAAGCAATTGGTTTATGATTAATTCCTGCATTTACTATAATAAATAGAGTGGTTATTAATTTCTACCCATAAATGAATGTCTTTAAGGCTTTTTCTTCTGTGCAGGCCATATGTTAGTACATTCTTTCTTTTTGAAAAGAAAATAAAGTTATGAATATCAAGAAGATGTCAATATTTTACTAAATTTGGACCAGTTTTGCAGCTGCTGAGGGTAAATTCCATGTATTTTCAGTAGAAGTTTTTCTGGCGAGCTGTGGATTCAGTCCCAGTGTTTCCAGTGTCTCATCACAATAGACAGAGTATATTCCAGTCATAAATAAAGCCATCTAATTAAACCCATGGCATTTCTTAAACCATAGCATATTTGAAGGGCACTTAATTTATTAAGCAAAAGCATCCATTATGAACATATGATCCTTGAAATGAATTCCCAAAGTATATTTGGAGACAGGCAATCATACTGTTGTGTGGAAATAACTAAATTTTCTAAATGTTATATCTTCTATTTTAAAGCCCTTGTCAGCACGTTTAGAATAACTACATGTCAGAAAGTTATTTAAAGGAAGGTGAGCAATCAACAATGTGTAATTCAGAAAGGAACCAGAATACCGCTGAGTTTGGAAACCTAGAGAAGAAAGCGTCTCTCCCCCACCAAGCATTCCCTCATTCCACAACAGCCGTACCCTTTTTTCTGGGCAGTAAGAGAGAATTTTATGGAAGAGTTGGTTGAAATGGCGATTTAGCCTTTCACTGCCTTATGATGATGAAAGCATTGTGTATTTAAAACTACTCATGTAGTAGTTTGAAGAACTTATTCTGTTGTTTTTCTGAATCCTCTGTGGGTCTTGGGCAAGCAAGTTGGAGGATGGCTTTAGAAAATGCCTGTACAGCACAGGCCCAATATGTATTCTCTTGATGGAGGAATCCCAGGAGGGACAGCAGAGCTGACATTTGACATACACTGGTTATTAAACTACATCTCTGGGAGCATGCCAGAAGTGGATTTGCCAGCCGTGCCTCTGTTAATAACAATGAACTGCAGTAGCTACTGTCCTTACTAACTACTGGAAAGAAAGTTTATTATTAAAAGTATATGGAAAACAATTCCATTTCCCAATAGCTTTCAAGATTACTTTCATTTTGATGCAGAATGAAAAGAAAAACAAGTCAATTTTTTTTTCCCAAATTAAATTCTGTTGAAACAACTCTTTGAATTTCAAGAACTCAAGCTGTGTGATCACTAGAAGTAATCAGAGAACCCTGCCAGAGATCCATCGTAATATTAAATTCTGCTGAAACTTCATGAAAATGTACACATCTGAGAAATATTCCAGCCATGGCAAACCTGGATATTTCAACATTTTCCATTTTAGTGAAAGTAGTTCTTGTAATTATGTAGAAAACTAACATGAATGCTACCACTCTTCTCTTACAACAGTGCAACCAACTCAATAGTAACGAGTCCTATTTTGCCACTTCTAAAGGAAATTGGTTGAAATGCACAGGAAACAAATGTAATGGAAAACAGAGGTATTTTGTGATCATCGTTCTTCACAGGTTAATTTAGATCTCTTGTATTCAAAATGCATATTTACTTCAATGCAGGGTAAGTTTCAAAAGGCATCGTTTCTCCTTTCGTGCCCTTAAAACTGCACTGAAGAAGAAACCTTGATATATGAGACTGCCAATAGGATTAAATAAATCAGTATTTTAAAAAATTATTCAAGTACAATATATTTTCCCTATGGCCCACATTGTTGGGATAAACCAGGGAAAGGAAGGACATGACCACTATGGCTAAGCATGATCTCACTGAGAAGTACATAATCTAATGTTGCCAGAGTATCTGGAAGGAAGTGGTTAGGTCTCACTCTTTTCTTCCCCCACCACTGCCCCTCTTCCTATTTTACTAAATGCAGCATAAAGAGCAAAACTAGAGTTCACTTCGCCACTCTGTGAAAGGTAAGGCAACTTTCATAGTTCTACATCTGGAGGAACTCCAAATCAATCATACTTTCTAGGAGGTTTTCTGTTGTTGCATAATCTTGACTTGACGTTCTCATGTTGGTTATATTTTTAAAAACAGAATATTTAATATAAAGGATTGTTGACTAAAATTTGCACAAAATAGCCACTGACCAGCTGGTTCCAACTGATGTAGTTATTTTGTATGAATTAAGTTTCATAATCTGGGGCAATTATACTTCTTACCCATGAGAAATACTTGACTTCTGCCAGTCAATTGGGTTGGATTCCCTGATAGACTGGATTCTCTGCTGGTTTGCATATTTTAAAAAATTATTTATATTTATGCTTGCAAATAAGAACTTCATTTAAAATGCTGTTTCTTTTTATTTATTTTATCACTCTCTTTACAGAGACAGAAGTGGCTACTCCCATTGCTAGAAAGAAGATATCAGGTTAAATGATGTTACAGCTTGTAGAAATAGAACATATGAATTAATGCACTTCTAAATGTTTCTCCTCTTTTAAGGACCATTCACCAAGAACCCAACCCAACACCGACTGAAGTCAATAGAGATATATGCACTGTTTTCACTTACTATTGGATCAAGTTAGGAAGGTGAACACTGACAATATTTTTCTATAGAAATAACATTAAAAGCTCCCAAAATATAGGTGAGCAAAGAAAACCTTACTGAAGCAGGAAATAAAAGGGCACTAACAGTTTTGCCTGTTATATCAGGCAAACAGAGTTTATTTGAGATATATCTGTACTGAAAGAAACCTTAGCATGGATGGAGCTATTCTACCAGTTCACTGCTACAACTACACCAGGAAATCTTTCTAAGCCTAGCGAGGCTGACCACTCAAGTCAAGGTCTCATTCCCCACTCAATAGGAAAAGATAAGCACATCCTGGATGGCATATGTCACCCATATAAAGATAGTTTCACGACCATTCCTTCCCATGTTAGTTTGAATTTAAACAACTCCTTTCTCTCCATGCCAGCTGTTCACCTGGGTTTGTGTGCTGCCCCCACTGTTCTGTTGGTTCAATTCTTTGTGTGGCCATGGATGAACCAGACTGAGAAGCTGACACAAGTTAAAAATAAACCAAAGGAAAAAAAAAAGATTACTATTTTAACCCAGTTATTTGCTTGATCCAGCTCACCAGCTTCAGAAAGGAAATTAAAGAAAATTTTGCTTTTTTTTTCTTTTTGTCAGGATGTGCCTGCATTCTGGGACACTTGAGGCCAACTCAGGATATATGATCACTTCATATTGAGTCTTCTGCAACACATTTCTAACTCTTTAAAACAAGGATATAAGGTCTGATGGTAGGGGTGAAGAATTTACCAAAAGACAACATGCTTGAGTCATTCCCAGAGATTGAATTAATGGCTAGCAGGGAGAATATACATCACTTAGATCTAATACTTAAAGTACATTTCGAAATAATTTTAATATTTGCAAATATTTTTCTACAGTAGCTATAAACAAATTATCTATTTGAAATGTGTTATAAATGTCATTTAAGTATTCATGGTTCTTTCTTGAAGAAAAAAATGAGAAGTTCTAAAGCATTTCTATTCAAATGTGTGATGAAAAATTAATATTGCAAAAATATTTATTTTTAATTATTACTTTAGGTAATTATTACAATTATGAATGTTTTAAAAAAAAGGAATTAAAAGTCTTTGACTAGAGTCTGTCAAGAACCTCTTGAAATCAGTGGGAGGGAAGACAGTTTTTCTGTGAAAATCTTTCTGGATTTCTATTCACATAATACTTCCTTGAAATTAAGGTTATTATTTTCTTCAAAGTACATAACAGCACTTTATATGTGAATAAATTGTATAAGTGTAAGGAAATATTTCAGCTATTTAAACACATGTTACGGTCATACTGTAAACCTCACATTTGGCAAAACAAAAATTTTCAACAACTGCAATAAATGATTGTAAGTAGTAGGTAAGCATGAGCTGTAGCACATAATTCCTGACTACTTAGGACTGATGCCTTCAAAAGAAGGTTCATCTGTTTTCTACAAAATTTATTTATAAAATTGTACAGTTTTACATGTTTATTTTGAAAGCCATACAGTAACATGTATCACTTCTCAATTTTCTACCAATATTATTTCATGAAGTGACTCTGTTGTTTCAAAAAATTAGCTCTTTTTGGAAGAATATGGGGTGAGGCAGAAGGGGAGCTAAGGCTTCTTATCCTCGTAGGTTCCTTCAGGAAAAAAAGCTAGCTCCACACAACCCTCCTTAGAGTTCATAGAAGCCTTGACAGAAGCCAGTAATGCCTATAATGCCTATAATGCCAAGCATTTCACCATATGCCTAATATTTTTATCATTTCCTGAAATGGCTAATTTCACAGGAATGTAATATATTTTCTGTGCACTTTTCCTATTATTAAAGTAACACAATTTTAAAATAAATTAATCTTTGCATGAGACTTGAAGTGGACTAATAAGGTTATTAGCAAAGAAAAGCGACCGGCTTTTTCTGTGAGAAACTAAGAAGTCACAATTCAAAGAAAGGATATAGGGAAAGTAAGACAGCTGATGCTATGATGAAAAGCCACTGCAATGTATGTGCATGACAGATTTGACTTAGCTCCAGATACATACAAAGTCCAACATGCCATCTGATACTTTTAATTTCCAGATTAGTAAGAAAAGAAAGGCAACACAAACAGGGTAAGAGTCATCCTAGTCTTGTTAAGACACTGTTGTGCTTGCTACAGCTGAAGTAAGGCAAAAGTCAGCCCTGACTATAATTCTTCATCAAAATAGACTTTCTGGACAATGGAATTTACCTAGACAGACAAGACACTCATAGCTATTTAACTTCTTACTTTAGAGTGCAAAAGGAAAAAAAGAGGGAAAATATGCTTAATTTATCATAATTTGTACTTTTTTTTTTAGTTCAAACTCATGACTGTTCTGTCCTTCTCTTTATTGACATACACTTAAGTATTATCTTCTTATCTGACTTACAGTTGAAAATAGAATAGAAACTGTCCTAAGTGTTAATTCCATGTAACTTCATGAAAATTAGTGCACTCCTCTCATTTGCCCCACTTTTAAAGTCATGTATTTTCTTCTATGGCATTTAAATAACTCCTGATTTACACAATAAAAGTGCAAGAGATCTCTGATCCTTTGGCATGGGATTGTCCCTTTATGAACATCAATGGATTCCATTCTAAAAGATACATATGCACTTCTCCACGTGCTTTAGCTGAGGGATTGATCTGGTTTTGGAAAATAAAAAAGATCTGATGTAAATTAAATATCTTATCTGAGATACCTGATTGTCAGGATGCAGATAATTGAAGGCAAGTTGGAAAACAAACTAGGCTTTCTCCTAGAAAAACTGCCAGAGTGTGTCTGGAAAAGCAACTGGACCTAGAAATACTTGCTGCATACTTAACGAGGCAAAAAAGCCATACTTGGTTACCTCATTTTTAGCAGTTCAGTATTCACTACATTTATATTAGGCACTATGTGTCTCTTAACCCAAGAAATTACTTAAAATAATTTTATGTTTGACATTATTTTGATTATTTGATATCACTTCTGCACTGATGTTCTTTCTTTTACAAAGATGAAACTATTTTGAACTTATACTGGTGTAATTTAGAGCAGAATGAGGCCCTCAGAATTACTGGAAGGGCAGGTGGCTGAGACAACCATAGCCAATACTTCCCAGCAGAAGAAGTTGGATCAGTTATTTTAAACTTGCCCAACAATAGTTGTTTAAGCTGGCATTTTCCATACTGGAAATCTGGCTGAGCCTGGAAACTTTTAGAAAATATTAGCAATAACACTTTGGTTATTTGTGAGAAGAGAATAAGGGAAACCAGGTTGTTTTCTACATATTAAAAAAAATCTGAGATCTTTTCTTGGCAATATTTAGGCCCATCTCACCCTCCCCCCATCTTCCCCTCCTTCATACTTTGTGCCACAGTCTTAAATGGCCACGTGATAAAGCTTCAAAGTGCCACTCGCACATGCCCACAGAGACCTGTCAGAGACCACAGTCAAAATCCTTAGAAATTCCGTACTCACTGAACACGTTAAAGCTCTACAGGGCTTGCAGAGATGAGGAGGCTGTTCCTGCACTATCTCCATAAAGTGAATGACTGAGCTCATACAGAGAGTTTTGGAAATTTTTCACTTTCCTGGCTGTCCCCAGCTGCTCTGCCTCACAGAGGTTTGGGTATGAGAAGTGAAAACTGCAACCCCATGGTCTGATTTTTTAAGTCTTAAGCACTCGGACTGTAACAGTTGTCAGAGGGACCTCTGCTCTAGACATATGAATTGCTAAAAATACTGCCTTATTTGAAAAATGAGGCCTCAGCTTTCTTAGTTCGACACATGAAATTAATGGATCCCTTTGACCTTAACCCCTCCATACTTCAGCTTCCTACAAATCAAATAGGGATAAAACTTTCCATTATTTCACATGAGCATTGAGATAATAAATTAATGAATTCTTGTGGTGATTTCAGACACAAGTGATACATTTCATAGAAAAATCTGTGAGAAAGGTAATGATTCAGAGAAGAATTTAAATAGCGTGCACTGCCAGCTGTAATGAATCAAGCAATATTTTAAATATGTGCCTCTATATCGTAATACATAGGCACTTGGATGCCAAAAGAAGATTGCAGAGGCACTTTTCATTCTGGCACTTACAAACTTTTTAGTGCTTGGTTTCTCAACCTTACTTACATTTTGATGTTTGCGCATATGCCTATAGTCTTTAAAACAGCGAACTTTGCCGCAGCAGCACTTTAAATCTGTAGTTGATGGTAAATTCTACAGCCTCTGAACAGAAAGGGGCTTACTTCTGACCGCCGCAATTGTTTCTCTTATAATTGTTATTAATGACTGCTGACTGTAGTTTGCTCTTACAGCCTGTTTTCTCACGCTGTGCCCTGCCTTGCGTGTTTGTAACTCTCGTGAGAGCTGGAGAGGCATTTCAGAGACACTGTCTCTCCTTGCTTTGCAACACGCTCACTGCGGTGTAGCTGTGCTACCTGAGCACAGAGCTCCGCTTATAAATATTTTAATCTTTCAGTTGCTGACCATAACGAAAAATAACTTACCAATGCACTAATAGAGAATGGATTCACTCCCAGATTTTTGCCTACAGGCTATGAAATCAGAAAAACGAACAGCAAAACAGGTAACGGTTTACCATTTCTTGCCCCGTTTCACCTCTAAGGGACATTTTTACTGACCAGTTTGTTTTAGCATCACTTGACT
Source organism: Leptodon cayanensis (assembly GCA_027564655.1). Lineage (NCBI taxonomy): Eukaryota > Metazoa > Chordata > Aves > Accipitriformes > Accipitridae > Leptodon > Leptodon cayanensis. The sequence continues at coordinate 1,394,615 of JANXJC010000013.1, forward strand.
TGGAGGAAGGTTAAAAATTTCAGTCTGTGCTACATGACAATACACTTAATAACATTTTTAACTGTTGCCAGCTAAAATCAGCCGTATAAATATGTCTTTGATGTTAAATCTAGAGATGTGAAGGGGGTTAGGAGGAATATATTTTCTACTTTGTTCTGTCGCTGGCTTACCTTTGCAGGTGTGGCTCTCAGTTAATAAAGGAATAGATTTACTTGGTAAGGAAGTGCCATATTTACATAAATATTGTCCAAGGAAAGTCACAGCTTGACATTTTAACTAGAATTTGAATGAAGTGGAAATTATAGCACCCAATAGCTTAGAGTTAATAGAAAGACAACATGCCTATACATTCGCTCCAATACCATGGTTAAAGCCAACATGGAAAAACACAAAGTAACAGATGCTGTGGTGAATTTTGCACATCGTCAGAAAGAAGACTTGAACTGTTGTTTTATTTGTATCCTGTTCAAGCAGGCAGATTTCTAGAAACAGTCTTTTAAAAAAGAGCATAGCCAAAAAGACTGAGTCTGGACATTGTGACAGCCAAGTAGGTCACCAAGAAAACAGCAACCCAGCTAATGTAAACCAGAAATAATCCTGAAGATGAAAACTAAACAAAAAAACTCAGGGATCTAGCTGAAGCAATCATTTAAATCCTAAGAAAAAAACCCAGGTTATACAAAACAATTTCTCTAAGAGAGGTCACTATAAATCCAGATAAACAAAGATTAAAATAGCAGCAGGAGAAATTCATCATAGCAAATCAATTTTACAAAGTAAAAGTCTTTTATCTCAGTGATAAACTAGAGACAAACTAAAAGCATGCAGAAGAAAATCACACAAAAGAATAACTACAACCTTTAGTGTACTATATCAAAGAGAAGTCTGGAATACCATCCATATTTTAGTAAGTTTAAAGAGCACAAATGTAAAAAGAACATAAATCTTTTGATGAATCCTGAGATCAGGATAATGTGGTGTACCAAATACAATATGTATGTTAGCAGCATCCCAAAACCCGTCAGCAGCAGAATCCTGTGTACAAAAACCATAGGAAATCATGGTCACCATTCTAAGCAATGCAGTAGGAGCACAATACAGACTGAAAATGTTTTATTCACTGGAGCTTGTACAAGATAAAAATGATGGGTTTTTTTCAATACATTTGCTGCACTGCTGCAACTTGATCCATAACGAAGGTCCTACAAATGATGGGTGTTAGGATAGCATTCAAATACATGTGTAGGCATTAATTAGACATAGCAAGCTGCTAGGGAGCAAAACCAACATCGCATTAAAGAACAGCTTTTGAAAATTACAGCCCAAAGTTAATAAAAGTTAAAATTCAGTTAACTGTGCACTGCATTGTGGTTCCCATGTTATATCAATAATGGCAATAGGTTTTAAGCTTTCCTACAAAATACAGAGACCAATTTGCATTACAGTCAGAAGAGAGTTTCCATCTAACATTTCAAGCACCATAACAAAAATGTTCTATCTCATCTCCCTCTAAATGCTAAATCAGAATTCCCAAAAGATAAAAATTACAGGAGCTTTTAAAATATATCAAAAGATAGCAGGACCATGCCATCAGCACTGTTCTCTATATATAGAGTCACTGTAAATGCTAGAGATGCTGTTGCAGGCCTGACTTGATCCCATTTCTAATCTGCCCGTACTTTTCCAAACCTTCCTCCAGAGATCCAAACTGTTTCATTTTGTCACAATATTATCCAAAAACTGTTCCTCCTGTATATTTTTCTATTCAATATCTGAACCAGATAATGATTGTGATTCCTTCAAGTAATGTAATAAAGTTTGCAACTCAAAACAGCTGTCATCAGTTTTGTAAAATACCAAAAAAACCTAAGCAGTGTCCCAGTTTCAGCTGGGATAGAGTTAGTTGTCTTCCTAGTAGCTGGTGCAGTGCCATGTTTTGGGTTCAGTATGAGAAGAATGTGGATAACACACTGATGTTTTCAGTTGTTGCTAAGTGGTGTTTAGTCTAAAGTCAAGGATTTTTCAGCTTCTCCTGCCCAGCCAGGGAGAAAGCGACACAGCCGGGGCAGCTGACCCAAACTGGCCAAAGAGTATTCCATACCATGTGAGGTCATGCCCAGTATATAAACTGGGGGGGAGTAGGGCCGTGCTCTCCTTCCTGCTTGCTCCCTCCCAGCCCTGAAATAGGCAATCCCTTCTATCACCACGATTTTG